>WBMZ01014818.1:0-369053 GCA_013400975.1 Atrichornis clamosus
AAAAAAAAAAACTAATCAAAACTATATTACATTACAAATTCTTCCTTTGCTGGATATGTTTTTAAAAGCATCTCCACACCTCATTCCCACAAAACATCATATTAATTATTTTCCTTATGTATGATGGCTCTCAGTCATTTTCAATATCTACAATGCTATTAGTTTCACAGACATTCAACTTAAAGGAGAATTATTATTAAATCAAGCCATTACAGCACAGAAAACACTAGGTTTAAATTGGCTTTAACCCTCAGTTTTTTCTTCAATTATACAATATTTAGTTTAACTCCAGCCTTTCCAGATTTTCAGTTGTGGCGGTGGTGGATGTCGCCACCGCAGCACGTGAGGAGCAGCCGGTCCCCAAGGGATTGAGGGTTCATTGGTGGGACGCAGCCGAGGTTTAAGGTTTACTCCCCCCTTGGAGTATTCAATGGTTTTGTCATGTGGTTCTCCCTCCATGTTGTTATAATGGTCTCTCCCCAAGTTAATGTACACCCAGTTATGTTAATTCATTTGTCAATCTGTTGTAAACCCCCACCCCAGTTCTGGAAAGTTCTCCCCTGTTTGGTACCCCATTGGCTCTGGCTCCCTTTCTCCTCCCCTCTCCTCCCCCGATTGGTGTTTGTCATGTCACCCCACCTTATCTCCGCCCCTGGACCCTCACACCATTGGACCCTGATGCTCTCTCTGCCTCCTGCTATCCCCATATAAAATCTCATGTAAATCCTATCCCCCTAGTTCTCTGTCACTCTTCATGTGCTGATATCCATTAAATGCTATGGAACTCCATCCAGGGAATCCCTCCTGCTTCTTTATCTCCGTCTCGAGCTGAGTTGTCTGGGCTGTGTGTGCGTCTGCCTGCGGACACCTGGCAGGGGTGTTTCTGGGCAATTGCGCAGGGGCTTCCGAGTCCTGCTGGAGCGACTCTGTGAGGGATGCTTCCAGGAAGGTCGCAGTACCTGATCTACTGACCCCGCACCTCTTGGCATTTTAAGGCACAGCGGCATTCAGTCCCTACTCTGCAGTGGCAGGCAGGTGTTCAGCCATCCCCAGGTGAGCAGGGCCCCTTCACATGTAGCACTTACTAGGGAAGACAAACACCATCGCTGTAAACATCTCCCCCATTCTCCTTCTTCCCCCAGCTGTATATACTGAGCATTGCTGTCATACGGTCTGGAATATTCTTTTGGTCAGTTTGGGTCACCTGTCCCATCTGTGTCTCCTCTCAACCTCCCAGGCACCCCCAATCTCTTTCCCAGCACCGCAGTATGAAAAGCAGAATAATGCCTTGGCTCTGTGTAAAGCCTGTTCAGCAATAACGAAAACATCTCTATATTATGAACCCTGCATTCAGCACAAATTCAAAACATAGCCCCATACAAGCCACTGTGCAGAAAATTAACTCTATCCCAGACAAAACCAACACAGTTCTGAAGACAGAGTTATTAATTCCCATATAGTCTCTTACAGCATTCCTCACAGAAGTAACTCAAAAATATGAATTTGTTTATCTTCACAGTATTCATGTAAGATAAGTGATTATTAATATCTCTATTTTATAGGGACAGCGGAAAATATTTAAGACAAAAGTTTTTACTTAGTATGCCCAGTTTGAGATATTTATTATTCTTTTTCACTCTGTACAGAAGGTTTACAAAGCCCAGCTCTCAGTAACTTCTGTTGCTGCTGTGAATGCTCAGAAATTATGTAGATCAAGGTGGAGGACAGTAAGTTGGGAACACACTAATATCTAAACATACAATTAGTGACTGCCTTTGTAAGTGGCTTACTTATAAGAACACTCTTACATAGGACAGAAATTAATTCTTATGAGCAGCTGATTGCCTTAACTCTTTCATCTCTTCCTTTGGTCTCCTTTCGCATTTAATATTTAGTTTTCAGTAACAGAAACAAATGTGCAAGCAATGCAAAATGAGATATTTTGTATCTTTTATTTTCTTTTTTACATCAGCATCCATTTTCTTAAAGTAGACTACCTTTGCATACTTGTAAGAAAATTGAAACCAAAGCTAGGAGAGATGCAGCCCTGGTCCAGGCAACAGGCAGAAACTGATGCACAGGAAGTTCCACCTAAATATGAGGAAGAATTTGGGATTGCCCACTGAGGTCGTAGAGTCTCCATCACTGGAGATATTCAAGAACTGTCTGGACACAATCCTGGGCAATGTGCTCTGGGAAAACCTGCTTGAGCAGGGAGGTTGGACCAGATGTCCCACTGTGGGCCCTTCCAACCTTGCCCATTCTGTGATTCTGTGACCTTGCTCTGTCAGGAGATACAGACTTAACTCTAGAGCAACAACCTGAAATGATGCTGTCTGAATTTCTGGCCAATTCACCAATTCTGCTCAAATTTATTGTACCAGTCAGTTCTTTTAACTCCCAGGTTATCGTTGCCTGAAGTCTACACAGGGAACAATGGGGAAAATGAGTCATGAATAGAAGAAATCAAGTCAAATATGTGGACATCAAGGAAGAATTCAATGCTTTTAGTAGGATTTTCATTCAGAATTTAGAGGACAGCCTTCTTAGCATTTATTGTGTTGATGTTAAAGAAAACATCTCACTGGAAAGTGATGATGAAGAAAATAAAATTTTCTAGGAAAGATCAGAAACATTTATCAAAAGCTAGGATTTCAGAAACCCCCATATAACCTTCCACCTAAAAATTAATTTAGACACTTAGATGAAAGGGAAATAATATTCAAATCCATAGACCAATCAGAAACATCAAATGTATTCCAAGAGAACATTCATCTGTTCTAATTCATAGGCAGCTATTAAAAACATAACTAAATATGAAAATATGTTCCTAGCTTTTACAGCAGGTTTTGAACCAAGACTAACTTAACAGAAGGTCATTAATATTGAATCTCTAGCATAAGAAATTATCTGTGGTTAGGCAGATGTGGGTGATAAAAGAAAAATCATGAACATATAGGATTAGAGCAGCATAGTAAAATTCAGAACTAATACAAATATTAGTCTTTTTTTGCACTTTTTTTAAGCCCCATTTGATATAACCCATTCACACTGGGGAGATGACTAAAGGAATCTAAGCTAATGAAAATTATCCAGTGATCACAATATAAATTTACACCTTCATGCATATCTTTGTTAGAGGTGTGAAGAGAACAAACATTCAATTGTAATGCACTTAGAGGTTCTATATCCTGCCTTCATCTCATATATAGCTGAACGAAAAATAACTCAGAATGGTTACCAAAAAAAAAAAAACTTTTCCTGTTTATTTTGTGATGACTTAAATGTTCTGCTACTTTCTGCACCATAACAGCGAAACAAAAAGTGATTCAGGAAGGAATGTCAGATGTTCTCTTTATCCAAGGATCAGCAGTCCTCCTGAGCTGTAGTGTCAGATTGCATTTTGTTTCACAAATACTTTTTTTCCCCAAGGAATGAACAAGTTAACTCTGCCATTAGCCAGCAACTTCTGTGGCTCAGAGGCAAAACTTGCCATGGGGTGATGAGTAGAACCTCATTTCCGTTACAGAGAACTGTCCTCATTATAATAAGTTCAAAATTTAGTGGAATGCAGAAACTACTACTTCTTGAGGGCAGTTCATCTAAAGTCTCATTGTGCAAGGCATCTCCTATGTGAGATCCCATCATTCCAGTGCAAGTGTTGTAGGCCCTGGATTTTTTCTTCCAGCCTCTACTTGTCCAAACAAGTTCTGTTGTACCCAAACAATTCATAGTAGTTTGTCAGATCTGTCCTTAAAACTCAAAAGTGATAGAGATCTCATAACTTGTTTGGATTATACACTCCAGATGTATAATTCTTAAAATATTAAAGTTATTTAAGGAAACTTTCCTTCAACACAAGGCTGCTGATTATTATAATTTCTCCAATGGTACAACATACAATTTTTTAAAATGCAAATAAAGCTAATTGCAAAACAAAATAAAAACCACATCATTTAAAAACTGTCAGAACAGGATTTTTCAAAGCAATCCATGCTTTTCTAATGTTTTCTCAAAAAAAATAGCATTCAGACTTAAACAACTGAAGTGTGTAAAGTATTCAACCGCAACAAACAAACCAACATGTTTCAACTGAATGTGAATCCATTTAAGCTCCCCTGACTCATTTTTCCCCTCAGCATGTATTAAGATCTCTTCACATAGGAAGCTTGGGTTCATTCTACCCATACAGAGCACCAGCTCCACACCACATAGTTACATTAGGATGGTGCTCAGTAGCCCAGGTGAAAGCATTAGCTCAGATTATCAGTACCTTAACACAGCTGCATGGTGCTTGGTCACAGCTTATCGTGTCTGGCAGCTCTAAATGTGGGCAAAGTTATTTCTATCTGCTTGTACCTCTGTTTAAAGATATCCCAATTTACATCAAGCTTGTCTTTTTCAGGCAGCACAAAATGTTTTCAGTACCTTTAAAAAGTCTAAGTGATGATGAGAGCTATGTTAGCAAAACTGAGACCACATGTATAGTGCTTGAGAATTGTAGGTATATAGTGCTTATGTAGGTCTAGAGATATCAATATGTGTAAAGTGATAAGGATGAAGGAGAATGAAGATTCTCTCTAGATCTTATTAATGTGTAGGTATCAGGATTCTCATAAATATATTCAATAGACTGTGCTTACAAGTTCAGTTGAAGATTAGGATAGGTAACAGACTTTCCAGTCTGAAGGTGAGATAGCCAAAATTGGTTTACAGAACAACTAATCCTTCACTTATATTTCTGAAATTCTTTACAACTGTCTTTATCATTTTCTGATGCCCAGTAATTTCAGCCTTGACCTTTATACGCTAATTGATTCTTAACCCATTTTTCCATCTTTAGCTCTTTATTTTTTCACACAACCTGTCCAGGGCAGCTAGGAACTTCTCCATCAGTGTAATCCACACTCCCACCATGCAGCCAGCCATAGCAGTGTGACAGGATTGCCTTTAATCAAAATGGACTATATCCAGCAGTGTATATTTAGCAGGAATTCTGAAAATAATTGTCATAAATTTCTTTCAAATCTCCTATAAAATTGTACACTGATCTGGACACAAATGTCTTGCCTCATTTAAGCATCTAAAAGAGTAATACCAAGCAGATAAGGATGTTACTTGATACTAACCACTAGCTGCCTTTGAAGGACCCTTGCTCCTGAGGGACTTTACTGAAGACCTCACAAATGCCTTTATTATAATGAGCTAGCTTGCTGTTAATTAATTGACATGCAAAGAAAAAGAGATATTTTAAACAGGATTCCCTGTGTATTCCCCAAGGAAAAATTCCATTTAAGACTGCAGGGTTACCTCAGATTAATTTTACTTAAATGCTGAACTCTGAGTATCAGTTCAGTGGTCAGTGTTAGGGTAGCCTTTGGACAGTGAAAAGTAAGGGGTCAGACCTTCTAGTCTCTAGGCAAAAGATTGAACATACAGAAGTTACTTCTGTATAAACATTTTCCTTTTGCACTTTTCTCTACTGTTAGTAGTTTTCCATAATGATAAGGCCAGCACAAACAGAAAGGAAAAATAAATAAATCCACAATTACTGGCTATTTCAAGCTATGGTATGTGCAAAGTGTACTAACATTATGGGAATCACACATCTAGTTATGTAGTTTAGCTTTCTTTCCAAATTCTTTATTTAAGAAATGGTCTAAACACATGTTCTGCTGTCTATTTATAAATCTGCTGTGAAAGCATTAATCAGGGATTGCAGCTTTGCTGTTCTGCCTAGCATGTTAACATGTTAACATGCTTAATCCCTGGGCATTGTTTTCAGCCTGCTCAATATCTTTTTCTAAGTGACAGACATCTGGGCAGTGGCTTTGCTCAGCTATTATTAACTTCCTATATCTAGTACCACATGACATAAATGGCTTGAAAATGCATACTGATGATATTTCTTTGTAGAGAAACCCCCAAACATCAGTTCTGATTTTTTTTTCCTTCTTCTGTACTTTAGTGAGTAGCTGGTGGGTCACTTGTCTTAGGAATTTGAGGAGACCTGCAGTATCTGCCCATTCTACCATTTTACTGGCATTTTTCTAATAATTTTTTCTCTGCCACAAAATGTGGGAGCTCCAAATTTGTCATTCAAGCCTCTCAATTAACTTAGTGGGTAAGAAAATATCTAGAGATCCTTACCAGACTCCCCTATTCAATGATAAACCATTCAGTTTACCAGGCTTATATAAATTTTAATGTGCAGACAGTTCACCATCACTCAAAATGCCACCTTCCTTTTTGTTCCTGAGGATTTCAAGCCACTTATGTCTGCAGTCAGTTAGTCAGTGTGAAAACCACAAATCAGGCTTTATGTTGATAGCAAAGTCTGTAGGATACCACCCTCCCACGCCCACCCACATACAAAATCATGACAAATTTTTGTATTTTCAACTGGAGTGCTGAATGATCTTCCTGTAAAATATTGAGTTGTTCTCTTTCATGACTTTCACCTGTTGTTTCTAGAAACTGAAATAAGAAATTAAAATATAGAGGCCTACAGAATAGTGCTAAAACCAGTAAATTGTGGGTTTGTGTGAAGGAGTAGGCACTTATCCCTTCTTGCAGCCAAGAAAAATAGAATCCTCTCGCTTAATTTATTGCCCAACATTTCAAGGCTCATCACACTACCTGACTTGATAGTCTACATGAGAAGGGAATGAAGTAAGATGAAGTACAAAAAAGAACAAGGACTGGAAAGATCTGCAAGCCAGAGGCAGAATGACAGTCTGATAAAGACACTCTTAATTGTGGTAAAAAGGCACACACTTCAGGGTTGCAGACTCAGGAAATGCACCTGTCAGCACATGTGGAACTGGCAGTATGTCAGTCTCGTGTGTTATTGCCTCTTCATCTGCACTTCCCACCACCTCACGCCATTACTTGGTCTGTACAGGATCTAGACACCTCTGCAGTGGCTTTGGCAGTAGGCAATCCTAGCCATGGGAGAGAGTGGCTGGCACTTAACTTCCAGGAACCTCACCCCTCATATGTAGCAGGGTGCAATGTAAGCAAGTACCTGCTGCCAAAAGAAAGAAAAGTAGAGCAGATGGGAATATTATCAGCGGGTGTCATTGCCAAAGAAGGTGTTTACTAGTTTATGCTACATTTAATTGGTTCGTGTGCATTGTGCTACTGACTCTCAATGCACACCAATATGTACATCTTATTCCTAAAACTGATAGTTTTGACATGGAAGGTTCTTACGGAGCACATAATACTTGTGTACGTGCACACATACACGCACACAAGCATGCACTTTCTATTTAATCTCTGCATATCTCAAGAGCAAAATCAGTAAAATCTATAATGAATACAAGTCCAAAGTGTTTATGAAACTTTTTATTGTTGCTTTTTCCATCCACTGCACGTATTATAAAAACACAAGCTAACATAATTAAACATAATTAAATAATACTAACATAATCAAAATTAATAAGTATTATTCTTTTAAAGGAACATGACAGAACACATCTACACATTAGGCTACTCTAAATCAGAAAATGTAGAATGTTTAGTCACCAGAAAGTTCTTATTTTTCAAGGGTGCAGGAATATGTAGCTGTACTCTTTTTTCTACTCTGAACATCTGGTTAGCCTGGGGGCCAAGTTTGTCTGGACCAGGAGCCCATGAGAATCCTAGATATATACTAAGTACATAAATATATGTCTTATGCTCTAAAAGTCTCATAAATGACATAACATGCCTGGACTGGAGAATACTTCACATGTTTTTTCTGTTGTCATCTAGATACAAGCTTCTGCCCTATCCTGTGAGTGCTGGGCACACCACCAAATTTTCTGTTGTTAAGCCTAGGACATCAGGATGAAGTTTTTTCTAGACAGTAGAAGAAAATAGGAAACATATCCCAGAAAAAAAGGCAGTATGAATACAGTAACTGACAAAAATTTTATTAGGAAGGAGGACATTCCCAGTTCCTTTCAGCCAGTAAGTGCCAAATTTTATAATGGCGCTATATCTCCACTGTTGCTTGGGGTTTATGAACTCACTTTCTAGTCCATTGACTGTTCTGAAACATGAACTAATGCCTGTAAAAGATCCAAGGCCATAAGTAAATATTTATGTGGTTAGCTCATAATATGCTGTGCTGCTACACTGATATGAATACTTAGATCAGCTACTTTGAAAACTGAAGTGATATTGTTGGTTTACAAGTGATTCTTTCTTGAAAATGCAGCCCTATGACCTTCATTTATCTGCTAATCACTCTTCATACTGATACACTCCATGCTAGACACTAAAATGTGTGTATAAGAGGTTGTGCAAACATCAATTCTGGTTTTTTCTTCATTTTAAAAGTGAAGAAACTAATCTAACTAATCTATATTACAATTTAATTCAATGTTTGGAACAGTCTATAAGGTAGTATATAGAAGAGTTTTAAATTAAATCATAAAAGAAAGGATAAGCATGAGTGAAAGATTATCCTAAACTGACCATAATGCATTCCTTGAATTCACTGGTCTGTTTGAATGCATTACATAGGTGACTGTTTGCCCCACTGAGGTGAATTTAAAAGGAATTGGCAGAGCACAGTCACAGATTCACATCATCTTGCAGCTCTGCACCACTCCACTGTCAAATGACTTTATTTATGCTACTGGTATAAAAAATTTTTATGAAAACACAAAAAATGATGTCACATTCCTTAAATACCTCTATTTGATGCACAAGCTCATTTTATCATATGAACTGCTAATAATTTATAATGAAAGAGAATACAAAATAAATATTACCCAATCTGTACTTGGCAGATGAGCCACTTCAGCCAAGGTACTTACACAGAGTTCTTAATTCTCTCTAAGCTTTTTGAATGACTCCCTTATATCTTAACTTCCACTACTCCAAGTGCAGTGCAGCTGCACTCTGTTAATGACAAAGAAGGTAGCAAGTATCTAGAAGCACTGTCAATTAATTTATTTGTTTCTTCAGAGAAAATATTCTCAAAGAAGTATTGAATTGCTGGTGTGTTGGTTCTACTCATGGTCAGTGTAAACAGGCGGCAGCGGTCAAAAGCTGTTTGCTAACCACCCTTGGATATACACCCAGTGTCCCTGGCTAATCCACAGAGTAGCCACACATCAGACCACGTAGAAAGGATCAGGAGAGCAATGTGTGAGCACAGAAGCATAAGTCAGCTATAGCAACCATCTCTTTCTCAGGTTGAGGTTATGTTCTACGTTGAACCCTCTCTGAAATGTGGGAGAGTTCTTGGAAAAGCAACGGAAATTCTGACAGCCTGGCTAGTTTCAGGGAAGGATAGTACTCTTTCTCCCATAAGTGCTGGTCAGGAATTTTAGATGAGCAACTAAAAAGAGAAATTTCTGGTTTTCATAAGGAAAAGTCTGTAGCAGATATCTAAAGATAATTTTACCAAAGAGTCTAAAAAAATGGAAATTTTGTTTAGAAATAAAAGAATATGTCACCACAGAAGAGGTAATAATAATTTGCACAGGGATGTGAGTCTGCACTGTGCAATACCTGGACTGTCTCTTTGAACCTGAATCTTTCATTCTGAGGGCAGAAGGTGGGATCATATTTATGCTTTTGACCATAAATTCCAGCCTAGTTTTGGGATACTTTCACAATGAAAGATTCTTCTAAAATATCAAGAGGATTTTCTAACAGAGAAAGACCAGGGGTCTGTTCAGTCTTTAGAACCAAGTCCTTAAGAACATTTATATTTTGCTTCACAAAATGAACAGAGAAGAGCTAAGGGCTTGTCATTTCTCACCACATGAGTCTCATGCTCACTTCAGCTTTATCAAACTGTACATAAACAAGCAAAATGGAGAAATAAACACTTGAGAAAGTTTCATAAGAAATTCCCTTTGTCTATGCATACTTTAATTTTTGTTACCTCCATACACGTAAAGACATTCGTATAAGGTTTAATTTAGTCACGTCATGCAGCCAGTTCACAATGACTTCCCTATTCAATATAGCGCATATTTAATCTGACTGTTAGATATCTACCCTGTTAAAAACTAGGTTCAGGGCAATAACTCCTGATTCATACATTTTCCTTCACTTATTTATTCTCTGATGAATTGTGTTTCTCGTCTGGAAAGACATAACAGGTTCTATAATATCAAGCAATGCACATGAAATAACGCTAGAGACAGCCTAGCTGTAATGAATAATACTATATCCAACCATAATTCCCAGATGAAAAGTTAATTCAATATTGTACCAGGTTCAGCAGATTGAAATTTCTGCCTGTTCTGAATTATTCCACACACATTTTTATGAGGGATACATTGATATTTCTGTGTTCATGTTCTGGTTGCTACATGCGATGCTTCTTGGAAAAAGGATTGCTATTGCCACTGATCTCCCTTTCTGGTTTACACATCGGCTTAACTACTGATCAACACACTTTTAAAAATTCTGTATTCCAGCGGTATCTACCTGTTAAGTTTGTGCAGCTGTGAAGTTCATATATATGTCTGGAATACATTGTCAATAGCAATTATAATGCACTGTGGAGAGACTATGCATTAGCTAGATAATGGTTAAAGTTTCAAATATGATTTCTATGACAGAAGCAGTTCACCTCAGTCTGTGCATAGACTGCCTTCAAAAACTGACCCAGAGAACTGCTACCCAAAACAGGTTCAAACTATCCCAGTATAACCAAAGATATCTTCCTGTATTCTTTTCAGAATAAACAGATCATGGGAGTCAAACATTCAGTGTCTTAGTGGAGGAAATCAATCTGAGGCCTGGTGCTTTCAAATTTATGCAATTTAGATTTTCCCATTACTTACATATTTTATATGGACATATTTCTTCAAAACTTGCACAGAATAACCCTACTTGCTGCTTCTTTGCTCTCCTCTGACAGACTACATTTATCCTGACACAAGGGGTGTGCAGCTGCATTCATTCACAAAGTAAAGTTCAGACAAGTTAGAACAAACTTAGTTACTGCCACTGTCTGCCAGTGAAGCTCTTTCCCAGGAGCACCCCAGCAAGCAGACGTGTCGTAGTATCATCCAGAGTATGGTTACAGGATTCTGGTAACCAATAAAAGTATTATCTTAGGGTTTTAAAACATGTTAAAGTCAATAATCCCTTTAAGACTAAGGAATAAAAAGAATTATCATTATATATATATATATATATGTGTGTGTATATATTTGAGGAACTGGTCTGGAAAACCAAGGATATGATTCATGAGTATTCGTGAGTAACAAAGGTTCTGTCTTCCTGACGTACCTGGTAAACTGAGCTGTGGTGTCTCCTTGCTGGTCACAGCTCTTCCACAATAACCTGAAGATGTATCACATCACTCTGGATTTTTGACATATATGATATTGTTGTATTAATTACAATATCAGAAATTACTATCCAGGTTCAGTTTTAGCAGTATCACTGTACTTGACATTTTACATGGTTTGGCAGATAAAATTACAGAATCCTTTGATTATTCAGAAGACCATGATATACAAAAAATACAAAAAAAAAAAAAAAGTAAAAAAATTGAGCCGAAAGGAATGAATGAGACAAGATCACTTAAATTTAGTTGCATTAATAACTGATATACAGTGCAGGATGCCCTCTAAAACTCTTGGAAAAAAAGAATATGACTAAATGTATGGTGATGTCAGGCTATCCTATTCACACTACAATTTTTGGTTTTCATTCTTCATATGAATGCGTTTGAAGGAATTTCCTATTTACTAAACTGAAATAATAATGTTATTGGCTTGATAAATGTATGCAAGCTCTCAAGCATTGCTGCAACTCCTGCAGCAGTTTAATTACATTGACCATCTCATCTCTGGAACTAGACATGGCATTTAAAAGAAAAAATGAAGAAACGAAGAAGGCTTGAAAATCATTGCCTGTCTTTGCTCAGGAAGTAACTTTTTAAGTTAGTGCCCTAGCAGAATTAGTGCACTAGTCCAATGGAACAGACATCTCTAGCTCTCAGCTTTACTGAACAGACGTCAATTAAATGAAATATCATAACAAAAGAGATTTTTGATTTTCTTACTCCCAGGCAGTCAGAATGCCAGTTGTTCTCACTGTCTCTGCAAAGGCTGGGAGTGGTACAGCATCTGATTATGTTACCTGAATATCTCCAAAAACTCAGTTTTGGAAAGGCTGGAAAATAATGTAGCCTTCATGGAAAATTAATGCAGTGAAAAGATGAACATAAATGAGAGTATATTGAGTCCACAAGTTAATAGGTTCAGGTAAAGTGACAACAAATAAAAGTATTCCTTTATGGAAAGGCTGAAGAAAAAAAATAAAATAAAATTAATTGAAAAGCAGATGACGGAATTAGAAAGCACAACAGAGAGAGGCAGGTTATGCATGCTGACTTTAGATCAAAATGCTTTAAGCTTTCCCAGCATAATTTAGAATGCATTAGATAAAATATGCTCTGCTCTCACCTGCTTAAAGTTATCCAAAATCATGATCTGGTAAAATGTTTACCAGCATTTGAGGTACAAAACTAAAAAATGTTAAGTCAGTTCTGAGAAGAAAGGAATTAAACTGCACTGAAATTCCATAGATACTTGTCTTGCTTAGTGCTTTAAGTCTCACAGCACTACTGCCCTTTTGTGAAGGAGCATTACACGTAGTGTGAAATTGAACACTCAGAAATAATATTTTCATATAGTGGTTCTTCTGGGAAGTGAAAATCTCTTTCAAAAGGAATAGCAGAAGGTTGCTAGAAGGTGTGTGTGATGTCAAAAAAAGTTGCAAGTTCCCCCTGAGGGTGACTGTAAATTTTACTCAACTAAAGTATGGATTCAATTAGTAATTAAGATTTCATCTTATGTTCCTTTCACAGCATTTGCTACATTTCAGAAGCAAGTTTTTAAATACTTTGGCTGGGTTTTTAAAATTTTTATTAGATTCACAATTCAGTAAAAGTTAACTTTAGCAATTTTTCCAAATATTCTTTCACTGTGTATCAGCTGACTGCTTTACATCATTTGATGTTTGTGGGGCAACGAGCACCAGCATATTACAGAACTCTAGGAGAGCTGTATTCCCATCCCACATCTCATTTCTTATAGTCCCATTTCTTATAGTGAAATTGATTGGAAAGCATATAGGATAGGGTGTTGTGGAAGAGATTGTCTTCAGGAAAACAGCAGGCACCAATGTCTTCTCAAACTGTCAGCCGAGATCTAAGAAAATACAGGAAAAGAGAGGTCCAGAGAAAAGAAGACTCAAAGAAATATGCATACCAACACATATATGAAATATATGGCATCATTATTCTGCAAGGAAAAAATGCAAATCATCTGTGCTGCATAAGTATATACATTTTAAAAAGATAAAGGGACAGATTATATAAATGCAAATTATATTCATGTCATCCTGCATCATTAAAGATGGCATCAGATGTCAAATGCAAGACCATTAATTTTCTTGTCCAGTGGATGAATTGAAACAACTCTCTCTTTTTCTTTCGCAGTATTGATAGTAATAAATCCTAATAAGATTAGGACTTTGATGAACCATTAAGTTTTCAAATTCTACTATGCATGTTCATATTAAGTGGTATTTTAGTCTGTGCAGAGCTTAACAGTTATAGGGAAAATTTGCAGAATAAACAGAGAGATAATATAGATTATTCCACTTCTCCTTAATATGGGTTTTGAATATATTTTAAGGGCTTTTTTTAATAAATAATTTGTAAACAAAGGAAAAAGCAAAATATGGAAATACGACTGGGCAGACTTATGGGGCAGGATTTTGTTCAACAAGAAAAGTAGAGAGACTGAATGTTGACTTGAAAACTAAAGCCATGTTAAATGACATACAAGCACAATTATACTGTATATATATGTGTGCCAATAATTGAATAATATATATTTTCTACAAGTGTATTTGAACAAGGAAGGAAATGTTAATAAGGAGAAATAATAAATATTATTAGACCATCTATGCTAGTTGAAGAAAAATAATAAAACCTTCAGACTGAATCCCTTTGAATAAGTCATCTTGTGTAGCACATAAACATACACACACACACACACACACACATATACACCTCCAAAAGCCATGTCTGCTGTTCTCAGCACTTTTCTGCCTCTTTTGGAACAAATAAACTTCCACAAGATGAAAATATAGGCACTATACAAATAAAAGGAGCTCTGAAGTTGAAAGACCATATTTTTGTCTCCTAAACTGAGCATAGGAAGGGACTTCCAATAATTCACAGTGGATGACATCATCTGAGTCCTACTGTGGCGTTCACTGAAGCAGGAAAATAATGTGCTTTGACTTCATCTACCAAAAAAAACTTAAACATCAGTCCAGCCTTTTTCTGTAAACATTTCTTATGTCAAGCAGCAGCGTCTGTGATTTCCAACAAGAACAATCCAATAGTAAAAACAATAACAATTACAAAAAAAGTCCAACAACTGTGAAGCCACTTCAAAGTATAATATCACATTTTTGGACACACATCTCTGTGAAAAATGGGAACTCTTCTTACTTTTTCTGGCTTCTACTTCACCGGATGTACCCAGAAGTCTCAGAAAATTGCTTGCTAACAAGGTGAGTGTCTTAAAGATCCTGCAATATTCCATGAGATACAACAAGGACACATTCACCCTTCTGGACTTAGTTTTGAAAGAGTAATAGGGCTTTCACCTCGGACATGCCAAAATTACGAGGCATTTCCAGACAACCAAGGCAACCACTGAAAAAAATTATAAAATACAAGGAAAACAGACAACCAAATCTGGACCTGTTTTTCAAAAAAACACAATTTTGAGACATCACTGAAGAACAGGAATTTTTGTTTATCCAAGCAAGTAAAATTAATGCATTGTTATTACCATGACTTAGACTGGAATCAATGAGAAAAAAAATCACTGGACCTAGAACAGAAAGTGGTCCCTGGAATTCCTGAAGGCATTTTTACAGACTTAGTGTACATTCAGAAGTGTTGAGGTTCCTGACAAAGGAATTGTTTCTCCATCTCTAGCATTTTTTTCTAGAGTACATTAACATTTTTTTAACAAGTACTTGTCTTTATTGCAAACCTGAATATCAGAAATTTTGTGATCTGGTTTTTTCCTCTGGTTTCAAACAGCACATAAATCACCAACATGAGAAAAGTGAGAAATATGTTGTCTCTTTTACAAAAATAGAAAACTAAGCTTTTTTGCAGGGTCAACAATCTGCCACAGGCATCCACTTCATAAAAGGGAACTTCCTTTGTGGAATTCTATTAACCCCTTTACCAACCTGCCAATAATCTAATTCTCTAGAAATCTGGTTTTGTTTATTTATAGTCTGCAGAGTGTATTTGCTTCTCTGCAATTAAATAGAACAGCTCTGTCAGATTAGCCATATGTATGAAATTTCAATAAGTTGTCATAAAGAATGTATTTGATGACCAAAATAAAATATGTTTTGGAACGTAAAAGCATGTGCATTAAAAGAAAAAATGTATTTTAAATGCTCTTTTACATTTGTAGATACATAACAATTTATACATACTGAAAATACGGGACCAGTTTTGCACATAAATGTAGGAAGACTTACATTCTTAAATTTCTATTTAGTTTTTCTGAATTATCATCTCCTTAAAAAATACAAAGTATGATTCACCACAAATCCCATTTGTTTACTACTCAAGCTTCAAGTATATTTACCTAAATGTAGTTAATAGATATAGTAAATACTTTTTTTCTCTTTTGAGCTTGCAAGTTGGCTTCTCTTACCAATATTGAATTTGATGTCTATTTAATGGACTGGAAGGGATACTAAGCAAGTTCACCATGATACAAAACTGTGAGGAGCTGTTGACTCCCTCAAAGGCAGGGAGGCCCTGCAGAGAGACCCCAACAAATCAGAGGGCTGGGCAATCACTAACTGTATGAAGTCCAAAAAGGGCAAGTGCCGGATTCTGCACCTGGGATGGGGCAACCCTGGATGCACAGACAGACTGGGGAATGAGAGGCTGGAGAGCAGAACCACGGAAAGGGACCTGGGTGTTCTGGTCAAGGGAAAGTTGAACGTGTGAGTCAGCTGTGCCCTGGTAGCCAGGAGGGCCACCCATGTCCTAGACAGCATCAGGCACAGGAGGGGATTGTCCTGCTCTGCTCTGCTCTGCTCTGAACTGTGGCAGCTGCCCATGGGAAGTGGGGAATGAATTCCTTGTTTTGCTTTTGCTTGTCCATGCAGCCTTTGCTTTATTTATCAAACTCTCTCTCTCTCTCAACCCATGACTTTTCTCACCCCTATCCCACTAGAGCAAAGTAAATAAGTGGCTGTGTGGGGCTTAGTTGTTGTCTAGGGTTAAACCACGACACCATCCAAAGGTCAAAAGTTAAGCCCAAGCTCTTTTATACCCCAGTAATCAATGCCAGAGAGAGAGAGAGCACATCCGTATAGTGTCTATTCATGTTATATTAAGGCATGTTACACCTCCTAATAAGATCTCCTTTGTTGTGTCAGAAGGACCATTCTACCTGTTTTGCTGACAAAGCAGGAGAAATACCTGGCTGAACATGTACTAGTCAGATTATGCTGACTCTCCGTATCCAGACAATGAGGTGTATTGAAACTGGTCAGTCCCTTTAGCCTTTTAATAAAGGATGTACTCTGCAAAAGAATAGTTCATCTCCAGTATTCTAGGAATGGGCACTGTCTGTCTGCCTGACTTTGTTAGCCAGGGGATTCATATTATAGTGGGAGTTTGTACTTAACACGGGTAAAGCTAAAATGGAAAAATTTCACCTGAGGCATTTTGCCAATTAAAGATGGAGATACATTGTTCCTTTGGTTAAGTGATGGAATCAATAGAGAAATTATTTGGTGTAACCATAAAGTCAATTATTAATGCACAAATATGATACACTGCAGCAAAATTTAAAAATTAAAAATGCAACAGAACACAACAGAAATGATGGAACCTTCTTTAAAGGCTGGTAATTTTTCTGCACTGTGATTCTTTCTTCTTCATAATATTAAAAAACCTAATAAAATATTGATGATAATTTATTAAAGGAGCCTGCTAGTGTTAGATAAAAAAGAAAAATTACTACTATACAAACATTCCCTCTACGAAATTTATTTTGTCTGTAACTTTGCCAGGTTTGACAGGAAGAATGTGCATCGGGTCATATTTACTTGAGATTCACATGAAGCAGCAGAAACTCTTCCCAGCAAAGAACCAAAAGGATGACATTAGTTTCAAATTCTGTTGCGACTAACTGTTTTGCTTTCCTTTAGAAGCCTATCTAAGCTGCTGCTCAGCAAACGAGTCTGGTGAAGTCTGTGAGGACTGAAAATCTGGCACATCTTTGAAACCAGTTATTCTTACTTTAGTAAATTAATTCATTTGTATCACTGAACTTCCACAAAAGAGGTGGTAAGTAGCAACACTGTTCAGAGCTGATCTCTGCTTGCTATCTTTCTGCAAAGCTAACTTTCTTATTTAGGAGAAATATGAATTATAAAATAGGAATAGTAGGAATAAGGAAAGGAAGCTTCAATGAAACCTGAAATGTTATTATCAAAGCAATTCTTAATTATTTCATCCCAGGCAGATGTACAAAATGGACACTAAAGGAAAAATTTGGATAGTTAGCAATTTTGATTGCTAGTAATTTGAAAGATGTTTTTATTTCACAACATTTTAAAAACACCTCAGTCATGATCTGTATGCTTACGATTCAGAGGCAACCCCAACTTAAGGTAGACTGTCTCAACTTAGTAAAGCTAATTTCAAGGGATCATGAAAATTACCAGCTATTAAATTATAGATGGAGTAAGTACAATGTCCAGGACACTTGCAATGTCTTCCTGACCAACTGATTGCCCAAATAATGTGCTGTGCAAAAGGTGTTGTTAGATGTCTCTATGTTTTTAAAATAGTCTCTTGAAGCACTCTTCATGTTATCCAGCTAAAATATGAAAGTGTACCTATATCTTTATATTTGGCTCCCGATCGCCCTGGTTTTCTCCCTCTTCACATATCCACCCTTGTCCTTGTTTAATTTACTCAAAAGCAATAAGTATCAACAGGTGCTTTACCCAACACTTCAGACGTAGTGAATCATACCCTGAGAATGTCAGTCTCTCTACATCAGACTAGAAAACTTCTCAACAACTGCTTTAAATCACTGGCCCTGATTCAAGGCATTGCAATTCCGCCCTCCAACCCTAGTGTTTTATCAGCCTCTGGAAGTCTCAGTGCACCTGAATAATGTGCTTAACATCAATAGTCTTTGTAAATCTTATCACATGGGGTGTGAGATGCAAATAAATCTTTACTGCATAGTGCACTTTCCTGTTACACATATTTGCTGGATTATGACAAAGATATATAACACATCAACAACATATCCAGGCTGCTATATAAAAGATTGATAACCATTCAACCATTCATACAGTACTGTCAATAATCATGGTAAGTTCAAATTTCTGGGGGAAAAAAACATGTAATAATCATATCCATATACACCTTAGGAAAATGGACACCAGTTCCAAATTCATTCCATACATTCAGTGATTTGAACAAGTCAGATATTAGAGGACAACTGAGGACCTTTCAACTTAGGCAGGCAACACTAATTTGGGTGGGATTGTTGATGTGCTGGAGGGCAGGAAGGGTCTGCAGAGGGATCTGGACAGGCTGGATCAATGGGCTGAGGCCAATTGTATGAGGCTCAGTAGGGCCAAGTGCTGGGTTTTGCACTTGGGTCACAACGACCCCGTGCACCACAGGCCTGAGGAAGAGTGCTGTGTCCAGTTCTGAGCCTCTCACTTCAAGAAAGACATTGAGGTGCTGGAGTGAGTCCAGAGAAGGCTGACAAAGATGGTGACAGGTCTGGAGAGTAAATCATATGAGGAGTGGCTGAGGGAGCTGGGGTTGTTTAACACGGAGGAAAGGAGTCCCAGGGCTGACCTCATACCTCTCTACAACTCCCTGAATGGGGAGGTGGGCATCAGCCTCTTCTTCCAGGCAACCAGTGACAGGATGAGAGGACATAGCCTCAAGCTGTGCTGGGGAGGTTCAGGTTGGACATCAGGAAGAATTTCTTCATGGAAAGGGTTGTTAGGCATTGGAATGGACTGCCCAGGGAAGTGCTTGAGTCACCATACCTGGAAGCGTTCAAGAAACAACTGGACATGGGGCTTAGTGCTGAGATCAGCTTGGCAGGGTGATCAGTCAAAGGTAGGACTCAATTCTAGAAGTCTTTTCCAACCTAAGTGGCTCTGTGATTCTGTGATATCTTCAGAAAGTAGCTGACTCTATGATTCAGAGATATACACAGGGTAACCAGAGGCTAAGCCACGGACTTAGTGCATACAGAGGTTTATTTCAGAGCTGTTACAAAATGCAAGATTTCCATGACCTGATGCAGGCGGGGGAGTCCCTCCCCCTGGGCCTGTGGGCCCTATATCTAAGGGGCTGGGGCATGCACCCTGAAGTCCCCTTTTCCCTCTCTCTCTAATGAAAATGGAATTTGTTTATACATTTCACCTGTGAGAGCAAAGAACAGTGTGGCTTCCCACCATTACTATTTGTCACAATTTCTCCATTATGGGCTGATGTCTCTGAGCCATAAACTGCCTTATCCTAATCCTCCTCGATTAGGTCTTCCGGTGAAATCCGTATAGCTCCAACACTGACCACATCAGAAGGCAGTTTGAGAACAAAAGCTTTTGAAAGCTATATTATGCCTTGCAAACAGGTATGACAAAAAAGCCATGTCCAGTCAAAATGAATGTGTCCATAAACACTCAATAATCATTCCATTCTCATTTCTCAAGGTTTAATCACTGGTATTTTCAAGCATAACACTTCTTTTTTTCTGTCTGAATAATTGTCTAAAAAATGGAAATTGGAGATCTTCAATTCTTTCTGCTGACTTTAGTGGATCAGCCAATCCAATGGAAAGGAGTCTGCATTAACAGGGATGTTTTCAGAAATACTCTGCTAACTTGTACCAAGTCAACAGTTAGCATAAGATGCTTTGTGACAGAATGGCTTTACCTGACTACCATTGAATCTCTTCTATAATATAGCTCTCACGGTTTTCAAGTCAGAAAACCATTCCCATTTCTCAGTGTAACTACATAAGTGTGTTTGTTATTAAGCACATATACTGCACAGTGCCTCACGTGTCTTAAACATCCTAAAGATAAGGCCCCTACATTTGCAATTCTGTTCTCTGACTTTCACTTCCAGCTCTGGAACCTCTCACCTAAGCTGATGTGTCAGCACTTTCCCACTTTTGTTCTCGTGCTGGTTTTCTCATGTTACTCTCATGGCCTTGGACCTGCCAACCCCAATGTTGTAACTATGGCAGATTCTCATGAAAATCTACTTCCATTGGTATGAGGAACATTTACCCTATCCCCTTCCCCAATCCCTTGTTTTGTAGCTTTTAGTGTATGCTGCAGGAATACAGGATTTAGTGAGTAACATTCCAGATAAGGGTCATAAATCACTGACAAGCAATACCCAACAACATGCAAGCCCCAAATTCAGCAATCAATTTGCGTGTAACACTTGTACCTAATTAAGTATGATCCCATCAGTGCTAAAAGCATACTAAACAGGGAAAAACCCAGCAAGTTTGTCTGGATCCTGAGGAAAACCACACGGTACCAGGGTAAAAACATGTCTGGAAAAATCATTATGTTTATCACTGCCAGCTGTGCTGGAGGAGATATGTGAGAGAGGACTATGTTCTTCTGGAGATCCCACCCCTCAATTTCCCAGCTAGCCACCAGGGAAAGGTTTCTCCCTTCTCTCTTCCTTTTTTAATTTTTTCCCCCTCTTTTTCTCTCATTTATCTGGATTTCTTCCTTCCTCCCTCACTCCAAGTAACTTTAAAGTCAATTTATGCCATCAGCTCTGGACCTCACAATTAAAATTTTATGCACATATCCCATCATCTTTTCAGCAGTGCTTAAAAATTGATTAAACATGAGAATCACAAAATGTCCTAAACAGGAGTGAACTAAACACCTTTAGTTGCTTTCTGAATTTAAACTGGAAATCTGATGCAAATCTCATGAACAACAGGCTTAATAACCCAAACAATCTCAAAGATGGCACCACAGGGAGTATTCTACATATATATGCCGTAAGGGAGACACATGAAGGGACAGTGGTGGATGACATAAGGTTATGAACTAAGTGTTACAAAGTCAGAGTCCATGCAAAGAAGAGCAAAGGCTGACACATTTTGAGTGAGTTCAGTGCTTCCTTATTTGTCTCTGCTGCTTTCAGAAACTGCCAGTGTATGAGCACCTGTAAGTCATTAGGTCATGAATGCTGTGAATAGCTGGCACATTTGATTATTGGATTCTCTGAATATCAGATTCCATGCAAAAACTCCTAGTAGACTGTTTCAGACAAGTGGCTTTATGTTGATAACTCTAGAGTATCTCTCTAGGTCCTGAATGAAGGACAACACTCACCATCCTAAGAATGGTCTGCAGATGAACATCAGCATAAGAAAGCTCTAAAACTAACAACTTACAGAGAAACTGATGATGGAAGAGTAACTAAATAAGATACTTAAATTTGCATGTCTATAGGTGAGCTAAGTGTTTTCAATTGCTGTGATAGTTACTGGAGATTTAGTCAGTAGAGACGGCAGAGCTTAAAGAATCTGATTAAACTCAATCTAAATGTTGATGTCTACTGGTTAGCCAGATGAGTAAATCTCTAGGCTCCTCTGACTGTATTGACTGTTGACTAGAAAGGAAGTTTACACAACACGGACATCTAGAGTTAGCAGTCTTACTTTCAAATTGAGTTCTGTCTTTCCTGCATCCTTAGGTTGCATATATCAAAAAACAAGTACAAAACATAATAAGTATTGTTTTATTAAGTTTGGCCATTATTACTTTAAAATCCAAATTTACTCCATTGTAATGGTGGCCTAAAAGATATTTCAGAAAAAAAAATGAAAGAAAAAATTTATCAGAAAGAAAGATATCCCCAGTTCTAAATCAGATGAAGAATAAGTACATTTCCACACATATGGACTCATTTTAAAAGCTTCCTGACAAGAGGGCCATGAGAAATTTTAGGCTATTTCCTTACATATTTTCCATGAGAGCAAATTCTTTTGCTTTTTAAATATATATGTAAACAACTAGTGAAAATATAGGAAAAAAAAGTCCTTTCCTTTAAAAATCACTGTGCAAAGATATTTAAAGCTGAACACTTATAAAAAGTCCTAAATAGATAACCAACATGTTTAGCATTGCCTCCTGGAGTCTCATGCTTCTCTGATAAACAGAATAAGATTTTTTTCTTAAATCTTTCTGTATGTCACTAAACATCATTGACAAATGTCCACATGATGAAGGGGACAGGATTTGATTGTGAGCTAGAATTACACACTGTTTCTGAAGAAGTGCAAAACATTATTTATCCTTGACTATATTTGGTTTTGAGTTGGTTTTAACATTTATTTTGTTTTATCCATTATCTCAACAAGTTTTGTTGTCAATAAGGAATTTTCATAGCAGATCAGGCTGGAGAACTTAACCTCCTAACACCTGAAATATGAAGGCAGCCAGAGAAAGGCCTTAAACTGCTTGAACTCTAGCATAAGCTTTTCCCAAACAGTATTTCCACCTTCATGTGATAAGAATAGGACTAATTAAGAATCTTATTTTTTTTCCAAAAAGAAATAATACTTTTCCCTTCCAATAAATAGTCATTTGCACAGATGACTGCTACATTGGTAATCATGCTGCTTTCCTCAGTTGTTAATGATGCATTTTAAAAATTTTTCACAAAGTATACCTAGTAAGAAAACCATATGCATTTGTATTGTGCCAATTGAAAAAGTTCTCTGAGGTACAGCTTTCCATTGCATTTCTCTGCAAGGAGATTTACAAACTGTTGATCAAGAACTGACAATTTCTCACTTGATAGGAGGTGCTCAGGAGACTGCAGGATTCAAACTCCAATACTTTGTGTCTCTTGTCTGTGTGTCCCTGCAGCTTGCCAGTTACTAAGGGTGTCTCCAGTCTGCCAAGTTTGTAGCAGTTCCAAAGATGATCCTGGCATTAATGTACAAAAATATTGCTATTTGGTTAATATATATGGATGAAGGAATTTTTTTTAAGAAAGAGAAGAATCATGCAAAAAAATTTAAATATTTAAAATACAGCTCAAAGACAATGCTGGCTCATTAATAAACCCAGGATAAATCAAAGAAATACAGTCAGAAATTTAATTAGTGAAAGAAGATAGTGGTTGAAAGTTGTTTGATGAACGAAATCACTGTTGATTGAAGAGAGGTAGTACACATACCACAGAGTAAGAAAGTTAAAGCCAGAAATCATTTAAGTCAGCATTCAATAAAAATGACCGTTTGAAAGGACTTGTTCAAACACCTTTTGTCTACACTGCCAAGTCTGACAGCTGAGATTCCCATAACTCCCTGTTGGATTGCCATCAGAGGTTGTAGATACTTGTTGCTTTGTGAACCAAAGAAGTGCAATGAGCCTCCCAAATGCCATCCTGTGCTCTCCTGTGGTCCTTCTGCCTCTTCTGGGATTGCACTTGTTATCTCAGCTTAAATACAGTTAATGGCCAGAGCACAGTGACAACAGGATATCATTACTAGGAAAGCTCTGCTTGGAATAAGAGCAAAGCAAGACTGAACACCCAGACAAATGTGTTACCCAGAAAATAAATAAATAAGAGCTTGTGTTTTCATCAGGCTTTTCCAAACAGAATGAGAGCAGCTCCTTCTAATGTTTCTCAGGGCCTTATGCTGAATGAAAAGTGACATACACAATGCTCCAAGGGCCATTAAGCAGCTACTCCTCAAAGTCATAATAACAGAGACTTCTCAAAGCAAACAAGGCTGGTATTTGCCCATGGTAATGAGCTCACTGCTTGCATGCAAAATTAGGTTTTAATTTATTTTAAACCTCTTCTGTTTCATCTTGATAATCCAAGGAAGCATGAAACAAAAAGGGAAGAGAGAGAAAAGTACAAGAAAACTTTCAATATGCCCTTCATGTTTACATGTTGATATAGGTTTTCTTCTGTTCTCAGAGAGAGCTCATTTCTGTGTAGTATCAACATATTTAAAAGTAAAATTAATTACAACTAAGAGTGTGAGAATAAAGAAGTACAAAATTCATTATAAAGCTCTTTTGTCAGTATTGAGGGACTCTAAGAAAGCTCCAATCTATATCAGCTACATAGCTTCAAAACTTAAAATACTTCAGCTTGCAGCTCCTAAACAACACTGACTAGAAATAGGTACAGCTGTGGAACAGTGGAGCATTTATCAAATATCAGTTTACCATTAAAATGGAGCAGTGATAAACTTTAAAGAAGAATTACCTAGAACCTGTATTTTACTTCTTAGACTAAATCCAGAAAACACTACAGGAAAAGTACAGTTTATTAATTTATGGAATTCATTTTTCAGAGGGGTTAAGTAAGGCAATATACTTCTTCTAATACCAGTGCTATAAAATTAAGGAGAAACTTACTAGAGAAAATTCTCTGTGTATTGAAGAATAAATTTAATTTCCTTTTCTTCAAGATAAACTAGTGTGCAGTAATTTCCAAGGAACCTGGCTCACTTCCTGTACTTCAGATAGGAAATACATGTAACACCATAAGCCACTACTTCCAGAGACCAACCACGCCCTTCTTTCGACCTTTGTGGTTCTTTGCCTTCTTTCAGTGGGAATCAGAACCACACCTGTGGACATTTAGGAGAGGAGAGGCTGCATGAAGCAACATATAAGAAGAGAGTGTTCCACTTGCCATGGGTAGACTGCATCAGCTTTTTTTCTGGACTGCTTGTTGCCAAGATTTATCTGAGAGACAGTAAACAAAACAAGTCTTTTCATTTAAACACACTCTTCAGCCAACTTTTTCAAGCTAGGAGAGTATATTTCATTTGCTGTGGTCACGTAAGCTACTAAAACTACACACAATCAGAAGAATTTTCAAAAACAATTCAACTCAGGTCTTTTGAATATTTGTAATTTATTATTTTGTTATTGTTTTTTCTTCTGTAGATGGTTTTTGTGCTGAAAACAGGGCTTTACAAAGCCAGTTCTTGCAGATTCTCACCTGGAACTAAAAAGTAAATATATTCTGAGCATTCATTTTATGCTAAAAAAACTGCATCTTGAATTACTGAAATGGACATATACAATTTAATATGAATATTTATCCAAAAAGATGGATATTCTGTTCTTTAAGCAACATTATAGACACAATGGTTTTGTATAAACACAGTTTAGGTAAGCATTAGTAAGCCCAAGTTAAGCAACTCTTCCTAACATGTTTTATTTCAACCGTCTTGTTTCCCACCTCCTAGTAATCAAACAGAAGTTTCACAGCTTCTCTGCCCAACCATTTAATTATGCTTAGCCTTAAACACGAATTCAGTAAAATGTGATCTCTAGAGCCAACTATGATGGATCTTAGCTCTGATGATTAAATAGAAGGAAGCAACAGAAAATAACAGGAATAGAGAGAAAGACTGTGTTACTGAAAGGTGCTGTCAGCAAGGATGACATTAAATAAATGATTACAGAGGGTCAGTTCAGTTGGGCCCGGATCAAAAACCAAACCTACTGGTGTATGACTCATCAGTTTGCCAAATGAGAACAGATGCCAGGCTCCAGGAAGTCAGCGGGATCAAATGCTTCAGTGAAAGGCACAGAAACCTGGCAGTAGTGAAACACAGGCTAAATTCACCTTTAAAAAATATTTTTAATAATTTCTAATCTGATTATTTATTGTGCAATGATATGGTGGATTAATTTAGCAACACTAGATCATTTAGTAAATAATGATTTAATTAACATTTCATCAATTAATGTTTAAGAATCTTACAGGTTTTAACATTGTACTCTCACATCTTGCCACTTCACAAACCTACTGGAAGGTTTTAAGAATAAAACTTAATAGATGATTGCAATTAATCATATAAAAGTTTCTTGTAGAAACAAACTTCATCAATAACCTAGTCCAAAACTCCAGTGTGATTTCACTCATTCTCTGTATGTGTTTTTTTCCTGAGGACACAATTAAGGGACAGTCCTCTGGTTGTAATGAGAATCTGATCAACATTAATTAAAAAATGCTTCAAAAGTACTTCTCTGAACCGTAGGTGGCTCCAATCTCATCTAAGTTTAGCAGATGAAAAATTAGCTCCTTAATTTAAGCCAGTTACCTTTGATCCCCATAGAGTTAATGCAGTGACACACATGACTGAGGGGAATTGCTCCATTCTAAGAGGGCTCTACAAGGGTAGGATTCAGCTGTAGATTATGACATCTAAATTCAGGTGACAGCAGGTAAACTACATGCCCAAGCACCCATTATACTGGATAATTATGGTTCTGTTATCTGCAAGCTCAAAGTCATTTTTAAAAACCATTATTCAAAACAAAAAAGGGTTTCTTGTTAAATTCTGTTTGGATGTCCAATTTTATCTCTGTCTTCTAATGAAGAAGGAAAGTTTAAAACACTTTCTTTAAAAAGCTGTTTAGCCTAATCTGGATATGGAAGCATTATTACTCATTAATCCTAGCCTTATAGTTATTTTGTAGCCATGTAAGTATTATGTGCCAATGTTCCAAGGAAAAATGAAAATTGATTTCTGCTATCATGTCTTTTCAATTCAACTGCAGCTCTGGATTCCCTATTTTCATAGCACTTAGTTTGGAGATTATTAGAATAACTCTGTAGTATTTTTATGCTTTAGTCACTAATACACACTTGACATTTGAACCCTTTAAATTCTATTTTATTTGAAAATAAAAAAGAGCTGCACATGAATAGATGTATCATGTCATGAGTAATTAAAATGTGTCTGTAAAACTAACTCTCTTGAAGACACATCCATTCCCATTTCTGCAGCAAGCTGGTGTGATTTAGTGTAAATTCAATTGAACAACTGATCTGCCTTCGTGTCACATGAATCTAGTGAAATAGATAAGGTAGAGTCTCACCCAGTAATTTACAAGAATTTTTTCCACCTTATATTATTCTGGTGAATTCTTATTTTTCATTAATATTTCTGGCCCCTGAAAACATGTAGCAGCATTCCCATTAGCTGGAATTTTATTCTCCATATAACATCTCTGGGATATCCAACAGATTCTGGGCCATCAGGTCCTTGTGCCATACCACTTTCATCCTGAGTAAAAAGTGTTCTGGAGCAAAATACTTTGGGATGAATCTGCTTTGACAGTCATTAGCTGTACATCTGGTCAAAACACTTTCCACATTTTCACTGTTGGAAAAGAAGTTTGCAAAACTATAACAACTATAACCCATGACTCCATGGAATATTAGTAAAATGTTTTAGTTATTCATCGCCATTGAAAAATGTCCATGTGGGTTTGTCACTACAGCTCTTAAAATGTAACAAATTAATATCCTTATTTTGTCTTAATTTGTGGACAGATGGTGTGAAGAGGGCTGAGTGATACACAGTGCTGTCCCTCAGCTTGTCAAGATTTATTTACAGTACAGGAACCATCCTCTGATGGCTGATTATCTGCTTCATTTAGTGAAAGTTAAATTAACCTCTGATTTCTGTGCTGGTGACTCAGCAGGTAGTGCACCAATAATGCAAAAAGTAATACCAGAAAGACATTGGTCTTCAACCCTAACAAGGCCCATTAAAGAGCCAAATTACTTTATTAGACCCAGGAGATGGAAGCAATCATTTCAGTCTACTAACTGGAAATAATAAAGTCTGGGGGAAAAAGGAGAAGGAAATTAGTTTTCTTTCCATGCATTTCAGGTGAATTTTTTTTGAAAACCCATAATTCTGTGATTAAGTTCATTGGAATCAAATCTGTGTACTGAAATTGAAAAATCAGGAAAGATTCAAAAGCTTATACAAGTTGTTTCAGCTCCTGTGGCTTTTGCTTCTTGGTTTGTATTACCTGGTACAGAATATTATGCACAGTGTACCTCTAACAGGAGTAATCTTAGTTAAACAGCTTGATGTTAAGTACACCTGATGCATGATTCTTTATGCTGGTTAATAATACGACAGCAGTAATAATCCTCCCGGAAATGCACATTAAATGCTTTCAAAAATGTAACCTCTTTTGAAAGGTTCTTCTAATGATAGCATTTATGAGCTCACAATGGAAAATCAGCACAGAGGAAAGCTAATGATGAGCAATACCAACCCTGTTTAATTGCATGTTCTGAGAACTACCCAAATCACAAGGGCTATCTATCAATAGGAGGAAAGGACAGGCTATTTGAAATCAAATTTACATTATATTTCTGCCAGAAAAGCAGCTATGGTAGCTCCTTTTACAATATATAATGTTTCATCACATGACACATTTACGCCATTGGAAACTATACTCTTTAAGCAGTGTGATGCATCAGAAATGTTAAAAACAAGACAACTTTCTTTTTTTTTTCTATGCTGAATATTCACAAAGTGCTTCAAGTGAAAAAGTATTGATTACCCATGGGTAGTTTTTGAAAGCAAGTACCAAGCAAGAACAGGTATCAAGTATGATACCCACTCATGTTCACAACAGCAAGTGCTGAGATAAACAGATGGGAAATAAAACAGAGTTCAAAAGATTTTCCTGTGTAATGTGTGATGATATAGCACAGATTCCCAGGAGCTGATCATGGCTTTTATGCATAAAAGCGTTTTATTTTAGAGCTGTTACAAGTTGCAAGTTTCATGGTTCCTGCAGTGAGGGCGGGAAGCACCGCCCCCCAGGGCCGCTGGCCCTCCTATCCCCAAGGGCTGGACATGAGCTGTGGGCCCACCCCTCCCCTTTCTCTACAGGCGATGGAATGTTGTTTACACCCGATCTGTGGGAAATGAAAGATAACGCAGCCTCTGACCGACACGTGTTCTATAGTAAGAATAGTGCATTTGGGCCACAGACCTAGCTCCTTTCAGCTGCCCCTCCTCGATATGTCTTCTGGGTAAAATGTTCTGCCCTAACATCCTGAAATATATGGATATATATGGAGAACACTAGGAATTCTTGTTACAGAAATAGCTTGGTGCTGGCATTCAAAAGCGTTAACTCATTCTACAGGTGTCTTTTTAACCCCTCTTGGTCTTTGAAAGCAGAAGTATTTTCATTACTTCAGATTATTTTCTAAAGAAAATGTTAATATTTTTATCACATATTAGACTCTGCCTGCATGTTAAATTCCCTGTCATTTGTTCCTGGACAGATTGTGATTTATTTGTTTAGTGATACTGCACCAAACAAATGCCACAGAGCAAGACTCGGGACAGTTAAACTAGGATAGCACTCAATGCTTCTACAGAGCAAAGCATTACTGAAAGCAGGAATCACCTTTCAAAACATTAACAGCTGGAAGGGAAATTAAAGGTGAAAACCACATGTTTTTTCTTTTTGCCAGCATGCTTTCCATTTTTATCCCTTTTCCTCTGAAACTTCTTACCCAACTGAAAAAAAAACCCCAAAAGCTACAGCCTTGATTGATTTGATCAAAGCTCCAGGACCATTCAGGGAAATTTGCTGAGCAATAGATTTTCAATATCTTCACAGGGATATGAAAATTTACCATGCCTTCAGAATATGGTTATAAGGAAAGGGTCTCTAGCATAGCTTATTAATAATACTCAATTTCTTTGTACCCCAAACAAACTGACCTATGATTGAAAGACTATAGATTCTAGAAATGGATCATCTCTAACTTAGAATTTATCTTATTCCTCTCCAGCCTTGCTCCTTACTATGCAGGTTATTTTAACCATCCATGTAAACTAGTGTTTCACATGACTAAAAGTGCACAATGCTGTGGTTCTCTCATGAGATCAAAGACTATCAAAATGGGATTACAGGTCTGAGATCTCAGGGTAATTTTGGTACTGTATGGGACTCAGGAGAGCTCTACACCTTGAGAAGAGTGTTTTTGGGAGGAACATTTTGACCACCAGTATCCTCATGAAAAACAAGCATAACATTAATATTTTGTAAAGGAAAGACATGGTACATAACCATTCCATGTAGCTAAACTTCTGGAAGCTGAAAACTGCCCTATTACATTTAACTAGATCTCTAATATTCGTCCCACTCTCCACATTTCTATCATGTTATCTGACCATTTCATCTTGATTTTGTTACATCTTTTGGCATTTCTTCACCTAAAGTTTTTCTTAGCCTGAGATTTTAAAACTGAAGAGATGATAACTTACCCCCTGAAAGTGCATATCTTGTGTGCCATGCCATGCCAATCATTCCCCACTGAGGTTATCTCCATCTTGTCACAGAACTTCCTAGTTAACAGATCACCTTCTCCAAACTTTTCTTTGGTAATTTCCTGTCTGTCCAACTATCAACTCATTTTTCTACACAAATCAGTCCTCTTTTATTTGCCATACTGTCGGTTTTCTTCAGTCATATCTTCAGGTGGGTCACTTACGCTGTTCGCATTTAAGAACTTCGTTAACCATGTCTCAATAGAATCCAGCCTTGGGATCATCTTCCCTGATGTGACCCCTACATTTGATCATATTTGTTTGTCATAGCAATGCATAAGGAACACAGAACACTGATGAATGCAATGGACTGTAACAAAAACAATGGGCAACATCTTCCAGGCTGCAAACAGATTCAAGTCACATTCTGAATGTTACACACAAATCTCCTTCTCTCAGTCAGACTGCAGATTCCTTTCTGGCTTTGAGCTTCACATTCCCTCCAGCTAAGAGCAGGAAAGAAATTAAGTTTCAATAATGATTACACATCAGCTTCTCATGGGAGCCCCAAGAGGAAAATCTGTCATTTCACTTCAACATTTACTGTAGCAATATTGACAAAGTGTCCCTGTGCCACTAGCTCAGAGCACTGGATATATGCATATCTTCACCAAGTGTGTGAACAAGAGTGATCCTCATTCACTGCCACTTCTTTAAGGACTGTATTCTGTGATTGAGCAATTTAATGCCAGTTTCATCCAATATTTAGACTGAACCACACTTTTACCTGAGCATGAGAAAAGTTTGTTCCTAAACTTCTCCATTTTCTAATGACAAAATGGCTTTCTACAGTGCTGAATTTTTAACCTCATAAACAACTAATGAAGAGCACTCAATAAATTCCTGTAATAGCACATATCACATAGACTGACGCAGTTTGTCTAAACTTAGACTAGAACAAACTTGTTTTGTGAAGTTCCTTTCCATACAAAATTTTTCTACTATTCCAGGAGATTAATAATCTTCTGTAATTTTTTGTATTTTATTTTTTTTAGAATATGTGATATCTGAAAGGGTAAATAGTGTGAGATCAGTCTGTCTCGTGGAATCTCTTACAGCAAGAAACTTACTTAAAATACCTAACATTCATTGTTTGTCAGAGCAAACTTGCTTTACCCTAATTGGCTCAGCTTCTTGAAGTGGTCTCTGGAATGTTTTTAAGGTCACAAGAAGCCATTCCTTCCAGGAACTGGTTCTTTTAGTCTGTTCTGCTGGGGTTTTTTTCTAAGATATGCAGGATAAATACATATTATTTCATGTCTACATGAGTCTATAGCATACACCTGAATCTCCCAAAAAATTTCTCCATCAAATACTCTCTGTTTTTATTTATTTATTTACTTATTAGCATTTCAGCAATCTCAAATTACAAATTTTCTTTGCAATATGGCATAAGACAGTTTCTGCAACAATACTTTCCAGACATCTGAAGTAATATCTCAGAAATATGGGTTGTCAGTTTTTTAGTATCAAATTTGTTTGAAACAGAGTCACTTTTCCAATATTTAGTATTTAACTGAGATACACTGTTTAATCCTTAGTCTTTTAACTCTTCTAACAGTTACTAATTACGTAAACTGTCTTAGAAGTGATTATTACTCAGCAGCTATATTTTATTTAAACAAAATCCATAGAACTGAAGAGCCGGGAACAATACAAAATATCACTTATCAAGATGAAGAAAATATGCAGTAGTGTACTGATTGGGTTGTTCCCTTATGTAAAATTAATTAAATTCCTGCAATTTAAAATTAATCTAATTCTTTTGCAGGTCCAAAGTGTCTTCTCAAACAAGTTGGTAAACTGCATATCAGACTCTGGTGGAAATAAATTTTTCAGTTGAAAAACAGAAATAAAATAAATTCACACTTTTAAAATAAATAAAACACAAACATATCAAGTCCAAAGATGTAGATTGTCCCACATACATGGGAGGAACATTATCCAGATTTAGGAGAGGGCAAATGAGCAAACACTCATTTAAAGGGCAAACACTATTTAATACTATGGGGGGGAAGAAAAGAAAACTGAATCCTGTATAACCTTCCGTCATGCTCAATTGTCTATAGGACTACAGAGTCACACATTGCTATTTCTCTCCTGGAGGCATGGTTTTGTATACCACCATGCCTACCTTACAGAAAGGATGGTGTATGTTCTAGCAATTGGAACATTTCCTGGCTTATCAGAGGTAGGCAACCATTAGCCACATGGAGAATAGCTGGAAATCTGGAAAATCTCTTCCTAGCAAGGACTCCAGCACATTAAGCAATTATCCATGGATCGAGATCCCCCAGCTTTTAGGTAGGTTCTGGGAATGAATGAGGTATAGCACCTGAGCTTCAAATGTCCTTAGGAAGCAAATACATGTCTAAGATTGTTTCCAAAATGAAAGCAGTGTTTAAGTCACAAGCAGAAGCAGAAATAAAGAAAGTAAGCATGAAATTTTTGCATGAAATCCCAGCAATCCACAACGTCAAGGGCAAGCTTATCTGGAGAGTTCCTGAACATTAATCCCTAAATGATGCTTTCACCATTTTTTAGATCATTACATTTTGATTCTTGCAATGGTTCCTTTTGCACACACTTTGCCTCTATCCAGTGTAAGTTTTACAGATTTTGCAATGTTAACTGAACATTCCTTCTCTTTTGGATCTTCTCTGTTGCATGCCCAAAAAAGAACAGACATAATTTTTGCACATTCAGCTCTCAAGTAGCCCTTACGCTTGAGTTCAGTTGACTGGAGGTAACTTTCCTGTCCTATTTTCTTGTTATTTTTATGTTTATTAAAGTGCTTACCAGAAATGTTGCAGTACATTTCAGTGACATTCCCAGCCCACAGCCACTGACACCACTATGGTGACAAGTGCATGAATCATATACTCTCAACCATTGCTCTCAATACACACTACCATGAATATTACCCATTTTTCTTCAAACTTCTACTTGGCACAGTCCAAATTTGGTGAAAGGCAACAAGAATATAAATAGGGATAATTATCACTAGATGTGTTCTGCATAATTTTACACATTAACATAACACAAGTGGTGGTGATGTGATTTTTTCTGGTTCAAGAATCATATCCATGGATTAAGCAGTTTTTTTTTTTTTTAACAACTTCCTTCAAATTAAAAAAATGTTAAGAATGTTACAAAGTGGACATTTGCTTTCTCCTTTCAGGCGTTCAGTAACAAGGCAGACACTGCACAGCATGGCTTTATTTTGTGCAGTTTATGCCACACACGCTCTATCACAAAATATTTTACTGTGAATATTAGCAAGCACACAGGTTGAGATCTCAGGTAAACTGTGGATTAGCCATGTTTGTTCAAAAAGGACTGAGAACTGCCAACTTAGAAGAAAAATAATAAGACCAAGAAGATTATTCTTGATATCACCTGAGGATCTCTAACTGCTTAAGTGATGACCTGGCAGCAAGCCCTAATGAGGAGGGGGAGTTACTTTGGTGGTGGGCTAGTCAAAGGAAAGAGTTACTTCCCCAGAGGTAAGTACTGGCCTGTTTGGAATCCTTGTCCTTTTTATAGGGGAGATAAGGAGCACTGAAGAGCTGGCCTTGGATGTTGTAGGAACTACAGGTTCCACTGAAGATGGCAAACAGTGGATAACAATGTATTTTAGTGTCTGCAGCTATTTGATTCAGAAATTGTGATCTAATAGGAAATGTTCTGTTGTCTTGACTTTTTTATCTGCATCAGTAGAGTCAAATAAAATATGTTTTGTACATATAAAACAACATGAGCAAAAGATCATGCTGAGTTCAGCTGGCACTGGTGGGTGTGGGATAGATGCAGCAAAACAGAGAATGCCAGATGTGGCTCAGGGCAGTACATTATGGAGATACAATTATTAGAACAGTTAAGAGAAATTAAGTAAAAGTCAAGTCAATATAGCTCTGCCTTACTGTTATGAGTCACTTACATCTGTCAAATAAAAAGAACCTCTTCAGAAGACAAATCAACAAAGCTCGGACCTTTTAAAACACCAAAGAATTACATCTGAATTCTTAGAAAATATGAAAATGTGTCTAGAATAGCTGGACAGTAATGACTGTCGATGATGACAACCTTAATCCTTACTGAGAGATGGTATTTTGGGAGGTATGAAGATCCCATAAGTCCCAATGAAATCATCAGGAGCTGTGCCTGTTCCTGTAATGAATGAGAATATTTCTACTGTTATTAAAATATCAGATTAGGTGCTCACATATCAAAATCAAATTTTGTCCCACTGAAGTCTGCAAAACAAATTCACACTCACCATGTTTTTTCCCTGGATTTTTGCTATTTCTGCCCACTGAGCTATGAAACTGAAAGACCGAATACATTTAAAATACAGGTTTAGGAAGGGGGGAGGGGATGGGAAGCGGGGAGGGATACAAAGCTGTAAGAAATATACCTTAATTTCATTTTTTTACATCCTGTAATTCTTAAGTGTTATGTGGAAAAGAAAAGGTTACAAAAACCATACAAAATTGATATTCAAAAGACTAGGATTTTATAGCTCAACACTTCAAGAAATATCTTAGTACATTCTAGAACTGAGGGAGTTTTGAACCTAGCAAATATTGAAAAATATTTTTTAGCCTAATATTATAGTATCAGTGTTAAATCTACAAAAAAGTTGGGAACTCAAAGGAGCTGGGTGCCAGCAGTTTATATTTCACATTATAATTTTTAGAATGTAATGCTAAAATCATAGAAGTAATTTAAGTGCACTGCTATTAATTTACATATATTTTATTATAATCTGAAAAGGAAGGCAAATGAATTGGACAATACATCTTCTATACCTCCAGCAGTTTCACTAAAATCACAGTTCTACAAAAACTGTAACGACATGTAGAAAAACATTACTGCATATACATAAACTATGATCAAACATTAACCCTTATTTAATCTTGCTCCCATTCATCCTTGAATCCTCTGTGTGACATTAATGGCTTAAACAAAATTACATCAATGTCAGTTATGATAATAAAAAAGGTAAAAAAAGATTGTCATTGAACCTCAGAAGTCAGCAAGTACCTATTTCTGTGTCAGTGACTGACTAACAACATATTGTTCTTCTTTCCTGAACAAGTAAATATAATCTATATACCCCTTCCCATTTCACACTAACAAATTATCCAGGTATCCACCGAAACAAATAAATCAAGTCACAAAATTTGCATATACAGTCTCTGTATTATTAAAATTTTAAAGATAAGGTGGACAAATACTACAGCATGAGCTTGGTAAACTTCAGTGCTTATGAATATAAATGGCATTTTCATCTGGTTCCTGACAATATTTAAAACTATATCCATGGCATTAGCAGCAATAATTTCTTTTTTTTTAACTCTTCACTGTTTCTCAGAAAATTTGATACTTTATCATCACAGATGGCATCTAACTGAAGTCTTACAGACATATGACAACTTCAGAATCTACCTTGACAAATAGACCCACCTTTTCATATTAACCTCGAGTACATTTATATACTCTTAGTTGTTTTTTCCGTTGATAATTTTCCTTCAGCATCTACAGATTCATTGATATAAAGGTTGAAAACCAATTAAATACAATGTAACCAACAACTATGAGAAACCAGTGGGAAATCTTCCTGTTTCTTCTATGTCTACTGGAAACAAACTTTCAAATTCTGGAGATGTTACAACCATGAAATATAATTATTCGTTATTATAACACTGCCCCCTCTCACAAATCCATCCCAAGCTCCACAGTATTTGGTAAACTCCTGTTTTCATGTTTACATGCGAAAATTTCAGCTTTGTTTAGAAAATTAATTCTTCACAGTTTCCGGGAACAGGGTAAAAAATAAAGTCTAGAAAAGTAAAGGCAAATCAATAGTATTGCTCAGTCTTAACATTGACAATATTGATATGAGTAACCCTATTGCTGTACCAAACCCCACTAATAAGAGACAGATTTACAGGAATATGCTACAAAGCAGAACTGGAATATATAATTGGAAATTTCTTGAGTAGTTTACAAATCAGAATGAAGTCCTGTTCATCCTCCCTTTGCTTTCTAGATAAGATCAAAACAGTTGAATCATATCTTTTATTATCAGAAATCAAGATCTGCATGTAAACCAAAGAATTAAACATCCCCAGGAACAGACACAGCACTGCTGTGGAAGAGTCATTGTCATTGTCGGTAAACTCTTAACAAAAACAACCACCACCACCACCACCAACAACAACAAAATCAAAAAACCCCAATGAAACCAAAACAAAACAAAAAAAGTGGTTATGTGCAAACTGTCTATTGTGAGTAGTTCCTGGAATGTCTAAAGTCCCACACTATGCCCAGAATAATTTGGGAGAGTGCCTGACACCAGGAGCCAAAAGCAGGCTAGCAATCATTCTCACAGCTCAGCAGCACAGATGACAGCACTCTACTAGACATTGCTTAATCTGCTAAAATAGCCCTAAGGAAGGAGCCCAGCAGAATGCTTCATTCATTGCTGCACAACTTTGAGCCTCTGCATAACAAGAAAATGAGCTACAGCTGTTTCATTGTCATTAAGTTTACCTACAGACAGTACCATTTTTACCAGTCTTACGTCCAATACGGAACCCTGTTAAGGGATAAATAGCAGAGCTGCATCAACAATACAAGTTCACAGATATACAAATATATTATAAATTGGAAATACGTGTTCTAAGTTCCCTACTGCTGACGCTTTGAAAGTGTGATGGTTGAAAAATCAGGACTACCACACAGTGGATCTCCCACAGGGGCACGAAAGGTGAGAGTAAACTGTTGGTGAGGTCAGGTTTCACTGATTTGTATGCATCAGACACTGAGATGCTGCAACTATGAACACACACAATATTCCTCATACAGCTGAGGTCTCCCGCAACAGTAGCATCTGAGCACTCCACTTTAATGGATTTTTTCACATTATTTTTACTCTCTTTCTGGGAAACTGGAAGATATTAAAATGAAGATGTTTTTCAAAGGTTAGCTTGCCTAGGGTGACACTGAAATTTCAATTCAGGGCTCAAAACCATCATACATTCTTTAACTATTGTTTTCTTCACATAACAATTGCCCAGTTCCTGCCTGCCAAGTACATACAGATACTTAATATAAATACTTACGAAAAAAAAAATTCCATTGTTCCAAATAACAAAGCAAGATTTGGGTTGGTTTTGTTTTTTTTAAAAACAGGCACTGGAACAGGCTGCCCAGGGAGGTGGTGGAGTCACCATCCCTAGAGACATTCAAGGAGTGACTGGATGTGGCACTTAGTGATCTGGTCTAGTTGACAAGGGGGTGATCAGTCACAGGTTGGACTCAATAGTCTTGGAGGCCTTTTTACCGAAATGATACTGTGATACTCTGAAATACTACAGAGTTTAAAACCTGGAAAAAAGAGATCATTAATGTATCACTTCTAATTCAGACTGCAAATCTGTCGATTGGGTGGTAAAAAAAAATTTAGCTTAAAAGAATAATATAGAATATATGAAACGACCCTTGAAGAGCACAAATTTTAGAGAACAAGTTTTACTTTTAGTGTGGTTCACAATTAATTTAAACTGTGTAATTTGAAAGAAAAAAAGAGAAAAAACATGAATTTTCATGCCTTTTATGGAGAAAACTCTGATTGTTTATTTTTCAATCAGAATTAACTTGGAAATTACTTTTGATCACAGATATCAAAATTATTAGCAAGACAATCCAAGAAATTTTGCCCTTTCTTTTTTACATTGCAAATTACACTACCTGACAAAATATAGTATTTATTTTTGAAAAAAACCTAAATTTCACAACGTACAGATGAGAAAAATTCAGGGCAACGAAACCACATTTGACAGCTCTTAAGACATGTCTGTCAACCTATTTCATTCTTTAGTCTGATCATTTCATATGAAGTAACACTATTATTCTACACACATGAAAGAAAGTATTAAGTCAAATTTTATTTTTCCTCTTAAACTATATCAACACAAACTTACTCAATTGTGGTCACCGCATGGAGCCAAGTTGGTATCCAAATATCATAAAGGAAAATACTATACAACAGTATATATTATAAATTATACACCATGCAAAAAAAAAAAAAAAGAAAAACAAGGAATGCAAGACTTTGCACTCTGCTTGCTAGTAGTATTAATGTTACTGCACTTTCTTGCCTAAGAAATCACAAGATGCAACCTCTGAAAACATAAGTCCTCTCAAGGCCTTATCTTCTTAAGACCACCTCAAATTAACAGAAATCAGAAAAATAAGATGTAGAAAGAGAGGAAAACTTTTTCCCCGTATTCAAAAAAGTTTCCCCCTCTGCATAATTTCCTCTAGCCTTTTAGAAGAGAGGTGTGACCTGTGCCAGGCAACTCAGAGGGGATGTAAGGAATATCTTAAATTTACAACTATATTCCTTCTCTTTTGTGAATATGAAACCAAATTTAAAGTCACATCAGATAAGGAAAATCCTCTCTTCTCCCATCTTCTTCAGTCTCTGTCTGTATTGCAAGCACAATCATGCTAATTGATGGAAGCCAACAACACTAAATTCAAAATCAAGTGTCAAAAGTACATCTTTTTTGTGTTCTTTACCTGTCAGGGAAATTAGTGGGCAGTTCTTTCAAAGGTTTGTAGAGGATTTCTTTTAGCATGAAAATCAACTCACTGAATACGTCAGTTCTGGAGTGACACAACAGGGAGCAATGAGCTACTAAAGAGCAAAAAAGAAGACTGAGAAAGTTTTGTGCCATCTTGCTCCTAAAAACTCTTTCCTCCTGCATTATGTGCCTCACTGGCAAAACCTGGATGAGACTTCCCTTTTATTTTCAGCCATGAAATTAACTGCTGCATTTCACAGCTATAACAGCTCCTAATGAGAGTGATACACAGTGGATAGTTCACCAAACCCACAAGAATGATGATTCTTCCTTTTTTCCCCTGGCACTAGGCTGAGCATCCAGATGTGAAACACAAATACAATTCTGGATGGTCCTGGACTAGGATCCTGGTGTGGATCATGGCATGCATAAACATGTGCCTTTTTTTTCTCTCTATTTTTTCTCTTTTTCTTGTCTTCTCTCATAGATATCACCTAATCCACTTCCCTGAGGTAGGTCATGGTTAAGTTCCTCCATTTCATGAAGGAATTTTTATCAGAATGCCCTTGCTATGAACCGTCATAGCTGCTACCTGGCACTGAAAAGATGGATAAGGGAAAGTAAAAATGTGAGCTTTGCTTTTGTAACAGATTGAGTGGTTCATTACAGGAAATTTCATCTGGTCTGAGACTTTAGTTATTCTATTTTTTATATACAAAGCTAGTATATGTTATACAATAGAAATGAAAAAAGTAGTAGTCATCAGTTTGCAACATTTTCCTTACTCCTTTTGTTGTTGTTATATTTCCTTTTTTTTAGCTAGCAATCAGTTGTCCAGCAAGTTACTCAGCTCACTGGAATTTGTATTGCAAAAAATTGCAAGGAATTGCAAAGCCTAACCCTGAAAACCATAAGTGAATGCCAGCTACACTGTGAAAACACTGAAGTTAATGGTATTTGTTTACCTGTGCTAAAAGAAACATAATAGAGTTTAAATATTCTGTAAATATGTGAATCACCTACATTCTAATAATAAAATGACATATTTTTGTAGGAATACATATTACAGAGGTGTTTGTAAATGAGAAAGGAACTTCAATTATATCATTTTAATTAAAATATGGAAGACAGTTGCATATTATTCTTTTTCTTCACTGAGCCTAAAATAACTCAGACTCCATCAAAAAAAGAAAGAGAACTGATGCACAGTGGGAATAAGTATGGGCATATCACTGTGGTTTCTGTGGAACCAAAAAATGCAAACAGAACTGGCACTGAAAAGTAACAGTAAGCTTTGAAACCTGAATGAAAAGATTATTTACATTCTTCATGCTTAGAAAGAAACCATATTAACTGAGGGTGAAATTTATGTCTTAAAAACTATATACAGATAATATCACAAAAGCAATGTTTAGGCTTTTTGAAGCAGATATTTAGCATCATTCATTCCAATTCCTGTATTCTTCTGCCATTTTGGACGTCTGTCTGTTTAATTTTACCATCATCTGAATTCTTTTGCTTAAAAAGAGCAAAAAGAAACATTTCTCCATTACCATATTTTTTCTGAAACTTTAATAATAAAGCAGTAATTTTTGAAAACAAAACAAAAACCAAATCAAACAAACATGAAAAAAAACCAACAAAAAACCCCACCATATCCAAACAAACCAACAAATCCAAATGCAGATCAATTGTGTCTCTGGCACTCTAGCACCCTATGCAACCTCACATAATACTGAGGAGGGAAAAAAAAAATCAATTTCAAATTTGTAGCCTTACCTTTTAGCTCAAGAATGAAAATATTGATTAAAGTTAAATTGTTTAGACAAATTTTTACTATAAGTCTAAATCATTTGCAAATAAAAAAATTCCAAAGGACAACAGAAATCAGCTTTATATTCTTTTGGTGTCAAACCAATAGTAAAAATGCATCTTACAAGCACACACATTGATTCACAGCAGTCCTAAAATAAATGCCTTATGATCATGATAGATAGATTGCAAATATAAGGGAAAAGGCATTTTCTAAAACGTTTAAAAATATTTATGTAATTTACAAGCCTCATGAGGGTATCCCCCCCAGTCGGTTTTAGCTGGCAAGACTGGTTTCTGCAGAGTCCTTTCTTCTGGGGAGGGAAAGACACATGCAGAGATTGATCGAAAACTTCTAAAATTAGGCTCCAACTCTGAATTTCTCTGCAAAATCATATTTATCTCCATTAACTATAAAAGAGCCTGGTGATTCTATGTTTTTGTAGGCACTGTCCAAGCCCCAACAAGACGATCTCTTAAGGGTTATTCTCCAAAGCGTTCAAGGGCATTAGTAGCACAAATCATTCTGCCTGACAGTAGGTATTGTAGCTAGTGCCTTTCTTTTACTATAAATATTTAATCTTTGAAAGAATTAATTTCAAAGCAACAAAACCCTGAGAATTCCCACATGGAACTGTTAGGATTACTGAGTGGTTTAAGAAGTGACCATGCAGATTTCCAGTAAAACAACTAATCAAATAAATAAGTATGGGAATATGAGCTACATGAATATCATCAGTTCCTCAATTACAAAACCTTTAAGGCTGCAGAAAGTTCATGATACTTCAGTACAAAAATTTGAAAGAAAAAAGGTGAGAAGGATGCTTAACATCCTTTGCAGTGTGCTACTGATGAGAGAGACTTAGACAAATGATTTTGCTTGCTACCCCAGACTCCTGACCTTCAGTTTTCTCCCTTGTTGTCTTAAGATTAAATACTCAAGCTTCAGCTCTTCCAAGAATTAGAGCTTCTTCTGCAAATCTGCAGACTAAAAATTCCCTTGCTCTTTCAGAGATAAATAGAAAGAAGGCATTCAATCTGAGAAAAACAAAACAAACAAACAAAAAAAAAAAAAAGAGAAGAAGCAGAAAAAACTGTCTGTATTTTCTGGATTTCTTTCTCTGGTTTAATAAATAAATATTTTTCTGTCATCGAATTATAAAAAATTTTAAAAGCTATCACATCGGAGGATAATCCAGAAGCAGAAGTGTACTTCTCTACAGGGATCTAGCTTCATGAGCCCCATCAATCCCCTAAAGGTATAGCTCTTTAATTGTAACAAGCTCTTAGAAAGGTCTGAGAGTTGTCTTGTTGCACAAATAAATTTCACATCAGGAAAACATCAAGCATAGATAAAACAGGAACTGCAAGCATCTGTACCTTACAGACATTAGGGATAGCAGCTTTCAAAAATTTCAGATAAGATGAGCATCAGAAGCAGGATTCTCCTATTAGTATTCCTAGCAGCATTCTCAGTCCAAGAAAGCTCACACTCCTCATGATACAAAACTGGAAGGACTGCAGTTTATTCTACAGCAAAGCATTCTAATAAATGATGCTGAATAAGTCCTCCTAGGGCTACACTAATTTCCATGACTGCGAACAAATTAAGTGAAAATTGCTGTGAATGTAGGGCAATCATCTGAGCTGGTTGTGTTTTGAAAACAGTTTTGGTAGTAGAAAAGAGAAGCTGTGAAGCAGCATCCCTTGCTTAAGGGAGTACTGTAAAGCCTACTTCTGAAATTGTAGGTGGCATCAAATGGCCCATTTTGCTACTTTTCAAAAAGAAAAGCTTGGTTGAACTAATAAATAGCAACAATTTTTAAATAACAACATTGTAAAGAGCTAAATAGGACTAGATGCTGAGCTTTTGCAGTAGCCCCATAAGGACAAATTGCAGTCTGTGAGTTCCTTCAAACAAAAGAACCCATTGATCCAAAGAAACAACATAGAAACATGCAGGGGGCCATAGAACAAGAAACTTACCTTTTGTAAGTATTCCTGTGGTAGGATGTGACACATAGATGCTTCTAAACATTTGGTGCCAGAGCATACTGTGAAGCAGGGAAGTTTGGTATGCCCAGACCATTACAGGTGTATAGTCATCCGACTCAGATACAAGTTTAGCTTAGACTTTAGTTTAGGTGAAGATTCTATCACACTTTAACTTTGGTTAGGATCCAGCCTTCCAAAGAGCATCTCATTTTCCAGAGGCAGTGGAGGCACCAGTAGAGGATCCCATTCACCTGCCTTTTTGAAGCTAAGCTAAACCAGCCATCCAGGTCCTCCTCACAGTCAGGGAGAGGGGGTGGGAGAGGCAACTCCTGAAAGCTCTTGTCCCACACAAGGCGTCTGTAACTCAAGCACAGAATTGCCTTGGGGGCTTTATTATATAGCCCTTGACTATATAGCCCTTGAGGGAGTCTGGATTTCTACACTAAGTAGAAATAATGATTCTCAAGGATAACAGGCTCACAGAGGCCAGAGTGATTCCATAAACAGAAATTTCAGGGAAGTAAGTTATTTCAACAGTGGTGAAATAAAAGTAAACAGAAGTGTATAAATCACAGAGAAGATAGCAACAAAGCACTCTACACATCTGGAAAAAAATAAAATAAAATACACACACAAAAAAACCAACAAAAAAAACACCAAAAAGAACCCCAAAAACACAAAGCAGGCAAACAAACGTGCAAAGAAAAAGGTATGCATAACTCTGTTTTGCTAAAAGTACTATTCTTTTCATGTAAAGGGTTATTGTCATAGAAAAATACTCACCAGTTTGCATTAACCTAGATATGGCTTGGACATAATCTTGCCCTTCCTCTTGTTAATAGCTATATAAAGCAGCCCAACATACTGAACCATACAAAAACATCTTTGTTAGGCTTGTCTGTAGCAGGTAACACCCATCACTGACTTTCCCTCTAATTATTTATTCTTCTTATTCCCAAGGGAGGACTGTTATATTCCCTAAGGTAAAATAATAACAAGAGGACAATAAATAATTACAAAAGTCATAGAAATATTAACAGCTACCAATCAATAAAGAAGGTAGATGTTAATACTTTGCTGTATTTGAATTGTTTATGTAAAAAACATAGATGCTGTAGTTATACAGATATGTAAAATAGGAAAATATGACAACACTGACAAAAATGTGACAATTGTTATTCAATTCCATGTATCTGATGGGCATTTTAAAACTTCAGCCAAGGTAAGAAAATAATAAACTTTTCAAATATCAGATAACTTTATATAAATATGTTGTTGGTTTTGATAGTTCTGAGAGTTTTTTGGTGATCTGTATTGTCACAGATCCATGGGTTAACTCATAGAGATTCAATTACTCCAATATTTTTCTCTTCAAGAAATGTAGAACCTAGGAAGAGGTACACAATAGAGATCTATGAGTATTTCTTTTGCCTCGTTGTATTTCAAACTGCTACAATGTATGACAAATCAGCACTATTGTTTTCTGGTGTAATGAAGAAACAATACTTCAAGTCACAATAGTTTTTCTTTATTATGAATATATGGGTAACTAAATGTGTGTCTAAAACACACTTGCTCATATTTTCTTCTTATTTTGTTAAATTACTCTGTGTCCACCTGAAATTAATATATATAGATTTTCAGGTAACAAAAGAAACAGAAAAAAATCTTGAACTGCATAAGAAAATTCTCTAAGAATTCGTCAAGAATGTTTCTCCACAATCAGTCTTCTCCCTAGAATAGCATCCTCATCAGAAGTACTCAGTATCATCTGAGGAGGTACTAAATGCTGAAGTACAATATAGCCCCAGGATACAATCCTATTATCTCCAATAATAATTAATATTCATTACCCTCAGTCATTCTATAATCTTCAACCATCTTAGATTTTAAATCATCTTTAATTTTAATAAAAATCAATTATAAATATATATTTTATTACAAAATTAGAGAAAAACAACCCTGAAATTAAAAGAATCTTAGTAGAAGTCCCAGCATAAAGACCTTTAAAGTTTGCTGAAAGAGATTTAATCTACATTTTATAACCAAGTCTGCAAATATGTTTATCAGAATTAGTCTTAGCCCAGTTAATTTTAATATGTGAAATTTGCAAGACATTTAATTTTAACACAAGAATGTAACCATCAGAGATATCAGTTTCACAAGCTCATTTTCGTGAGAGGTACCCTGATCTAGGCAAATAAGTATCTGAAACACCTAGCCTTCAGGAACTAACATGGGATCCTTCATTTGCAGTATAAGGTACATGTACTGATTAGAAAATAAAAAACTTTAAAACAGATTACTAGTACATTCTAAAAATCAGTCAGACATCCACTACATCTTTCAAAACATCTCTAAAGAGTTATCAGCTACATTGTATTTAATAAATAATGAATCAGTATATTGTGGGTTTTAAAAAGTTACTCATCTGCAAAAAAAGTTAAAGGATAATAGTTTTCACAATGAAAGAGCATGTTCTGGTCTGAGCCTAGCCGGAGGCCAGGAACTACCCAGGCTTCCTGACTCCCCCACCTCGCAGCCAGACAGGTGGGAGGAGAGGGAAAAAAAAAATTCAGAGCACCCATGGGGCTTGTGATCAAGGAGTCAAGAGAAACCACAGGTAAAACAGGCAATCTACTTAAAGATATGAAGATAAATTTATTATACTTAAACTAACAGAAAAAGATTTGAAAAAAAAAAGAGAAGTAATATGAGCTTTTGGAGGACACCTTCTTCCCCCCACCCCCCCCCTCCCAGATTTACCTCTGACCCAAACGGTGCAGAGAGACAGAGAATTGGGGGTGGGGGGGGAGGTGTTTAGGCCAGATTTTCATAATTCAAGCATTGGAGTCTTCCCCTGCTGGACGGTGGGGTCCCCTCTGGAAGACAGTTTTTCAAGAACTACTCCCTTTAGAAAGTCCATCTCACAAGCAGCCTTCTGCTAACTGCTGCAACATCAGTCCATCCCACGGGCAACAGCGGCCCTCACACTGCTGCGCCGTGGGTCACCCCTCCACAGGCTGCAGGCCTTTTAAGCATCCCCCTGCTCCAGTGTCTGCAAGTGGGTCTCTGCACACCTGTGGTCCTCCATGGGCTGCAGGGGGGACATCCTGCTTCACCATGGTCTCACCACCAGCTGCAGAGGAATCTCGGCTCCAGCTCCTGCAAGATCTCCTTCCGACCTGACCTTGGTGTCTTCTCCATGTTGTTTTTCAGCTCACATCTCCTCACTCACCCCCCACCTCCCTGGCTGGAATTAAAACTACGCAACCAGGATTATTTTGAATTCCTTCTTAAATATGTTGTCACAAAGGCAGTACCACTTTTTATTCGGCTAGAGGCATGTCCATCTTTGCAGCCAGCCAGACACTGGCCCTGCAGGACATGATGGTGGGGCTTCTAGCAGCTTCTCACAGAAGCCACTCCTGCAGCCTCCTGCTACCAAAAAAACAGGTCTTGCTAAACCACGACAAAGCATTAATCAATTTGATAGGTCATCAGAAAATATTAAAATTAAAAAGTTGAAACCAAACCAGTCATAGGATTAACTGCTCAGTACCCTAAATAGCAGGGGACAGGAGAGCAGTCAGTGCGTCCTGCCTCTCTTTTCGCTGCGTAGGAATCTCTAACGAGCACGCTGACACTGCAATTTACTGGTCATATTCTCTTGTGACACTAGGGAACAAAACCAAAACTGTTTTGCTGCCCCTATTTCAAGGCATTCCACAACACTTCAGTGCATTAAGGGTGTTTGCAGTGCTGTCATTTTATAGGGCCAGCATGGAGTTTGTCCTTAACTTGAAGGGGAGGATAGCGGAGAAACAGTAACATGCATTTTGATCACTGAACTTGTAAACTCTATTAAGGTTTGAAGTCCTCTGTTTGGTTGACAACTTTCTCCCAACCCTTTAATACAAATTGATGGATTATGCTACAGCTTGACATTGTCATTTCAACCTTAGAAATGAAAGATAGGGAATAACAAGAAACTACATTAAAAATAGTTATTAAGGATCTCAGTAGAGAATGAATCTTTTAAAGAGGTCATGGAACTCTCTAAAAGTCAGGATCCAGGTAAGCTGTTAGACATCACAAAAGAACTAGGAGATTAAAACATTTAATAATTAAAGGGAAGAGTATAGCTCAGTTACAATAAATTGGTCGTTGATAAGCTTGTTAACAGAAGATGGAATAGAGAGGATAGACCTAGTCATTATTTCTTTCAGAGAGCTGAGATGTCTTGGGATGGGCATGGCAAAGTTGATTTCAGTTTTAATCCCAGCATTGACGCAGTGACTAATGCAGACAATTGGTTTTTAAAGATTGGTATATTACAACTGCTGGAAGGCACTTGCTTCATGGATATTCTGTAATTCTTCAAGAGCAAATCCTAAAGTTTGAGATCAGGCACACCTTGGCACACCTTGAAGGGCTGGAAGCAGCTCCCTTAGGACTGACTGAACTGAGAACACTTTTTCTACAGTATTTCCTTCCCCCTGAAGGTTCACATCAGTCTTCCTTAGCTCCTGAGGTATTCATCCAATCAATTATCTAGAATGGGAATAAACGGGATAAAAAAAGGAAAAATCTTTTTCTTTTCACTGTTATGAAGATTTGGTCATATGTCTTTACATTGGGTTGTCATACTTCTGTCATTTCCTGCTATCTTTTTTAAGCACTATGCTAGTTTCCATCATAACTAAATCTCTATTTATATTCACAAATGGTAAATACAAGAAAGTAACTGGAACAGGTCTTGCAGCATCGGTATGCATGCATGTATATATATGCACATACACAAACCTATTTTAAATATATACATTCACGGTCTCAAGTTGTTTATTTAGTTAGCTCAGTAGCTCTCGGGTGTTTCTGATGACTTTTTCCTATGAGCATGATCTATCAATTTTGGCATAATGAACTCCTGCAAAGGTCAAATTTAAAGGATAAATGCTGCAGGAAATGATGACTCTACAATAATCCTGTTATCCTCCTACAACTCTAATTTCATTTTATTGAGTTGAACAGTGTAAGGGTAAAAGGGTAACTACTTTCTCTCTGCTAACACCCATATACCCAAGTCCCCTGAGCATGGTATTATGTTTAATCACTGCTGTAAATGTATTAATAATAAAGATCTATTAAAAAAATAATTGTTATCTGTTTTTTATTTGGTTTGGGCTTTTTTATTTTTCAAATATCAGCAAAACATGCTGAAGAATTATTTAGTTAGCTCTTTCTGAGGTGAGAGGAGGGGGTTAAGAGGGAAGTTTCCCCTGATAAAATACTGTAAATGGAAGGCAAACTGCAATGTGAACAACAGTGTTTTTGTGGCTGTTACCAAATGTTCATACTGCCTGTGGATAGATGTTCTGCTAAATATTTGCATATACAGGATGGAACAAAACTTCCAGACAACATTTTTTTAAAAAGTTCTTGACATCAGCCTGAGCCTGCTCTGTTTGAAACTTACAGAACCCTATTCCTGCAAATAGACTGAGTTTTGCTTGGTTTTTTTTCTTTTTTTTTATTTTAGTAGTTCTATTAATTCATTGCTACTTGTCATTAACTATGACTATTCTCTGGTTGACTTGTCCATACCTTCTATTTTAGTAATGTTAAAATACTTTCCTAGATAAAAATGGAGCACACAGAGGACAAAAAGCCCTGTCTCTTCTAGAGTGGTCAAGGAGGAAAACAAGACCTCACTGTTCTCCTGCTAGATGAGCCCTTTAGCCTTAGCACGACATAATTATATCAGCAAATGCATTCAGTAGCTTACTCAAGCCAGCATGTACATTACTTTATCCTAAGGTAGGAGCCACTCTTCAGCTTTTAAAGAAGCACTTCCTCTGCTATGTAGCTTTCTTTCCAAGCTATGCTTGTTATCAAAATTTAAGTTATCTGTGTGACAGGATACCCCCTCTCTCTGTTGCCTGATGGTTAAATGTAACTCTGCTTTTCTAAGGACATGTATCTGCTGGTATAAGGCATAGACCAGCTACCACACAGGCTGTTTGCTGGTAGCCCATCCTGGGAACAGCTCTGGCATCCTGTGGTAAGCAAACCAACTAATTAGTTAAAAGCAACACTGTGCACAGTTATGTGAACATAGGCATACTCAGAGAAAATTACTCAAAGGCCATTTGAATACCTGTATAAAACAAGCTTTAACGTTTACTTTTGTACATCTCCAGGGTGACCAAACAAAATTTCAGGAGCTGCTGCAGAAGCCAAATACAGATTAGGCACAAACATAAAGTGAATTAATTTGCTAAAATAATTAACATATGCAATAGAAAAGTACACTCATTTTCAAACTTTTAATCACACCTTGGTATTTGAGTGTCCTGTGTGCACTGTTACATTAAGTAATTTAGCTCACTGCCTAAAGTCTGTTCAGAAAATGTAGGAATTTTTTAACTAACTAGGAAGACTTAGGAGGTACTGGAGATGTTCAAAAGTGCTAGTGAAGTTGTATTCTCCTACTGAATATTTTTTCATGGAAAACTCCCCTGTGACTACAGACAAGATAGACCACAAAGAAGATAAAAGCAATTTCATGTCGTTGTCTCACCTTGCTTCAAAACATGCAAAGACCCTGTGTAAAAGACCCACTTGAATGGCTATTAACTATTACCTTTATGTTTTCATTTGGTGTGAATCTCATTGAGATTTGTTGCTCTCTTTTGCAGCTTGTAGCAGTAGGTTGAAGAGATGAGTTTACTTGGATATCAAAGAGAGAGAAACTTGAAAACACCCAAAAAACTGCAATGACAAGGTAGGAATTCACTGCTTCTGATGTAGTGAAATGAAATTCTTGCCCCATGCACCTAATGTGTCTGCATAGGCAATAAATTCACACACAGAGGCTGGAGTGATATTTGTTTAAAACTAGCTTTCATCCCTCCATAAACAATATAAATGTCAGCTTCCCATAATCTCCTTTGCAGACTTCTGACCTGGCAAAAGTTGTACAAGAAGAAAAGCCTTACAATAATTTTGAACTAAAGTTCACCCCCAAGCCCTTAAAAAGGTCATTCACTAACTGAGTACTAATCAAGAGCTCCTGAACCCAGAAATACCAACACATGGTTTATTAACAGAGTAATGCAGATAGAACGATATACCAGCTAGACAAGCATTGCCTAACACATAGTATATCTGACATCAAAGCAAGCTGCTGACAAAGTCACCTGTAGTTTTACAAAAATTTGGTCCATTGCATCCAATCCCTAAAAAAACTCCCACTATAATCAACCTTTCATAATCTATGTGGACTAGTTCAGACTCACTGAAATATGCATCACAGCTCGCTGTTGGGAAGCAAAAATTCAATAAATGAGAATAGCAAAAGAAACTGTGGCTCTGAGATTATAGAATCACAGAATGGTTTGGGTTGGAAGGGACCTTAAAGATCATCTAGCTCCAACTCCCTGCTGCCGACCTTCCACTAGACCAGGTTACTCAAAACCCCATATAACCTGGCATTGAACAGTTCCAGGATTGGGGCATCCACAGCTTCTCCGGGAAACCCATGCCAGTGCCTCACCACCCTAACAGTAAAGAATGTATCTGTAATATCCAATCTACTTTCAGTTTAAAACCCATCCCCTTTCTTCTATCACTACATGCCCTTGTAAACAGACATGAAAGCCTACATTTTAAGAGCAATAAAAAGGTAGTGTCTCGCTATTTCAAGAGAAGACCCATGTTGTAGTTTTATTACGGGAACAACTGCATCAATGTGTTTGGATCCCTGGAACAGGGTAGAGCTCAAACAGAAAGCTCTTGGTCAGGATGACAGTCAGCATTTGAGGGGTGCTAGCAGGGGTCCTCTCTGCAGACTTCCTTGTGGAAGCACCCTCAGCTGGCCAGGCAAGGCTCCCCAGACCATGCATGCTGGCAAATTTTATGTGTTCTGTGTATCACACATACTTTATATGTGACCAGCTACATAACTGAACCAAGTTTCTGTATTTTTCTCTGTCCAAGCACTAACTGGCTACACTTTAGGTTATAGGAGTGGTTAAGCGAGTTAGGAACTCTCTTCCAAACACGTTAAAAGATTATATGACTTCACAGTGGGTTACACCAAGTTATATAAATTCACACTCATATTAATGTAAGCTCTGTGAGCAGAGGAGTCAAGGTTGGACATTCTACAGTCTCCTTCAGGACTGAGGACAGATTTTCAGACAAAATTCTTTTTCTCACACTAACCCTCACATCCATAACCACTTCTTACTTTGTAGGAATTATATTAAGATATAAGAAGGCCTTAATCTTCTGTCTTTTTCTATGTAATATTAAAATCATATTAATATTTAAAGCTTTTGTATCCATTCCAGGAAACAAAATTTTTAAAAGCATGTCAAAATCTGTGTTACAAACATTTGATTTGAGAGCTTTAGTTTTCATACCTATGTTAGCTGTTCATAAAATAATTCGTCCAGGAAAAAAAGAGTAGCAAAGTTAGAAAAAGCTTTCAAAATATTTATTATAGTGTTTTCAGGAACACTATCATTTTCAAAAGCAAATACATTGCAGAAATACATACTTTTTTCATGGTGATATCAAGAGACTTATATGAGCACATAAGGGGTTTGAAGGATTTTAACATTATTTGATTTAAAAATGTAAAAGAAAAAGCTTGAAAGGAAAGGAAGGTATTAAAAGGAAAAAATGTAAATTCAAGGGAAAAAGTTCTGCCCAGTTTTTGCAAAACATTCTGATAGTAAAGCAGATTATAGACAGGGTTTGTATCTATTTGTTAAGGTCAAATTACCTGCCATCTTCTACACCTTCATATTGAGACATTCTGTGCCCCACTGGGATCTTTTCAGAATGTCTTATGGTACATATCATAATCACAGAGAAAGGCAGGACAGTAGGAACAGTCTGTAGGAGACTTTCAGATAGATTGTTGAGGGACATCTAGGAATGAAAAGAAAGCACCTGGCTAGTATGTGTGATTGTCTTGGATAAATCCCTAGGAGTTCCTCCTGAAATTACTAGCTGGATACCTTCAAGGGTGCCTATGGTTATGTACACAGGATATGTGTCTAGGATCATGATTCTTCTTATTTAGGGAGTAAGATATTTCACTTTTTAACTGAGTCAGACAGGTCATATGTGGCAACTAAGAGATGGACTGGTTAAATAATCATTTCAGTCAGCATGGGTATCACATATCTAACAGACTTACAGGGCCGTAGAAACCAGCTAGTTGACTCAAATATTTGAAAACAGGTGTTGTCAACCAGGAATTTATCTAGGTTTTCAATGTAGCAGGCAGCATTTCAGGTGAGGCACATCCTGGTCAGGTATCCAGGTAAGCAGCACTTCACCTAAAGCTTTAGGAGCAGCTAGGCCACTAGGTGTGTCTGAGCAAACACGGAGAGCATGTGAGGAGGGCACATGCCGTCCTAGCAGAGCTGAGCTCTGCAGACAGAGGATGGCTGCCTGAGCCCACGCGTGTCGCTCTCTCCACAGGATGGGAGGCAGCTTACTGCAGTGCTGCACCCCGTCAGCCCAGGGTTTGCATTGCCTACGTCCATAGCTTTCCTTCTTACCCTCTCTGATCATCAGTAAACACACATTGCCCCAAAGAGTCACAGAATAATGCTGCTTATGGTAGACCAGGGTGAACTGCAAAATGCTCCTTAATCAGTATTGCAGGAAAAGAACAGATGTTGAGTTTTATCACTGAGCATGTAACACAGTTTTAAGCATAATACATATGATGGGAAAAAAACCCCAAACCATCACTGAATCCTACATTTTTAAATTAAGTAAGATATATTTGAGAAAAATATGAGAAAAGGTTATCAAAGAGGTAGTGTTAAGACGAGAGGATCAATGTAATTAAGTATGAACATAAATAGTGTAATTGCATTTTAATGGAGAAATAGTACCTCTCCCAAGTTAACAAAGTAATAAAAATTTAATTTCAAAAATGTCTTTGTCATCTTTTATTTACTGTATAAACCAAATTCCTTTTATTTTCCCCAGTGCTTAACACCCTGATAAGGTTTGCTTTGCTGACTTCCTTATATGCAACCATTCAGTGACCATGACTAATTGTGAAGAACAAATACAAATACTAAGGAGAAAAGGTGGAAAATTTCTGTGATCAGCTGCCCTGGGTATGTAATTAATCAAGTGACAGCCAACATAGATCCAAAGTTATTAGTCCGCTGAGACAAAATCACTAACAGATATTCTATCCCCTTGTAAATTAAAGAGAGTCTTTAGCATTGTAAGGTATTTACTTGATCAGTTGTAAAACATTGACAGCTTGGATAAACTGTCATGTGAAGCATTCTGGTGCTAAAGTCATGATAGTAATCACGGGCATGAAGGATTTCACCCAGAGGCATAAAGAAATACAAGTTTCCACGTTATCAAAACTTATGTGAAAAATGCACACATGCTGACACTTTAAAAGTATATCATAATTTGGTGTTTACAATTTTAAAATAACAGATTTACAAAGGACAGATGTTCATTAGATTCCCAGGGAAAAAAACAGTGCAGGAAATAAGAGCCTTGTAATAGCTGTTTCGTATAAAGTACACAAAAATTAGAATCAAGAAATTATTTTGGAAAACCTGCAAGGTTTTAAAGAGAAAGAGAAAGATATCCACAAGATAATGTAAAAGTGAGGGAAAAGCAATTGAGAAAACACTTTATTATATTCCTCTTTCATTTTATAATTTTTAATTTTAATCCCTTTCACATTTCTTAGTGGAGGAATGAAAATCATATTGGTGGTGGAAAAATGTTTTTAGAAAGTCATTAAATTATGCTAAAATTCTAAATTTATCATACAAACATTTGTTTGCCACATTATGGAAGGGCTATGCTATTGAGCAAAATATCCTTTTCTGATAAACTGCATCACGTTAATGACTTCTTATTTTCACATGGTATGAATATATATCCATTTCATTGTATATAATACCTGAACAACTTCTGTTGCATGAAGAACTACTTTGAAGTTAATGCAAGATTATTAAATAGTTTGTTCTTGAAAAAAATTAAAACAAATTCTCGGGTAACATGAGGACTAAGTGAGTCATACCTTGTGAAGTGCCCTTGGATCTCAGTAGTTAAGGTTAATAATCCCTCCAAATAATGGGATGCAAGATGATAATTTTGCTAAGAAAATAATAGGTAGTAGATAAATAGGATTCATACCTCAGCAACCCGCCGAGGACACATGCAGCTTAACTTCTGAGTGGAAAATACAGATTGGAAAAAGTTATATTCAAAGACACAGTAATGTGATGTTTAAATATGTTATTTCTACATTGCACCTTCATATTCTTCATAACCACTGCATTATAGTTGGACTCCTGTAGGGCTGCAGAAGACAGTGGCTTTCATTGTGACAAGTCATAAATACTCTCCTGCTGTGCAATTTTTTACAGGGTTGAGGGTAATTGTGTGAGCTTAAAAACACACTGGTAGCATGACCTCCAGACCTCATGAGCTTAACACAGACAGAAAAAGAATAAGCTAAGATGCAATACTCCAAACTTGATTTACATTTTTAAAAAAGATAACAAAAAACTTCTAGATATTTAATAGATTTATACTTTGTGGGCTTATGAAAAGTGATTAACACTAATTTAAAAAAAAATAATCATGTTTCCTGTGTTTCTATCTCCTTCTATCTTTGTTGCAGATCATGGGTTTACTCCTGTTTGGCCTCATCACCTGAATTTTGCCCAACATGAGTATATCATATTTTATTGCAACTAGCTGTAGAAACCATCTTAAAAAAAAATAGACTTAGAACTTGAAATGTGAGTGGTGTACATTTGCTTGAACCACATTCAGTGGGAATTGTGAGGTTTTTTACTTTCCCAGGGCTGTGGATTACAAGCAGATCATACTTGACAGACACACAATAATTTTTAAGTGTCTCTGTATTAGAGACCACCCAACCCAGAGGTTGGCAGGACACAGTAGGCTCCTAACCCAGCCACGTAGATGTGAGGCTGTGTCAGTGCTGTATTCCCAGCTCCAGGTACTGTCAAGGCTAAACCCAACATGTACACATGCCACTGTATGCACATACACACTGTAAACGCACAGCTGGATACACAGACAAACACAGACAGAAAAAAGGGTATTTTATAGCAACTACTTAAACAAAAAAACACCCAGACAAACATGAGCAGTGTGAAAGGCTCAGCCCTGGTCCTCCTCTGTGGCTGATCAGGATCAAAATCTGTTATTGGAATATATACACTCCAGGGATCTCACTAGAAGCAGGACCTGGACATTCCATTTACCCAGCAGTCGTCTCCAAGATCCAGGTCTTCCTGACTTACTGTAACCTCAGGCTCTCACGCCTCTAAGGCTCATGGTCCTGCTCCATTTGCTGGTTATCAGATCTATTAGTCTGTCACTGACCACTCCAGCTTGAATTTCTGTAACATCCACACTTTTTTTTTTTAAAAAAGCAGTACAGCTTGCAGTGATAAAGTACAAAGCTCAGCCAGACGAGTATACTGGCCAACCCCTGCTTATAATCAACTGCCCTTTTAGTCATTCTTCTTTCTTTACCCACACTTGTTCCTCCCCTATACAGTCAAGCCCCTCCCTTTCCTTTTCTTTTGTTTCCATTCATTAAACATCTCATTATAAAAGTGTCACACAGTCCCAAAATTCCCTTTAAAGCATCTGATAATAAATATCACACAATCCCCAAATTATTTCCCCCCCGCAGCCCATCATAGTTCCCTTACCCTGTATTCTTCAAGGCATTCAGAGAAGGCAGTTCCTTGGGCTGACTTGTCTTGGTGGGTTCCCCATGAGGCTCAGGGGATTATCACTCCCCATGGATGGTGCTGGGAGTGCCAGGCCAGGGTACTTCATTAGCGATGATTAGCTTCTTGGGGTCCCTCCACCTGCTGCAGTTCCCCCAGTCCCCAACAATCCTTTTGTCGATGGGCATTAGTCTTTAATCATATAATGCAATGCTCTGATCTCTCAGTCTAGAGGAGATGAATGTCAAACAATTTCAGGCCCTTGTTGTAAGTGGAAGTAAAGACAAGTTAACTTGGAAAAATTTTGCCTAAAGTTAGAAAACTTGGCAATGTTTCACTGTCTACAATGACTTTATAAGGTAGACCTGCAAAGTCAAGTTAGAAACAAAAGGCCACTAGTAATCTTCAGAGGTTTTCTGACCCACACAAGTACAGGAGAGAAAAAAACATCATAATCCCCTTGACAGAATTCCTACTCAGCCTTTGCTAGTACTACCTGAATACTTTCACCAATAAACCATTAGATCTGGGGAAAATGGTAGGGAGAGGAAAAGCAGACCTTGCTCCAGAGCTGGCATTGCCCCTTTCAGGATATTCGACAAAGCAGGTTATGGGTATTACCTCATTTTTTGACTGCCAAAGTCTGCAGGTTCTGAAAGTTGAATTATGCTTTTGTTATTTTGGTCTCTCACAGCTCAACATCAAGGATAAGTTCTCACTACTTTAAAAGTATGTGGAAGAATTTTTCACTGCAAATTTATTTATACACATTCCTTTTACAAACAGAGATGCCTAGGGAGGGACGAGGAATGGCAGTTCCACTTTGAGGTAAACTGAATAAGGTCAGCCCAGCAAGGTAGCTTAACTGCTGCTGGTATCATGTAGATATTTAATGATAAAAATACAAGTACTCAATCTTCATCTGAATCTTTCAGTGTATTGTCATGTAGCAGTGTTCTCATTTGTAAAAGGCACATCTTTTTATAGACAGCAACAAACCAGCCCCCAAGTGCCACCCACAGCATGCAAGTCCAAATGAACAACAGGAACAACAGAAGATTTTAAGCTGACAGTTTTGCACCTTTTTTTTTCTTTTGCAGAGGCCTGTGCTAAATAACTTCTCATACAACACACTTTGGGAAAAAATATCGCAGATAACATATGGTAGTCTTCCTGAACAAAATTGCCAAATGAGATACACTGAAGATGAATAAAAGGAAATCCAGAATCTAGCTTGGGGAATGTGGATGATTCTGAGATACGTAACATTTGACGTTATAGTGAATACCTTAGGGATGCATCCTGAGAGAGAATAAAGTGAAAATGCAACTTAATACACAGGGACTAGATGTGTTAAAAGTTCATGCTCTAACACCTGTACAGAATAAGAAATAATAAACCTATAATGATGAAGAAGGTATAAACAAGTCATTTTCCAGACTAAAGACAAAAAACTTAGGAAGAGTCCAGAATTTACTGACAGTAATGAGGAAGGGACTGCATAGAGGAATGACGAGTAAGGCAAGACAGCAAGACATGAATTGCTGCCATCAAAAGGAGTCCTCACAGAGTTTAGATAAATCCATAGCTGTAAAGCAGTCCTGAAGGAACCCCAGTTCTGTATATCAAGACTTGACGGAGACACGGCTAATGTTCACAGTCATGAACATTAACATGACATACCTACAAACATCAATGTAAAATTCTATCATGCTTCACTTACTGAATAGAAAGCAAAAGGCTTTCTAATAACTCAGTCTCAAGAAAAGATCACAATAAAAGAAATATATATCATATATAATAAATATATAATAAATATATCATATAGCAAATACATTCAGCATACATATATTCAGTACCCTCACATCATGCAGTCATAGAACAGTGATTTAGTCCTATAGCTCATTCACAAAGTAGAACCATTTTGTTTCCAGAATTCATTTTCAAGTCAGCCAGATTTTTTCTTTCAGTTGTTAAATATATAATATGTCAGCAACTTTTATATTATTATATCTAACTTTTCTGAAAATGGGGTGTTGCTGATCCCACTGTGCTAAGTTTGAAGTTTGCTGGTTTTACTACTAATAATTTTGACTGCAACACAAGTAGTTTATTTCAGGATTTCCACTCAACAGGAAGAGCAATTGGGAAATTCTCTGAGGTACTGACCTAAAAGAAGGAAAGTAGAAAATTGAGTTATATTCTCCCATAGGTATTACACCAGTCAGCAGGAAGTAACTGGAGCCACTGTGAATAGTATAAATTTCTCTGTGATCTGTTTCAAAAATTCTGCATTACATCCACTTTACTGTAGTTAAAAATTGAAGATTGATACAATTTTTAAAAAGGTTCTCTCTAGAATTAGAATGTTTAATAACTAGTGTCTAAGTCCTTTTAAATTGCTCTGAAAATGCTAGGAATTATATGATAAAACATTCAAATGTTGTCTTGAATTACCTCTAAGTCCAAATGAACATGAGGAACAACCTTTTTTGAGAAATGTTGATACTTTACTTGGAATTAATAATTCCTTCAGTTGTAATTCCAGTCTCTATGCCCTTGATGTACTTACATGAAAAGAATGCTGCAAAGACAAAACGATGCAAGAAATACTAGGGTATAAAGATATGAAATGTGAATTTCTATGCATTTTCAATGAAAGGATTATTTTTCCAGTATTTGCTTTACATAGCAGACTGCAGGAGGTAGGCATCCCTGCTACACTTGCTCCAATTTCAAGAAATAATCAGTTTTGCAAGCAGAAAACACAGGGATGCCCAAAATTTTCTTGCAGAATATCTACTGAGCTGAGAATCCATGGGGTTTATTTAAATAAGAATAGAACACAAGCAAACACAACAGGCTGGAAAGTGGTTTCTGCTTTATATGTATAACGAAAAAAGAAAAAAGGAGCAAATGACATTTTGCAATTACATCTGTCTCTTAATTAAATATTTCACTCATTTTTGAGCCATTTACACTTGTTTTTTAATTGTTTGGGGTTTTTTTAATATATTTCTCTTTGCACTGTTTCTAGTAATAATTCTTGCAATGTAGCCCATCAACTGGTTTGTTTCGTATAAATCAGAGTCAAAATTCATACTACAGTAGTTTTCATAAAATAAACAGATCACATTCTAGACTAAGTTTTATATTACTGTTCTCACTTTTCTTCAGTTTTACATCTTTCTACTAATTTACGCTATTTACAGAAACACTACATTAACACGTGAGTACAAGAAAATAGAGCCAAAGCTTAGCCCTCTCAAGAAAGGCTTGACACATATACTTGCATCCTGTTTTAAGTAATCAGTGGGCACTGCAGCAAAGATGGGCAACTGACTGCCACAAACATTGCATCTTCTCAATGAAGACTCCTGTGGACAGGAAAGGTGATCTAGGGTCAGATTTCCAAAAAGTATGGGAGTATATCACTCTCATAGAATCGTACAGTATCCTGAGTTGGAAGGGACCCACATGCGTCATTGAGTCCAACACCTGTGTAGTTGTAATATTCAAATGGTTTTTTCTACTTTGAAAACATTTTAGGTATAAATTAAAAGCCAGATTATAGATATAAATTAAAAAGCCAGATTTCAAATTCACATTTTCTTTATGAACATGTACAAATTTACCCACTATGCTAAGATCCTTTACCAATTTAACAAAATGTTTTTATTACCAACCTAAACTAGAATCCTAAAGAAATCCAATCTGTTGCTTGAGTTCTTAAATCAAAACAGAAGAGGGTAAAAACATCAGTTAACCCACTACTGGTCCTAGTATTGCTTTATTAACTATTCAATGTAGATATTTTTGCTCTATATATTGAACTTTACAACTTGGTCTTGCTTCTCAAATAATGTTCTCTGCCACTCCAGTCTATGCAGTGAAAAATAAAGTAACAAGTTGTCACCATCAACAGCTGGGACATGATCAAGCATAGTCTTCCTCTTGGAAGCAGAGATGTCCCTGTAGGGGGGTTGTCAAGAGTTGGCTGAACATGAGCCAGCAGTGTGCCCAGGTGGCCAAGAAGGCCAATGGCATCCTGGCCTGTATCAAAAATAGCACAATAAGCAGGATCAGGGCAGTGATAGTTCCTCTGCACTCAGGACTGTTGAGGCCACACTTCAGATCCTGTGTTCAGCTTTGGGACACTCACAAATAAAGGGCATGGAGGTGCTGGAGCATGTTCAGAGATGGGCAACAAAGCTGGTGAAGGGTCCAGAGACTAGATTTTCAAGGAAAATGTATAGAAATGGTATTTGCTTTACATAAAGGACTGCAGGAAGTAGACATCCCTGTTACACTTGCTCCAGTTTCAAGAAATAATCCATTTTTCCAGCAGTGCTGTGTTATAAATTGGACTTTATGATCTTAAAGGGTTTTTCCAACATAAATGATTCTGTGATTTTCTAATATGAAACTTAATTAATAGTCTCTGGAAATTTTGACAAGAGTTTTGTCGTGTATTTTTGGGAGCCTCATAAAGGATCAGGGTTGAAAAAGATAGTTGTTAATGATTAAGAAGTAACATTTGGAAAATATAAGGCTGTTTGTTCACTACTAAAGCAACCTCTTTTGAAAAATTTAAAGTGAGAAGCTATTACTGTAGTCCATAAACCTCTCCTTGGCCCTGAAGGCAGAAATATCTGCTAGCTGTTGTAAACGAAGTCTACTTAAAAGAAAGCTACCAAATTATCATTACTGCTCTTGCCTAGGGAATGTCTCTGGAGTCAGTAGCAATTACTACAATAGGTTTCACAAATGGAAACAATTTGCTTGTTAGTGCCACTTGGGTTTGTGGTAGATTTGAACTGTCAGTTTTTAAAACAGTAAATGCTTACTATAAGCTGTGAGAGCACAGGCAGGAGAAATGACTACTGAATAAGAGAATGTTCTCTTTTTTTTATTATTATTACTCTTATTATTATTATTAATAGAATCGTTAATTACCAGCCAAGATGCTTTTTGAAATGACTACATAAACAAGTGTGTCACTTTATTTGTTTAAGGTAAATGTTTCTCTAAAGAGGTGTTCCAAGGATAAGACAATATTTTCTGTAGAAACATCCTTTTAATAGAATGAACTTAATCAGTCTGTACAGTTTAAGGGGTTTGGGATTTGGAATTTTGATTCAGGGTCATCTTTAAGTATAAAAAGATGTTTTTTCTTTGCCTTTCAATTACCTTTCAGAAGCTCAAACTTCTTTTAGAAGGATGGTTCTGAGTGTGCAGTGTAGACTCACAATAAATATATATCAAGTAAGGAAATTAATTCCCCAGTGGTTGACTCTCTATTCATTGACTGACAGAGGTTAAAGGAAGGCATAGACACCAAAGAGCAGGCCACTGTTTATAACCCTTATATACTCTCAGAATAAATTATGTCTTCGATGTAGGTACCAGTATCTCATTAATTCCTTTGCTGTGAAAATATCAAAATCCAGCAGCTCAGTTAGGGATTGTGATAAAGAGTAGGATTTGGGTGATTACTATTTAGTTCAGAGGCCACATGACCCAGTATGACTCACAGTCACACACCTAAACTTTCTTCTTCTGTAAAAGAGTACGGCCACAGCTGAGCTAGGAACAAAACCACTGGAAATAATGCCTGGTTAGCAGTAACCCAGACAAAGGCTGAGTGTTTCCTGGGATGCTGTTAGCTGGCACAGGCAAAATAAGTGCCAGAGAAGGAGTTAGCAAGGATGATAGTAGAACAAGCACATACACACTCATGTTTTGGCTCTGTTTGACACTCTAATGCGGGCCTACACTGCAATGTCCCTTAGGCCAAAATGTACCAGATCACTCACTTCACAAGACTCATCTTGGACCATTTGGTTATGCTGAATCCAGTTATAATCTCCCCCTGATCCATTCCTTCTATCAATCCAGTCCCTTCCACTGTTTAACCCAGTTATAGACCCTATGTCTGACAAGTGCAGTTTTGTCTGTTTTATATTTTTTCTGTTTTGGGGGTATTAACAGTACAGTACAGCAATATCGATCCACAACTCCACTTTTGCTTTTTGTTTTTACCAAATAGATATAGTATTAAGATGTTGGCAACTGTGTTCCAGTAGCATCTTGTCCCAGATCAAACTGCTTCTGGCACATCATCACACAACACATAATTTCACTGGCATGTCCAGCTGTCATTGCAGATGATCCTACTGGTCTGTGATCAAACCATCACAAAATACTCATTGCATGTCATATGAGTCCTACATGGTAGCTGGTAGCTGAAAAGCTTCTAGAAAACCTTGCTAAAAGGACTTTTTTTCTGGGTTAAGATTTTTTGAGGTTTTTACACAAACAGATCTTGGTTCTGTTTGAATTACCTCTTGTACCAGAACCTGCTTATGGATTGCAATGTAACACTGCCATGCAAATATGAAAGCACCCCAAGGAAAACACAGCATCTGTGATACACCCCAAGCAAAATACAACATCTGTTTATCTGTGCTAGATCTGTGATACAGTCTCTCTCGTGTTCCATCTTTCCTCCTCACTGTATTATCTCTCCTGTTCCTCATCCTCAAATCCCCATCCTTTCTTAGTTTTTAACAGGAGATACAACTGTACATTTACCTACTCTATTCTCATCTCTTCAGTTAACCACCAATATCACTAATATAAAGGTTATTTCTGCGTAGAAAGTCACCCAGAGTGAAGTAAATTACTCTGATGTATTCACAACCATCACACCTCCCAATTGAAACTCCACTGAGATAATTTCCAGAAAGTGATTCCTTCAACAAAGGAAAAAAATGGAAACAACCCCACCTAGGGTTGTTCAGCTATGCTCTTACACACTATTGGGCTAGCTTAAAAATTCTGTACCAGCCCACAGAATGACTTCTGCACTTCTACCAAAGTATGTTATCTTAGGAGTGACCATTAAATAATTTACACAGGATCAACTCTGCTCTAAAGTTAGTTACCTATAAGACCCCATAACTGCACAGTGCATTACACAACTAATAATCCAGTCATCACCAATTTAGACAGCTTCTGTGGTTTTCTTCCCTACTGATATTGCCAGCATTCATGTTAGCTGTTAAACTGAGTCTGCATCACATAGCAGTGGCTGTAGTGTGAGCATAAAATTCAGAAAGGGTCCAATCCCATCAATAGAGCTATTATTTGCACTGAAAATATTATTCTACTGCCCTTTGACCAAACTGGTTCCACAGCTGTCACCTTTATATGCTTTCTTTCATATCATGTAAAAGAAAAATAAATTTTCTTGTTCAAAATGTCCTTTCTTATTACAGGGTCAACTATAGTTTTCAAACGTTTTCAAAACAATTGCTGAGAAATAACATTCTTTCTTTTTTTACTTTTTTTAAACGTTTTTAAGACTTTTTTTTAATTTTTACTTTTTCAACATAGAAAAAATTATCCATGTGGAAGGCATCTTGAAATAAAATAAGCATGGCTTACAGAACTATTTGATTGCCTGCTTTCATAACTGAACACAGAAAATTAAATGAATATGGAAAATTCCTCATTAATACATTTCAATTTTTATCATTCTATATTTTCAAGAACACTTGGTTATATTAATTATATCCAGATCCTTGATAGGCTGTGCTGCATAATTACCACTGCTAACATTCTGTGAACATTTATTTAAAGTTATCTATTCATTCATATCTATAAGATGATTTCTATGGTATAGAACATAAGGTCAAGTGCTGCAGAAATTAATATTAATATTTGGCAGTAAAAGTTCTCATTTTTATTTGGGGATATTTTGAAAAATTTCTTTTTTATATTTATCAAACATACCTTGGCAATGTGACTCTATGTTAACACAAAATATGAGAAACTGTTCATCAAATTTGCCAAATGACACTAAGCTGTAGGTACAGTCAACACACATGCTATCAACAGGGACCTTGACAGACTTGAGAGGTGGGCCAGTGTGAATAAGTTCAACAAGGTCAAGTGTAAGGTCCTACAAGTGGATCAGGGCAATCAAAAGCACAAGAACAGGCTGGGCAGAGAAGGGATCAAGCTCTGAGGAGACGGACTTGGGAGTGTTGGTTGATGGGAAGCACAATATGACCCGGCATGTGTGTTTGCAGCCCAAAAAGCCAGCTGTGTCCTGGGTTGCATCAAAAGAAGCATGACCAGCAGGTCCAGAGAGGTAAGACCCCACCCAGAGTACTGTGTCCACTTCCTAGGCCCCAACATACGACAGACATGGACCTGTTGGAGCAAGTCCACAGAAGGGCCATGAAGATGATCAGAGGGCTGGAGCACCTCTCCAATAGTGCATTGGAGTTGCCCAGCCTGCAGAAGAGGAGGCTCCAGGGAGACCTCAGAGCAGCCTTCCAGTGCCTAGAGGGAACCTAAAAGAGAGCTAGAGAGGGACTTGTTACAAGGGCATGTGGTAATGGTACAAGGTGGGATGGTTTTAAACTGAAAGAGGATTAGATTTGCCATAAGGAAGAAATTCTTTAGTGTGAGGGTGGTGAGACACCAGCATAGGTTGCCTGGAGAAGTTGTGGATGCTCCATTCTTGGAAGCGTTTAAGGCCAGTTTGGGTGGGGCTTTGAGCAACCCAGAGTAGAGGAAGGTGTCCCTGTCTATGGCAGAGGGGTTGGAACTAGATAATCTTTAAGGACCCTTTCAACCCAAATCATTCGTGATTCTGTGAATTCAAAGATAGCTATGGCTTCTGGTAAAATGCTTTTCTTCTGGAAAATCACTTAATCTGTCTAAATCAATTCATAGCATCTTTGAGGTTGGCAAGGCCTCTAACATCAAGTCCAACCATTAACCCAGCACTGACATCTTCACTATTAACCATGTTCCCAAATACCACATCCACAGGCTTTTTAACACTTTCCAGGGATGATGATTCCCACACTTCCCTGGGCACCCCGTTTGAATGCCTGTCTACTCTTTCAGTGAAGAAATGTTTTCTAATATTCAACTAAATTTCCTCTGGTACAACTTGAGGCCATTTCCTCTCATCCTATCACATTACCTGTGATGTTGCCTTCATCTGCTAAGTGGGTCACCATGTCACAGAAGGCGATCAGGTTGGTCAAGCAGGACCTGCCTTTAATAAAGCCTTCAGAAACCACGCTGGCTGGGCCTGATGCCCTGGTTGTCCCATACATACCACAGGATGGCACTCAGGATGATCTGCTCCATAACTTTCCCTACACTGAGGTCAGTCTGACAGGTTGCCCAGATCCTCCTTGCAACGTTTCTTGTGTACAGGTGTTATATTTGCTAACTTCCAGCCAACTGGGACCTACATGTTAGGCCAGGACCTCTTGCAAATGGTGGAAAGTGGTTTAGCCAGCCAATGAATCAACTGTATTCACAATATCACTTACATAAAATTGTTAATATCAAATAGGAAACATACAAAAAACACAGCTGAATTGTAATAAATTTACAAATGATCATTATTAAAGCAAAAAGCAGTAGTATAAGAAAGAAATAAAAATCTTAAAACCCTTTTCAAATTGAAGTTCATATTTCTGTCTGAACTATCATCAGGATCAATCTATCCTTGCTAAGATATTTAGCTGCAGAAAAAATTGTTTTTCAACAGAGAACTGATCCTTCAATTATTTTTAATCAGGTCTACATCTAGAATGGTAGCCAGTACAAAATAATACTTTGTAGGCTTTAGCAAAAATGTCAATGTATAATTGCACTACACCTACACCACACCTGCTGATGTAGTTAGTCATGTTTTACATTCCTCAAATAAAACAGCTTAACAGAAATACCATACAGAAATGTTTACGCTTTTAATTGGCAATTATTCTTTGATTTTTATGTCAAAATTTTCCTCTAGTATCTTCACCTGATCTTACACATATGTTTTGTTATTATTGATTATTTCTGTAACATCATGTGGGGATGGTGTATTATGTACAAGGCTTACTTGTAAGAATTTTTCTAAAACAGTTTCAGAATTAGAAAGGATACCATAATATTCTTCCCAGTATCAAAGAACCCTTTTGCAGAGATGGACAAAGTCATGCAAAGGCAAATCAAAGATCTGCATAGAATTTGCAAGGGCTGTCAGCAGTACTTCTGATACTTTCATTCCTAACAGTCCTTTCTACGGAGCTTATGAAATACTAATTATATAAAACCTTTTCATAATCACTCTCTCAAGCCATAATGTTTGATCAATAGGGTTTAACCTTAGCTCATCTAAATTTAGCACAAGGTCTCTCTCTGATCTGTTTCAAACACAGTCTCCCCAATATTTGCCTCCTAGCAAATGATGAGTTTGTTTTAAATCACTTGGCTTGTCTCTAGGGAGATCAAAGTCAGGATATACAAGTTACTTAACAGTTATGATGAGGTAAAAAGGGAGTAGAACTACATATATATATGAATATATCTTGATATGTTACATAGATTAATATATATGTGACTATATATTGATTCCCCAAATTATATTCCATACACAGTTGCTGATTCTTTTTTCTATTTGGATTCTTCACATCAGATGTCTCCTAACATATTTCTTGTATCAGTTTATATACAAGACTTATTTACAAATTCATTTATAACACTTCTGAACTTAGTCCAGTGTCAAATTCAGTCTCCAATGAATCAGTGGAGATTGCATAAATTTAACCGTGAATTTAAATATAGACATAAGGAAAATATTTTTTACATTTAAAAAAATGTATACCAAATGTAAGTTGTTCAAAAACCAGTGCAAGTGGTAAATAACAGTTAAGCTCATCCCAGTTTAACATGAGAGTAAAATGAATCTGGTTTGCATGCTGAGATGAAAGAGGACTGTATGTACAAGAAATCTAAGCAGAAAAATGCTCTCCCGTATTATAAAATGCTACCATAAATATTTTCATTATACATCTTACATTAGTTACTATACTTGTTCCACCATCTCTTCATTGTAAACTGACACCTATGGTAAAATATGTACATGATGATTGCTTTTGGTACATGGCCAGCTATAAGTGTATTTTTCTCAAAACAGAGATGGATTTGGCCCACAAATCTCAGATTTTTTTTTAATATTTTAAACATTGAATTAGATAATCTTTGGGTTCGTGTATATTGTATATGACTGAAGTAAATGGATATAATTTTTTTACTACTTATACAAATAACCTGTTCCAAAAGAAAACAGAGCTATGCCCATTTACACTGCCAGAAACTATAGAGTGTTTTACTTGTAGAATATCTTAGATTAGAATTTCCAATACTAATTATATTCTACTAATCAGAAAAAAATAAAGGCAATATTTAAATTTCGCATGACATGGAAGGCTGTTTCAGTTTGGATTTTTACATTCAGTGGAACACAAAGCACATTTTCAGGTGAGATTATTAAAGGCTGGCTTTCCAGAAATTTCTTGTTTCAATTCACAACACTCTTTTTGAAAATGATTACCCGATAATAATAGAAAGGAGGTTGGTTACTGAGAACTGAACGCTGTGGTTCACAGTAAGTTTGCTCAAACACTTGAGACTCATGTTGTAGAGTCTCTCAGAGTAGGAAATTTCCTCCAATATCAAGGGTTTAAAATTAAAACTATTAGCTAATGAAACAGTATTGTTTTGTACTCCACTGGACACCATGAGCAGCCTACATGCAGTAAGTGGAGGGAGAGTGCAGGGTGCAGCATGCGAAGACCCATGCTTTTTCTCCCATGAAATCAACGGAGTGCTCTCTAGTTGATGCCTGGATAGCTGGGAGCGATGGGAAAGGCACAGAGCTGGAGCACCCACATCTTTAGGGAGGGAGAAGTTTGCAGCTGTGGATGCCTGCACTCCCTTAAGGGGAAAGACTCTAGTGACCCACATGGCTGATCAGGGGATGCAGTTAACTGTGAATACATGGTGGAGAGCATTAGACTTTTGGAGATTCATTATAGAAGGTATTTTCAAAGGTGTTTATTAACGTTTTTAAAGGTCTAGTATTGTTGTTTATCTCTTCTATAGCTGATATTGGACCTGAATTGTAACTTGCTGATTCCTTGTTGATTGTGTGTCTTTAGCAAATTGACACACAGCTTCTATCCTTATTTGTTTTAAACTACATGAATCAAGCAGTTTTTTTCCCTATGGCAACCCTCACAAATCATCTCTGAAACCTCTTTAAAATAAATAATCGTAGTAATAATAAGACTTTAGAAGACTAGACCTATTGCAAACAAAATCCTGCAAAAAGTTTGGGAGAGGGGCAGATTTGATTCAGTTCTTGCTGAAAGGAAGTTTAGGAAGATTCACACCAGGTGCTCATGCAGTGTTTGCAGATAAACCGAGCTAAGGGATGCACAAAGCCCCCAGGGAGAGCTATGGCTTATGTTGGTTCACCACCAGAACTTCCTCTGCTAGATCCAACACCTGGGGAAACTTTCAAAGCCCTACGCTTTTGCAGAGAAGATTTTAGATGTAGATACTATGCCAAAAAAAAAAGAAACTTAACTCATGGTCCTGAGTTCATATAGTGAACATGAAGGGCAGCAGAATCTCCCATTCCACACCTGCAAACACTCTGCTGCAATCTGCTCTAGCTGCAGGTGATAGATGAACCTTTTTGGCAGCACACAATCAAGCATACTGCAGCAATTCAACCGTGATATCAAAAAGATCCATGTAACAGGTCAACTTGTGAGAGAGAAATGTAAAGTTCTCATCAAGCTAAAAGGTTTAAAAAACCTTTAAAAGACATTTCTAGCTGTGACTGACACATGATTTTCTGACATTCACTTTTGATCAATCTGTGCAAATACATTTCAAGGCCAACATAGTATCAGACCTGCAATACTGTATTTTATACTGTATCATTCAAAGGATATATAGCACTGAGTGTAACGAAAAAGCGGAAGACGTTCTCTGTAAACATACATTTTTCCCCTTTGAAATGGCAATAGCCTAACAAGACCTGAATTAGACCATCATGTTTTTAGTTGAAAAATGAAAGATGTTTTTTTCCAAAACTTTAAAGACCTCTCCAGACCCTAAATATTCTGTGGACATAGCAGAACTTGACACTGTAAATTCCTGTAAAGCTTGTTGGTGTCTTCAACTACTTCAAGCCATTCCAAGATGATAGTCAATACTGAGAGTCCTTGCCTAGTATAAATGAAAAACAAACGCTCATTCCTTCTTCAGGGAATTCCTTAGAAAACAGCAAAGTCAGAAAAAAACAACTGGAAGAGTAAAAGCAGATTGAAAACACAATACAGAATCCAGCACCAATAAATGATATGCATAAACATGTTCTTACTCTTCCCCCTCTTTTCTGCAGTCTCATGTTTCACTTTAATCCTAAGTCATTCCCTCAGATATCTCCTGAAAAAAAATTGCTTAATTATATGAAAAACATTTGTAATAGAAGAGAATTGTGCTATTTTCAGAGCTGTTTGACTTAGTAGCAATAATAAAATCTTAGGTGAATAGAAGAAAGAGTGAAAACATTGAAAGAAAACCTTTAAATTAATGTAGTCAGATGTTTTCTTTCTTTGACAGAATTTCATCCTCTGGCAACCTTCTCCATGTACTTATCCTGCCCTTTCTGTCTCTGTCTCACAGCACTCTTTTTTCTATGTGACATTTAGAACATCTGTATGCAAAATTTTCACACTTATTTTAATGGGGAAAAGTCGAGCATGATATATGGGTAATTCAGAGAGCATTTACTTCGCTGTGGGAAACTCTAACTTCCCTTTTTACTTTGAACAATTGGGAGTATGCCTCCTTCAAATTACCAGCTTGCTAATATTGCAAATTCCATACATTTATGTTTAAGCATTGCCTAGGAAAATATCTCTCTTCCATTTTTGTTGTAATGAGGTTCATACTGAACTGTATTAGTATTATATATGGTTTCCATAATATTGAGACTATTTTATTAATAAATTGATTAGCTCAGTGCAATAATGTAATTATTTACCATACATTAATATGTCAAGAGCAGGCTTAGACTCATTCCATCTCACTTTAGGCACCTAAACAAAGTGACTAACTCCCATATGCCTATTGCCAGTGCAATGAAACAGACACCTTCATATGGTAAATCAGATCCTAAAAAGGTGCCTCTTTTTCTGCCAGCTGCTTGAGTCCATAGGGCAGCTCTGTTCAGAGTGTAGGCCCTCAGTTGTGTGTCTAATGATGCACAAGATGAATCTGGACCTAAGTACTTGTTAACTTTTACATGTTTTGGAAGGACAGACGCTGTTAGCTCTTGGAACAAACATTTTCTGTGAAATGCCAGCAACTACTGCAGGATCACTGACAACAAATACTGAAGAAAAAGAATTTGGAAAAAAAAAAAAAAGAAAAAAGCCATACCAAAATCTGTTTCTGAAATAGGTGGTAGGAAATTTCCAGAGGTATAGCAGGAATGTAATGCTGTCTTGATAAGAGAAAGAGCAGCAAATATTATAAGCAGGATGATAGAGAACATCTTATGTGGGGAATACAGATCTTGAGAGAGGCAGAAGAATGCCTTGTAAGGACTTGAAAGTCTCTCTCTAAGGAGAGAGAAATTGAGAAAAAGCTTAAGAAACTTTACAAACTGAGGTGTTTTCTGATTTTGGCCATGGATAGTAGAAAGAGGACAGTGAAAAGACAGGCAACAGTTTTTATTTTATTTTAGTTCTTTCCCTTGTTCTATGATGAGTTTCTCCAACTTCTCATTTGTGAACTCTTGTTACCTTGGGCCCTGGTTGTTGGAGATGAAAAAGCACAGGCAACTGAAACACTGACAACGTTTACAGAAGTTGATCCTGCAGGGAAATATCTAAATAGCTTTTTCTGACTCACTTAAGGGTAGGCATAAATCTAGTATACATTTATGTGTATGAACACTCTTAACAAGCTGGCTCATGTACCAGAAGCAGTCAAGATCAGCCAGAGCTAATTTACTTTGTGTGTGGGCTGGGGAAGAGGGATTTAAAACACAGCCTTAGTTAAAGGGAAACTTCCACGTCAGGAAAAAATGGTTTTACCAGAAATATTTCTCAATGTTGCAGTTTTGTAAATAATTTCTAGGCCCAAGGAAATGGCTTTATGTTCTGCTTTGATTTTGCAGTCAATAACTATTTTCTTGCCTAGTTTATCAATGATAAAGATTATATGTTTAAGGAATATTTCTATTAGCAAGGGTCTAGTCAGCAACATGGGCTAATTCATCCTGCTGCTTCATTTTCTGGCAGGCAAATACCTCTTAAATGCTTAGCATTTAAGAGTGGAGTAGACTTTGTGGTAAATTTCTGTTTTGCACTGCTACCCTTGGTGTAGAGTCTGGTAATGAACAGTCAACATCATGAGCCTAGACGTGATTCAGTGTCTAAGTAGTAAGGATTCTCACTGCAAACATTTTATTTCTGTTTCAGTACATCCTGCAGTTATTAAACAATTTTGGATGTTAAGTTATATAGGTATATAAAGGTATTTAGATTAAGATATTGAGAAATGGGATTTTATTCTGCAGTTGACTTATTTTCCAGCTGTCTCTATTTCTTCATGTTGCCAGGTCTGTTGGATTGCTAAGTTTACTATGGCAAGTCTCTAACAGTTCATTTTCAAGCAACCTGCTCTGACTAGATCTAAATTATCCCTTGGAAAATAAGACCATTTACATTTTTGTTTAGGTACGCAGCATGCTAATAGATTCCAGGTGCCAGATTGAATGAGAAAGATTGGTTTGAGTTTAATTTCTCAGATGGCAAGTTGAAAAAGCTTCTGTAGATTATCCTCCTCAATGCAGAGTGCTGTGCAGAGGGACACCCAGACCATGCATCCCCACACCTGTGTATAAGGTCAATTCCCAGGTGAGAGAAACAAGGTACGTTATCTTCAGCATTGCACCCTATTAAATAGCCATACTAATTCTGTGCGTCAACAGAGCATGGTGACAGTGCTCCAAGCACTGATTCCCTATAGCTACACATTTTATCAGGTCACATCACAATGCAAATTTTACTGATAGGTAAATTGAAGAGAATGAGCCCTTGGTTGTCAAGATGCACATGATGAAATAGGACTGACTTGGCAGGCCAAGAGTCAGAGAGTCAAAAAAATTACTTACATTCTGGCCTATAAGTTGTAGACATCCATTCTATACATTTTCTGACCACTCCGTGTTTTGTCTTTTTACATACAATTTTCCTGCAGAATTGATATTTCTTCTTCTGGCTCATATTTCTAAAACAAAGCACACTTTAATGAAATTGTAGCACTGATACCAACAGCACCCACAAAACATTACTAAATAGAGGTTTTTCAGATCTCTCCATTGTAACTCATAGAGAAAAAAAGGCAATTTTTTTTTAAAAAACAGTCAACTAAGATCTTTTAAATGGTCTCCAAACCTTTTCATTGCTCAGCTATAAAGAATAACATCTAAACTGCTTTCTGATTAAAAAAGTTCTAGAGGAGGTTAACAGAAAATCTTGAATGGAATTGCCAGTTCCATCGATTAGATTCAATTTACAATGCCAGCTGAGTAAAACCTAATTTTATTTAACTTATTTTGTCTATTGTTATTCTGCACATCAGTAAAAGACTAAACCATTTTCTCTCCTATAAGATCCTATTATCAATCAATCAATAATTTTCAAGAGAAAAAGGCAGAATTTCAAAATAGTTTCAATCTTGAATCATTCAGAAGTCAATCTGTTCTCCTTGGTTTTGATCAAAAGGCAAATAGTGAGGAATAAAACTTTAGAACTGCTCATGTGAATTTAAAAAGTTTTATAGTTGAAATCGTCTGCTATTTAACACTGGACATGACACACTTCAGACAAATCTTCTAAGAGGCACAAATGAAATGTTTCATTCACAATAAATGAAAACAAATCATTGCCCCTCAGGTCTTTAAAGTAGAATGTGTGTGAATCCAGCTCCTTTTCAAAGAAACAAAAATGAATTTACTTAATCGAAATTACCACTGCTTTTCACAGTTTCAGAACTGAAATGTAGATGAACAAGTAATTACTGATGAAATATGAGAGTTGTGGCTTTGACACTAGTGAAACATTGAACCAACCACTCACTGAGTACCACAACATGCTAAATATTCTTAAATATTACTGAAACAGTACAATTCAGAAGATCAGCAGCATAGTTTGCAGTTGTAACATGACAGGAGGGTGTCTAGCAAACATCATTTTCAGACAACTCTGTCTGCAACAATTTAATATTATTTTTAGAATTACCAGTAAGTTGGGAGACTGATGCAGAGCTGTAGGTTAGCCTCTAATCTCAGAGGAGAGATGGAAAAGGTTTATTACAACTTCATTTCTCCTGCCTTTATTTCTCAAATTGCAGCACACAATTATTCAACTGCTAACCTTTCAAACCTTAATGTTTGGGGTTTTTTTCTTGTAATGGTAGATCTTTTTCAGAGGACTCTCCTATTACATGAATACCATCTTGGGTTGATGCACAACAACTTTTCCATTTAAAGAGATTAAATATTCCATCATGTTAGCCTTCTAGTGGAATTAAAATGTTAACACACTGGGATTCTATTCTGTTCACAATTTATTCTGTTATTTTTTTCTCAACCTTAAAATATTTGTCTGGATTGCAACAGATATATTAAGAGATAAAAGTCCAACATTTTTATTATTTTTTTCACCAACTGACAAGTGTCTCACTAAATGAACACCTGTTAAAGTTATAAAAATAGGAATGAAGAGATACAAGCGTACTTTAAAATTCCATTTTAAAATTATTCTTCAGTAATTACTTTTCTTATTTTAATTGCTAACACTCACGTCACTCACCCAGGTAAAGATACTGCCTAAATCCTGAAGCAGTAACTTTTATAGTACCACTGAATACTATCAAGCCATAGTACCTAAATATTTATAGTTATATTTAACATCAAAGTTATTTTATTGCACATAAATGTATTTCAATTATTATATCTTCCATTTTATACTGCTACACCTCTATTGCAACCACAGAAAAGACTGATGTAAATAAATTATGCCAGCTTTCTAAGGCAGAGTGATGCATTGTGATCCAGCTGAATTTCTCATCTGACATAACTGCAAAGAAACAGGATGATCACTTGTGAAGGTCTATTTTTTTTCCTTCTTTTTTTCTACACATTCTTCTTTTTTCTGAAGCGCATCAACTCCCTCTTTCAAAACACTGTTATCATCATCCTTATGAGCAGAGGATAGAATTGATACTGCAGAATAACATGGTAATGGTAACATCCTTAATCACCCGAACATGCATATTCTGGGGTGCTCTTCTCTCTAGCATTTTTTAATCTATGGAAGTTTTCTATTTCCAAAGATGAGCATAATATGAAAATGAGAAGTGAGAAACAGGCAGAGCTAAAATGGTAAACTGGGACTCTTCACCAGCCCAGTTCGAGGCAGGTTTTGAGTTATGGCCAACTTAGTCTTTGTAAGCATGGTGTTCAAAATATTATTAATTAATTATCATAGTACACATTTTGAGCCCAGGGAGTGGAAAGATACTGTTTCAGTCAGCAAGCAAACACAGGACAGATGGATGCTGTAGGTGAAGTGACAAGATGCATTTAAACCTTTCTAATGTAATCTTTTATGTGACATTAGGATGTAACAACCTGACGGTGTGGTGGCTATGGATTTTTGTAATCATCATGGCAAAAAGAGTACAATTATATCTGTGTATACATGGCTCCCTCTAAGTTTCAATGTTCCCAGAATTGGATTTTCCAACCACAAAACCAATTGCCAAAAAAATTCATTCCAGGAATGAGTAACATGTTCATTCTCCAGGGTAAGTCTCTTATTTCTACAGCCAGAGGAAACTTCCATGTCTTTTCATCCCTTCTGCAACTTTGATACTGGCTCAACCATCCTGTACTCCATCTTCTTCCTCTACAAGCTGCAATATTACACCAGATCAGCCAAAGAGTTTTGCAATTAAAACTGTCATTTCATAGAGTCTCTTTGAATTTCTGGAGCAAATGCTCAATATTTTATAAGTTTAGAAAGCAGATACTGTTAGGGGTTCTGCTTCTAGGGATAGATCTCTTATGCACATAATCATATTTAATTAAATTGCCCTGGTTTTAAGCCTGAAGTGTGAAATATGACACTGCTTTCAAATTTTGATGGAAGTTTTTTGAGAAGCCTCATTGGTGGACAAGTAAAGATTGTTCTGAAGCAGTAGCCTTTCTTTTTAGGCATATGGCTGAACTATTCCAGGAAAGTACTTTATGATTTTCTAAGAAGAATAGAGAGAAAATAAGAATATGACAGGACCAGGATGAAATCCATCTGCTGTTCAAGTGGAACAGAGGCTGCCCAGGGCTCTGAGTGGTCTCAGTTTGTGCACTGGTTCATTCACAGACATTACCTGTAGAAAGTATATTTGCTTTTCCCAACAGAAATCATAGGCACATAGCAAAACAGTGTGGAGAATACATAAAAATAAATGTAAGAAAGCCAGATAAGAAAGGCTGGGGCCACAATATAAAAAAGCTTCATCTTACCAGCCATAGCCTCTTATTAATTACAGGTGTAAAAGACAACAGGCACACACGCACATTTTGTCAAGCTTTTCTTAGTGATTAGCATCATTTTTTCTTGCACATCCATTAAGTCCATTATCACCAAATTTTAGCAAGTTCCACACATTTTATTTAAATCTCTACATATACATGCATGGGGAGGGCTGATTTTTTTGCCGCACTACTGTAGGGTCTAGTGACTTGTAACATGGTAGACAACAAAAATCATAACCTCTAAGAACCTGTAAATAAGACCTCTTGAACTCAGCAACGTAAACCTCATTTATTCAAGGACCCAAGGCTGCCAGCTGTAGAGGCACAGTTTTACAGTAAGCTGTAGGAACCTTGGTCTCCTGAGAGTTCCTGCCTGCCACGCTGCTGCTGCTTACGTGCATGGCACGCTTTGAGTGGCACAGACACATGAACTTGCAGCAAATTAACCTTATGAAAACATGAATGAAAGGAGAAAAAGGCCTTGATAAAGGAGGTTGCAGTTGGTTTGACTTTTTCCTGTAACCACAGCATTAGCAAGCAACAGATTTTAAAATCTGGGGTCAAAAGAGTGAGAACATGAGTTTTGGATTAAATCATCCAAGTATGAGCACTTTAGAAATGGAATTCTGGATACTGACCCCAATTGCAACACAATATAAAGTAATTATACTCATCTTTCTCATTCATAAATTCATTAAGAAGTGTGTGTCATAATTAGGTATAATAGCATCAATTTTGTGAGGTAGCCTTTCCCCCTGCTACATAAGATGTTCCCCTCCCTCTGTAAGGCATTGTTTGAAAATGGTTTCTAGTACAACTGAGAGGGTATGTGACAGGAGAGCTGGCTGAAATTACAGTTTCACAACAAAGGTATAAAAAGACTTCTGAAATTAATCCTGTGCTCTAGGACACCACATTGCTTACACTATTTACGTAAAATGTCAAGATGCTTGTAATACAATCTAATGCTACTGAGCTGAGCATAGCCAGTGACTTTTGCTGACTGCAGCAGTGGAAGATGAGCAAAGCTGACATTAAGATGAAGAGAGTAAAAAGTCCACTGCTGGGGAAAAATAAAGTGTGAAGAGGCAGAGAGGCAGAGAACATAGATCAGAACCATTTTGAAGACAGCATCCAGAGTTCTAAATACATAAAAGTGAATTTATCACATGAAACATTTAGAACAAGCAAATTAATCTACAGATGCACAACTTTAAACAGACTGAGCTTGAATATAGCTATTGAGCAAGCAGGGAAAGTACAGAAAGGTCAGGATTGGTTCCTGAGAGAGTGGCAGCAAGGACAGAAGCAGGTTAGAGACAGATTAAGACCACGTATTTGTCTGAAAGAGCTTGGTGAGGCAGCAGAAGGGAGGGCAGTAGGGACTACAAATGTCCCATGAAGAAGATAGTCAGAAGGCATTTTGCAGCAGTGCAGGGGAGCTTGCCCTGTGCACCCTTTCAGACTGGAGTGGGATTTGTGGAAGGTGATGACAGCAGAGGCCTTAAATTTGTGTTTTGGTCACAGAAGCAGCAGAGGCACTGGCAGATGGGGAGAGAAATGTTTTCAAAATCTATTGAAGGGACTAGCAGACACAGCTGAAGCAGAGAGGACCACGTCAGGACTTTAGAAAGAACAGTAGAATTATAATGAACAGCTTATTGTGTGAATGAGAGAATTCAGATACAGGTAGCTAGAAACACTATGAGGACAGTATATTCTGCCTTTCTCCCCCAGTGCTTTCCAACTTCTATTAATAACTGGACAAAACAAAAGAAAATACAATTTTTAATACCCATTGAATGGACAAATTTTTGGTTTATTTTTTGTTGATTATAATAGTTTTATGCCAATATTTATCCTGAGTTTGCTTTACAAACTAATGAATATCCTAATCAATGCTCCAAGAGCTCTGAGGAAGTACAATTAAAAACCACTAGAAGAAACAATGTATCAGTTATTTGATAAAGATAAAACTCATAACTGAACAGTTTCTTATTTAGAAATTAGAAAAATCGTTATCTGGAAAAAGTAGAGAAATAACAAGAGAGGGCCACACAGTAATTCAGATATTAGCTGGCAATGGAAAACAGAGGAGTAGTTAAATTCCCATTGTATGTTACCACGTGGACACACAGTTGTTTGGTTTCACCAATAAATAAATGAATGTGCTTAATTTGACAGTTGACAGTGTGATCATTATTCAAGAGATCCAGGAACTCAACCACTTCAAAGACGAAAACAAGTTGGTGTACAATGAAAGCTGCCAACAAAACATGAAAATATAAATGCATATACATATAGGAAAGAGAAACAAAACTGTTTTTCTTGCCAATTTGAGAAGAGAAAAAAATGTGTTTCTCTGTGTTTTCTGAGCTTAATTTTGTTTCATCCAACCCCTTGCCCTCAAGTTCCTTAAAGGACTCACTTAGGTGAAGTTCTGAAAGATGTGGAAGATACAGGATTCTGAAAAAATTGTCAAGAGCAAACATACACTCAAAAGCTGGTAGCCCTAAAAGTTCTCATTTTAGGTCAACAAACATGCTAAATGTGCTGTACATTAAATTCCAAATCAAATCATCTGATATCAATGTGAAATTTATCTGAAATCTTCTAACATTCACAAGGGAAAAAGATTTCAAAAACATAGAAGGATGGAGATTTGGTCATTTAAAAGAACAGAACCTGCAGGATAAAAAATTAATTGTCTAAACTCCCATTTTAACATCCCATAATGGACTAAAAAATTAAATCCTATATTATTCAAAATAAGTTATATGTATAAAAGTGAACCTACAGATTGTTGGAAAAGAGACAAGACAAATTGAAAGGGAATATTGTCATAGTGCTATCCTGATGAAAATATAATGCTATTCATCTAGCCTATAAAGTTACATTAGCAGTAAATATTACTAGAAGAGGGTCATTTTTGAAAGAATTTTTGTTTTTCTCTAAAATTTCATTCAAAACAAGTTTTTAAATAAAAAAGATGTTACTATATATGATCCCTATCCCTCCCTCAAAAGAATTGCCAATGATTTTTTCATTCTTTTAACAAGATTTTAATACATTTACCAAAGCAGAAACAAGCATTATTCAACTATATGTTGTGTTGAATTCTTTCAATTGAATTCTATCTAGAAGCAACAAAAGAAATAAGACATGTTTTCTATTTCTGACATCTCTACAACAGAATCTGTAACACAATATGTAAACAAAAAGAGATGCAAAAATTTCAGTAAAATAATTAGTCCTATAGTAAAATAATTGCAATGCTTTCTTGGCACAATATTCTGACTCTTATCTCTATTTTTTTGAATTCTGTCCATATGAAGAACAAACACAGCAAGTTATTTGAAAACAAACAAACAAGGAAATTAGGCAATCTATCTAAGTTTTTCACCTTTACTAGATTTTATCCTTGAAATGGGAGTAGAATGACAGAGAAGCATCTTGGTAAGAAAATGTTGCCATTTCTAAAAATTAAATAAACCTTCAGTTTTCATCACCTAGACCTCATAGGCAATCAAATAGAAAGCATCGCATTTATCTTTTCAGAATTTCCCAGTGTAACAAAACCTAAGAAAATCTTGATTAGGCCTTAGGTTATAAAATTTTTGGAATATTTTGCAGTCATCCAGCTCTGATTCCTTACTTTCCATTTGGAAGTCTCTGCCTCCAACCTCAAAGCCACAGATCCAATTCAAAGTGTCCCAACAAGAATCAGCATCCTATCTACTGGGTGCCTGATCCATGACATTGGTTTGAAAAGGAAGCAAGTGACAGACCTTGTAACCACATTCCTGTTTTAGGAGCCTGACCTTATCCCTTTCTTCCAGACTAAATCCATAGCATACGCAAACATCTATTATTTCATTTTTTTAATTGCAGTAGAATAACTTATGGAGAATTGTGATCTTGAGCCAGTAACTGTTTTCTACTCACTAAATGGATTCTCAAACGGACAACCAGGGATTTTTACAGGCGTCTGTTCCCCTGACTACTGGGGGACCTTCTACTGAAAATATAGAGACTTGATCTAAGAAGGACAAAATCATCTTTGCTTCCCTCTGAGACCTGGATGATTAAATTGCAAACACAATAAAACCTATATCAGGAATATGAGGTCCCAAATATCTTTCTATTCTAATTGTTCTGAGGTTAGAGAGGCTACAAATTTCAAAGCTCTGTGGGGTTGCATTTGGAGTTGCTTAGGAATTATTTGGAAACTCTTCTTAAAACATTGAAGAATGAACACAGAATCTTGCCTTGAAAAGTTTCTCACATGAGCAATCCCGGTTGAAAGCAATGAGAACATTCCCCTGGGCAACCCATGAGACCAATTGATGTCAAATTAGAACAAAAGAAATGCTGTGTTTAAGGAAGGTGATAACTGCCAGGTGGTTGACTAACAGAACAACATTGTTCCTCTTGCCTAAGAGATATGTGAAAATAAATCACTGTGTTTCATGAAATGCTCTCCTTGTAACAATAAGCTTTTTGTTTGTTTGCATGGTTTTGGTTTTGTCTGGCACGTAAATCTCACTCCAGTATTTTGGACCATAAGTACATTTTTTCAATTTAAACGGTACTTAACATCTACTCCCCCATCCATGGGTTGATGCTCAAATGGAATTTACAGAGAAAGCTGAAAACGAGCAAGGCATTTTGTCTGCTTATGGTTATCTGTAATGAGATGACTACTCTCAGAAACTGAGAAAATGCATAATTTAATGGACAAAAAAATAGTCTCAGTTGGTTTTGATGAGAGTTTTGTGAATATTGTAAGATATATTTTCTTAAAGCAGACTTGATAGCAGTAGGTAGACAGGTTTATTTTTTTAATTTATTTTGCTAGAGTTTTCTATCCTTAGGGGTAAAAATGTGCAGAGACAAAGACTTATTACAGTAGACGCTATCATTTCCAAATCTAATAGAAACAGTTTGCTCAGACACAGGATTCAGAGTAAAAATGTTTCATTCTCAAAAGCACTGACATTCTGTTGATAGGGATTTCAATAAACAAACAAATGTTGCTTCTTGATAACCCTTTTTCTATACAGTAGTATTTCACTGTAGAGGCAGAGCTCTTTACAGTCTCACTTATATGAATGAAAAAAGATGACAGTCAGATTAAAGGCTTCCAAGGAAAACTTGCATTTTTTGTCAAGATAAAAGCTGGTGAGTTTTATTTACAGTTCTGTGACCTTATTCAGGGCATTCATGCTAATCTGGACATATGATTAGAAATGCTGCAGAACTGAAGTTGTTGTTACTAGTCAGACCTCAACACATTTCTAACGTATATGTATTCTCGAAGATATTCTTCATGTTACAGAACACCATAGGAATATGTCTACTGAAATCACTTCCTTATCCTTGAAATAATGTTTTCAGAAAGTTCTATATCTAATATATTAAAAATACATCAAAAATACATCCAAGGTTTCAGCTGTTGAATAAGAGCCCTAAAACATTCACTGTACACTATATCCTCCTTTACTTTAATCTATAAATGCTTTCACAAATACAGCTAGTCCACAAGAAACTTCAGTTTTAAATAGATCATGTTTAGACAAAACACATATTCATTTTGCACCAGAGCATTCCTGGAAGTTTGACACACCTCCATCTTCCACAATTTTTGCCATATATTCCTACCCTTTTTTTTTATTTATTCACAAGCAGGCTCAGATTCATACCACACTTTATGGCATGACAAAGAAATGGACCGATAAGTTGCTGGTAATTCTCTGAGCACAATATATCTATATAGAGTCAGTTTTTCTCATAAGAAAACAACAGTTAATAGGTTACAGAAGGGTCTCTCGCCAAGACTTCTCAATTTCCATTTCAAACACTGCTTAGGAACTCTTTTATAATGTGTGGTACCATGGAACCCAGCAGGATCAAGACCCCATGATTATATTTAAATAGGGATAAAGTACTACCACAATACAAGATTGTAAAAAACTCCACAGGTAAATAAACTTAAAAACAGTTGGATGAGAGACAAGAAAAGTAAACACATAGCATGTTAGCTTGAAGTCACTTGCATCTTGTTTCTGTTGCTACTACGGAACCATTCAGAAACATGCAAATATGCTGTACATGCATGTGAGAGATTTGGTAATGGGAAAATGCTGTCTCTCAGTTATGGAGAAACTAAAAGGTTTTTGAAAAAAGGCATAACTGAAATATGTATTTCAGTTAATACTCTTCCTATATTTTTATTTCAATGTTTTCATGTCTCAGAAGCCAAAAAATACTTTTTGTTAATGCTTAGGGAAATGCTGCTAAGTACTGTACAACACATAAGTGGCATGAGAGAACTGTGTAGCTAGTACTGTGTATTAATCCAATTTTTTCAACCGTTCATGACATATGGTATTGTAATTATGTCAAATATGTTTACAAAAGATGTGAACAGGTGCTAACGCTTGTGTTCCAAATGTTGACAGGCCTTAACAAGATGTTCTCTGTTTACCAAACTATGTCCTGCAGACAAGGCAAGAAAAGGACTAAAAACTAGGGCAAAAAAGTTTTCCAAGTAACTTAAATTTAATCTCAAACTTTTATGAAACATATTGTTTTCAATCTAATTTGATACAGATAGTAGCCAGGATTCCCCATCATGCATGAAAGATAAAAGCAATTTCTAAATAGTATTGTTCTTTCCAATTCATAAGGTGTAGTATACATCTCCTGCTAACACTGCTGTCACTAATTATTATTACTAATATTGTTCCAGATTCTAGAGGTCCTGCCAGAGGTGACAGTCACAAGGCACCCGTCGTATGATCCTATACATATAAGACAGTTTGTCTACAGAGTTCAAAATCTCGAGAAGATGCCCAACAACGGAATAAAATGAACAGGGCACATAAGGAAAAGATGAAACATCTTTTGAAGAGAAAGAGCCATTTGGAACAGCTTTATCCAAGAACAGTGAGAACTTATTTTTATAATATAACTTCTTTAATAGTGTAGATGCCTAATATATCTATTGAACTAAAATAGACATAACTCTCCAGTAAGAGAAGAAAGATTACTGTTCAAAAACATATGTACAATTATTACAAAATTAGTGTGCTCTTATTTCTGTTTGACCTAGAACAGAAAGTATCAGATACCAATCAGTTACAAATAACTTTTAATTGTAAGTGACAGAATGTGTAATTATTCCTCTTAAGAAGATAGAGTGTGCAACACTACTTCAGGCTATAGGATATTTTAATTTTAAGCCTTTTAGATGCCGTGCTTATAGGTGCAATAACAAAGGTAAAGGAATGGGCTGGCTTCTCTCTCTTTAATGAATGGCTTTAAGTCATTGACTTTCAATAATTTCCATTATTTAATTCTGTTGTCACTGCATTTTAAAGCATATTTTAAATAAATTTCTCCCCTCCATGAAAACCTCTCCAGTGTGGCATTCAAACATGTCTTCTGGTCAGTAATCACATGAAGCTGCTGTAAGACTTTGTGAGACAGTATTGACAGTAGGTTGTGGATTTCTGGTTTGCATTATTTAGGTGATGTAATTCATTATTTCCACTAGTTTCTAGTCATGTTTAGGGTATGGGGAAAATGTGGAACTCAGTTCAAACACAGCCTGAGCCAAAACAGACAGAGAATACCTGTAGACACACAAGCATTGCCAAGAGGTCTAACTGAGGAAGTTCATTTGTCATTACTCTATAGTGTACGTAATTTACAACTTGTTTTAAACTCTTGCTGAAAAAGGTGATAGAACATTTGTTATATCACTCTGTCCATCACATTGTGACATTTCTCTTCAAAATTGGATAGTAGCATACTCCTCTGCAAATTGGTCATCTCAGATTTAAGCTATTACAAAATACTCAGAACATATTAAAACTGCTCATTAATTGAAGCGTTTATAATTTACTCAGCTACCATTGAAATCACAGCCCCAGGAACAGATGAAACAACAAATGCAGGCAGTGCTTACCCATCCAAACGGCTGGACTGATTTACCACATGGTCTGCTTCTCCCTGTGCTGTACTGGTATGATTGACTGACAGCATGGTTTTATGTAATTTCTTTCATTGTAATAGAACATCTTTAGCTAATCCACCATTCTCTACAAACATGTCTTCATTACAGTGTTAATCTAAGCTTTCCCTTAGGTGTTCCCCAGATATTCATGTCCATGAAATCTGATCTCAATGTCATGGTAATTTAAAGAGTAAACACCCTTAATTATAACCTAGGCAAACTGGCTGAAAGCTTTATGTTGTTTGACAATCTGTAACCTGCACCTCTTAATCCAAAACGCATTTCTGAAAATAAAGGAAATGGACTTTCTGTCAAAACTGTAGAAGGCACAAAATTTAATTCTATTCCTCTTCACATATAGCTGTATTACATAAAACCAGCCACAGCAAAGGTGCATCTCTTTCAGTAACCCGTTCCATAGTTCTTGGTCACTGCTGCCATCTGTTATGTCAAGCAGTCACCCCATCTCTCCAATGACTTGTGGGGACTGAGGAGAGTCCATCCTCAGTGCTTTGAGCTAAGTTCTGCCTTGGCTTCGTTGCCTGTGATGGCTTTGCATTTATTTTCTTCTAAATTTGAAAAAAAATCTTACTTTTGAATAGAAATCAAGAATAAGGAAAAAGCAATCTGCTTTTTACTTATGAATCACAAAGGAAATTAAAAAAAATAGAATGGAGACTGAAAAATTAACTCATCTGTGTATGTATCTTTCTATATTTTTTCCTTTTAAGCTCATTCTCCTTTCAAACCAGAATATTTAATTTTCAGATCAAACTAAAGAAAAACCACATTTTTTTGCAATAAAATTTAGAGTTTGTTGTTTAAAATATTGTCCATTAAAACTAATTCATATGATATAAAATATCATTCCACTCTTCCTATTAAGATTCTTTCTTTGAGAATTGAATAGATTACAAATATATACAGTGATCAGTTGCTAGCAACTACTTAAATATTGCTACAAGACTTTAAGAAATAAGTAAATTAATTTCCTTTTTAATTCCCAAAAGCATTGAAGAAAACATGTATGAAAAAATGCTATCAAAAATCATCCAGTATTATAAAATATATTATCCCTCTTCCTCTCAACAGAATTAAGTATTTTTAACAGGTGGCAGTATTGTAAAGGGGAAACCAAGAGTATAAAAAAAGAAAATCAGGAAGACTGGAGACATGAAACTGCAGAATAAATGGAGGACTAGAAAATAACTGTCTGGAATACTAGAGTGGAAGTGCATAAAAACAACTAGGCAATAATATTTTGGGGGAAGACCCACAAAAGTGAAGTATTTTTGAATAATATTATTTTTAGCATGAGTAACTTTTTGGTCAGTCCTGGATATTCCAATAAACACCAAAATGCAAACATTGTGTGCTGCATTAGCATATGCTACAGATGTTCTCTCCACAGCAGATAACAACTGAGGTAAAGGTATACCCTAGATGTATTCTGAACTAGCTCTGGTTCAAGCCTGAATTTTATCCAAGAAGTAGCATGAGTGTTTCTCTCTGATTTTTTTTTTCACAGAAATTGCCCTTAGCTTTTTACACCTCAGCCTTCACACAGACAAAGTGCTCTCCCTCGCTTTCCCTCTCTCTGTCTCTCCTTTGCTCTTTCCTGCTACGTGCGTTGCAAAATAACTTTTTCAGGCTGATGTTCTTAGTATATTTTACCTCTGAGACTTGCGCATTCGTAGATGTCAAATGGCCCAGGTCACAAAGCATTTCTCATACTCCTAATTGGCTGAGTCTAACCTATACCATCACTCCACCTCCATCAAAGCTGTTTCAGAGATGATTCCTCAGACAGGCAGCCTGCATTTAAACTGATCCCTCTGGTCAACTAGGGAAAAAAAAACGGGGAAAAATAAACACTGTGGTTGTTCTGGCAGGTTGGTTGCCTACCACTTATTGCTTTCTGAAATTCCTTTGAGGACTCTCTTATTTTATTTTCCATTTAGCTCAAAATGAGAATTTCCCATTTTTAGAGGGGTTTTTTTTCCCACTGATATCAAAGCTTCCCTGTGCCAGCAGACTATTTTTACATTGTAATATTCCTATAAAAAAACTTACATATATTCTTCTCATATGTCTCCAATAACAAATTATCATTGTGATTTAATACCTGGCATTATATAAGCACATCCTTGTTTTGCAAGAGAAGAGAGGGTGTTGTTTCACTGTCTGAAACCTGTTGTACTCTCAAGCCATAACATGACATGTAGATCTTAAAAGTGACACTTATAATACATTAGCCGCATGAGATGTCTGGAAGTTGCTGTAATTCTAGGAATTCACACCTTGTAGCAAATAATTGTCTCCCAATTTCACAGGAGAAATTTCTTTTTTTACATCAATTAAATTCCACCATCAGACCAAGAGATATGAAATTGAGTAGAAGGGAAGAGCAGAGGATAATCAGGGCATGGCAGTGAATGCAAGCAACCTTGCCAGTGACTTTTATTTATATGTCCCTTCCAGTCTTTCAGGAAAGGCCAAATATCCCATCTTTCCTTGTTTTCATGTGGAGATATAATGACTATTTTCACCTGCTTTCTCTTACACATAAATAATTTTCAGGTTAAGTTGGTGAAAGACAAAGCGTGACAGCAAATAAAGAAACTGGACTTGTGCAAACACAAAACTTTACATCCGCATGAACATAAAAAATTTAAAAATGTACACCTCACAATACAAATGAGAACCAGGCAGATGGGAAACTTCAAAAATAACAGTGAGCCAAACTCAGGATGATAGCACAGCTGTAGAATATGGATCTCTACCCTTTTTCTTCTTTAGGCACTCACAATTTAATAAAACATCACCAGAAGAAGTTCAGTAATAGTGGTTCATGACCAACAAAATATCTTCCTTTGCTAAATCTCTGAACATACAGTGAACTAAAAAAAAGCTTTTTTCCCCAATTAATTAAAAGAAAAATTATAAGTTAATTTTATTTAGAGCAACTGGCATAATTATATGCTCAAATAAAAATACTTTAAATAAAAATTAAAATATTTAGCATTTGTTGTGCTGCATGGCTTCAAAAATTGCAATCATTTTATTAGCTGAAGGAAAAAAAATAGAAAGTTCTATTCAGAAAATTTTGAAGTGAAATATTTTGACTTCTCCAACTATTATCCTTTTCTTTTCAGTATTTTTATAGTTCTAGTCTGTGATTTCACTTTGCATAAGAACCATTCTCTCTAACTTTTCTAAGTTTACAAAATCAATTTTGAGATGGACTGACCAATGCATCACTCAATATTTTACATTTGAGTGCATCGTTTTCTTATAAACCAATTTTCAAAACTGTTCTTTCCTCTTAATTTTTTTCCTAATGATTCCTAACATACTATTAGATTTTTGAGGCACAGCTGAATTTTGATCTCATGTTTTCAAAGAAGAATCTACAATAATTCTGTTAATACTGATTTAGGCCGTAGGATGTACATAAAATTAGTAGTTCAGCACTTTCATAATTGGTTCTCTTTAGCTTGCATGTCATCTACTCTTAGTTATTTCCTACCAATCATTGTACTGATTTTTTCTAAAATCTCTTATACAAAATTAATTTAATATTATTCTTGATATCCTTTTCCTGTACAGAATGGTTCTAATACAGCAGCATCTTAATTTATAACCCCAACATTTAAAATAATTTAAAATTATTTTTAAACTCTTTTTTAAAGATTTTTTAGATGCAGCTCAAAATATATCTTCATTTAGCAAAATACTTTTTTTAACCTGTCAAAATTCTCCTTTAAATTAGACAAGATTTCCACTTTTGAAAAGAAGCAAAATACTTTGTTTCTGACAGTTTCCTTGGCTCTGCTGTTAACCCCAGTAAACACCTCTTTTCCTCAGAGTTTATTAATTACTTTATATTTTTACCATGTCTATAAAGTATAAATTTTTTAACAAACTTTATACTGTCTCTGAATGTTTTACCTTTTCAGCTCTCTATTTAACTTTTTCACTTACATTTTTCAGCAATTCACATAAACATTTGCTTGTAATTGTCCATTTCCATATGAAATTGGTTGCCTTGGGTTTATGTGCTTTTGCATTCCTACTCAGGTGTACACTCGGATGTGTTACAACTCTGATTCCCCAACAGCTGCACGAAGCAATTCTAGATGCAGGTCCTGTGCACAACAAAAAAGTAAATCAAGGCTCATGTCTCGTCTTGCTCGCTAACTGACCGGTTTTTCCAATAAGTAAGCATTCAAGGGATGTAAAATGTAGTGTTTGTGTTGTGCATTTTTGTTACAGAGTCAGAATAGGAATAAAAATCTCCCAGTACAATTAATTTTCTGCCTTAACTACCACCTAAATTTCCCTTAGTATGTCATGGTTACTCTTACTGTCAGTGCAATACTCTTTTTGCTTTGGTGGCATTTGAATCTACTGAGAATGTATTATATTTTGAAAAAGTCATCAGGCTTTTTTTTTCAAATTTGGTATGACGTAATTACGATGTAATTACTCTAGATGCTCGAAATACTTCATTGGAACATGTTTTCATCTTGCTTGTGGTCTCCATAAATATGTACAGCACTCTGGCCAGATAAATACAATATCAGCTTCACCGCAAAATGTTTTACCCTCTCTTTCCTTCAAAGCTAACAACTCCTGTTCCTCTTCCTAATCACTCTAAAAATCTTTCACATGGTCTTGAAGTTCCCAACTGCATGTCTCCTCTGAAAAATATTACCAACCTTGACTACTTTTTTTCCAGAATCCCTGCTAAATCAATTCCTGCAAACCATTAAAAGCAAAATAGGAGCAACTGCAGGCTGGATAAAATAGTATGCCCAGATTTAAAGTAATTAACAAGTTAAAACAAAAGGAAAGGAAAGTAATTAGAAAAATTTTGCTTCTTCATGTGACAAGACAACCCTACTTACACCACCTATAGTCACAGATATCTCTTATGGAGGATCTCTACGCGGGTAGTTCCTGCTTTGTTGATTTTCTGGGTACAGCCAGGCATTACCTAGTGGATGGATATTTGGTTACCCAAGCCCTTCTGTGCTGTAGAAGAGGCAACTAAAACCCGTGTTTTTAGTCACAGTTTTAGACTTGCTGCTTTGAAGTCCCCTGTATCTTAGATCCACTTTTTCCCACCTAGCCCTACAGCTCTGATCAGGTAAGTTTCTACCTTTTCCTAAAACATTAGCACAAATCTCTTAAGGCCTGTAACTGTGACATTTAAGAAGTGTTCTAGACTAAAGTTTTCAGTCTGTATAAAGAAAAATATTTATATTAATGAATTATTCAAAATGGGGTGATCTACTACATCAGGCCTACTACACACACACAAAATATATTTTCTGTCCCGTAGATGCAGGGCAATAAAGAGTCTGATATTTGCTCTTCTTTTAAATAGCAGGGTTTTTTCTTATGTTACTTCAAAGCTAAAGACCAATTAAAGGATATCAATTTCCCATGCTTCAGAGCAGCTCCTAAACTTCAGAAAGAAAAGACACCAGGCATTCCAATTCCAAACCAATAAAAGAGATACTTCAGTAGTTATAATTTAATGATGTACTTCAGTCCTGAGACAAACTATTCATTCTCATTGGAAATAACATGTTTTTAATTATTTTTTTTACTATTAACAAACAATGCAGTATATTTTAGAGGCATAATATAATACAGGGTTTACAGAAAAGGTCAGCTTCCAGCAGATGTCTTCCATATGCATGCAACATTCAAAATTATCAGTATACAAACACCATTATTTCTCTAAGCAGCAGTTTCAAATTTGGCTTTGATATTATGTAAATTTTTACCCAGTTCTCAGAATTTATGACTGTTTAAAAATCCACTTGTTAAAAACAAGACCAGATACAGTTTATGAGTCCAAAAAAAAACATAACCAAAATTAATTTCAGAAATAATGCTGTGAGCTGCCCTTCTTCTACTGGACTTTCTGGTTGAACTTTAAAATGTTACAAAAAATATGTATTCCAAGTTTTGTCTTTCTATTTGACATTAAAAAAGATTATTACCTTTTCAAATTGATTTGCTATTAATCAGAAAAAGACCTTTCCACACAAAGGTTCCGATAAGACTCATATTAGTCAAGCATGAACACGTTTCATGCCCATTTCTTACTCTGCCAAGGACATAAAACGTGCAAAAAAGACCATTGCAAGCAACCTTTGACACTCACTCCTTTTACGATTTTTTCCAAACAAAAAATAAATAATAAACCAGTTTGAACTAGTTATTCACATGATGACAAGTAAATATAAATAATGGTGTATTTTTAATAAAAATAGACTGTGTGGCAGGGTGGTGGATGGGGACAAACCAAGTTCTCTGCAAAACACATGCTGATCATCAAGAAAGTGTCTACAAATTATGGCTACATCTGCTGTCTGCTTTACTGTGACATGTCTGCAAATTCAAGCAGGTGCATCATAAGTCCTTCTTCTTCTATAAGGAATAATAATAGCCAGCAATATGTCAGTGTTATATGTTTTTCTTTTTCGAGAGTCCTAATTTGGAACAAGAATTTGGAATGCTTTTGTTTGCCAAAGACTTAAGCACCTGAAGCTGAATTACTAACAGCTCTCAGAGCCAAATTCACATTTGGGGTTGCTTGAATGCATTCACAAGACTTTTGAATGTCATAATGAAAGAAACTCATTTTCCATTTCATGTGTGGTCTAAGGTCAATATAATTACTTCAGATCTGAATAGACCGTTGTATCCTAACCTGACCATGACCAGAAATTCCCATAGCACTTTTTATGAGCGACAGTAAATAAGATAAATTCTTCATTTCTGCAACTCATTTTACCTGGATATAGAATTTTCCTTTTTGAAATGTTGAATATATTTTATATTACACTATGCCTAATATCACAATTTCTTTTACTTCGTACTCATTTCTGTTGCTAGTAAGAAAATTTCGTGGTTCAAACCCAGTCAGAATTTAAGCACCACCCAGCCATTCACTTACACCCCTTCCAGTCATTTGGGGAAGAGAATGAGAAGGGTAAAACTGAGAAAATACATGGGTTGAGATAAAGACAACTTAACAGGTAAAGCAAAAGCCACTCATGCAAGGAAATCAAAACAAGGAGTCCTTTCACCACTTCCCATGGGGAATCAGGTGGCTCCATGACACAGAGTGGAGACTTGGGAAGACAAAAGCCATCATTCCAAATGTCATGCCCTTCCTTCCTCCTCCCCCAGCTTTTATTACTTAGCATGGCTCCATGTGGTCTGAGATATCCCCGTGGTCAGCTGGGGTCAGCTGTCCTGGCTGTGTCTCCTCCCAACTCCATGGGCACCCTCAGTCTCCTTATGGTGGGGTGGAGCAAGGAGTAGGAAGCACTCTGTGGAAGCACTGCTCAGCAGTAGGAGACATCTATGTTATCAACACTGTTTTCAGCACAAATCCAAAACAGAGCTCTATACTAACAATTGTGAAGAAATTTATCGCAGTTCAAACGAGTACAGAAATTAAATTTCTCTGGTGGATAAATTAAACTGTATAATCTGTAGGCCTAGAAGTAATTTTGGTTTTATTTGTTAATAGCATAAAAATGTTTATGAGTCCATGGAAGATTTATATTTATGTAATGGCATGATCTGGCCAGTATCTTATAAAGTGTTTGAGGAGCTGTCAGGATGAAATTAAGCACAGAAGTATAAGATTTATTTGTTTAGATGCTTAAGAATTTGAAGTGGTTTAACATTTCTCACAGCTTCATGAGCTCACTTGATTGAAGAGTGAAAAGTTAAATATCCTGAATAATTCCAATACTCTCTAATTAGCAAATGTTTCTTATTGTGATGGGAAATGTCTGCTGTTCTCTAAGTATTGCTATTAATTATAATGTTAGCTGAATATTTGTAATCACTTCAAAATTAACCTTTGTATCCTCAGGAGATTCTTCTTTCTAAGAGTCACTCAGAACCTGAGAGAGAAACTAATTAGTCAATGACTGATAAGTGCAGAAGGAACACAAATTAATTCTTTGTTTACTGCTTCATGGCTGTATTGTATAACTTGTATTGCAATTAAAATTTGGTTTATATTGTAAAAAGAAAAATGTATAACTCTTGGATAATGGTAGTATTTTAGTGATGCTGACATTTCATTAGTGTTGTCTATTCTTTGGCCATACAAGGTGGGAGGAACTCTTCAGGTAGGTCTTTGACAAGACATTTTCTGCATCTCATGACAGAGTTGAGTTTTGAAACCCACACATCATGGAGCATGGGGAAACACACTTAACATGGAAAAGCTGAGTTTCAGCATGGCTTGCCACTTGCCAAAAGCTTGTGTGCTTGACATTCACTGGCTGCATCTTGATGAAAAAGGCATTGACTAATTACGTCATGCTCTCAAAAAGATACCCAAGGCCATTCCATTAATCTAATACTGTTATCATGTAAGAGATTCAATTAAAATCTATGAAATTGTTACCGTGTGCTATGCAATAAACTTATAAAATTAGCTTTATAGTATTTGGATTTAAAGCTCTAGGAAGAAAAGTCACAAGTTTCTACTAGGTGATATGACCCACAGCCCTGTGCAACATGAATTAACCCTGCAATGAGGGTTACATGAATGGATATCCAAGTGCAGACCATATTTGCAGATCTTAAAAGGTCTTAGCTGAAAGATTATTTCGCACTTTCAGTCTCTTAACATGTATCCTATCATTCTGATGTAATGCTCTTTTACCATAACTATTTCAAAATTTCTTAATATATGATAATTTATTCCAAATTATCATCTTGGTGTGATTCTTGGGGTGTCCTGTGCAGGGCCAGGAGTTGGACTTGATGATCCTGATGCGACCCTTCCAATTCAGCAGATTCTATCATTCTAAAAAAGTAACATCTGACTAGTTCTGTTATATCAATTTACAAAAAGGCCAAAGTATCCTAGTAACTGTCCAAAATATATTTTATACTACCCTTATTCTTTCTTTCTACACTGGGTAACACATATATAATTTGATTCTAATTTTCTGATAGAAAAATTACATACACAATTACAAGGTGGGAGGTGTAAGACTGTACATCTGCTGCCTGGACAGATAATAATTTCACTGTGATTTTTTCTGAACAGCTATTAACATACTGAGAAGTCTTTACTGCAATGAAGTTGGTGGCATAGATTTCTGCTAATTGTTCATAGGAAAACTTCAGTATTTTTTGTTGGGTGTTCTCTGATAGAGTTATACTGCCTTTTGCTCTCCACTGAGAAGCTTCCAAGCCTACAGCTGCCCCTCAGGAAATGCATGCACACCCCACAGTTGGCTCCTTTGGGACCAGCAGCTCTTAGTCTGTCACAAGGCAAAGCAAAACTCATAGATGCTAACTAATAAAATTTAACTTACACAAGCTCTACAAGAAAGGATTTGCTGCAGCTCTGAAGAAGTCAATAAACAATTAATGAGCACACTGTTGATCTTTATTCCAGGGGCTGAACCTGCTCTGCTCCTTTCAGTCTCTTGGCTCAGTCCTCAGCTGCTGCACAGGTCATCAAATTTCATGATACAAGTTCCAACATTTGTGGTTTGCTTTTGCATGTCTACTGTTATATGTCACGGGTTTTTTTTAATTCCTCACTCTGTCGTGGACAGCAGAATTTATCCACACGACAGATACAACGGAGACACCATGAGGGCCAGCTGCTCCCTTAGCTCAGGGAAACCTGGAGCTGGGAGCAACCCTGACACCAGCCATTCCAAGAGTTTCCTTCCCGTGGGAACTGAGCATGATAGACAGAACCAGGGGCCACTAACATCCATCAATAGCCCCTGGCAGGGTGAGTGATGAACCGGGCTGGAGTCCAGCCGGGAGAAGATGAAACAGAACAGTCTGGAGACAGCATCCCTCTGTGGGGTCTCCCAGAGGGGTGGCACCAGCCCATCTGCCATGAGACAGGATTGGTGGTCAGGGCTGAGCTGAAACCGGTCCCCAGGACGGTGGGCAGTATGAGAGGTGGGCTTCCCAGTGGCCTGGTGAGGGTCAACCTGGCCTGTGGGTGATTATCCTTTCCACATCATCGATGCAAAAAGTTTTTACTTCCTCCTGCCTTACTTTCCAGATTATATGTTCTTCAAGCTAATATCTTTTAATAGCACTATAAAGTTTCATTGTTTGGGGACAATTTTTTCCTTAAAGAAAGCCCAAATTTTTTTGCAGTTGGCCAGGATTGATTTTGCCAGAAGTAAATGCAGAAACCTTTATATTTCCCATTAAAACAAAACAAAAAACCAAACAAACAAACCAAACTAGAAAATTATTTCATTTTGTTACAAATGTGTTTGAAATCTCCCTGACCTCAGAAAATATTTAATTTCCAATGAAATTGCATTTCTTGGTTCTTTTGAGACAGAATTCATCAGATCCAACACTAAAAAAATCTCCAGAACATAAAAATATTATGTAAATTCATTCATCTCAGAATAGGTCCCCTTCCTACTTCTGTCTGCATCCATGTTTCCTTGGTCTGTAGCCCCTGAAATTTTTCTTTTTATTGCCCCTTTTCTAACATGAAGAAATACAGTCCACAGTTAATTGTAGAAACTACGACTTTGAATCAATCTCCTAGGTCCAAATAAAGGAACATAATAACAGTAACATTTTTCAATAGTTTTGAGTACCTGGAAGACTTACAAACACTTTGCATCAAGTTCCAAACAATTTTTTTTTTCCTTTTACATTTTAGCTAATTATTTCACTCTAAGGATGTTAGCCTTGCTGTATTATTTCTGTGGTAGATTTTGCATAAGTAGGCTGCTGGAGCCAGAAGTCCAGTCCTCCAGAGCTGCAGCCTATTTTGAAACAAACATTGAGTGCAGAAGGTTTTGCTGAACCTCCACTCACTGAGCTTCAACTGACTGCATACCAAAGGATGTTTTTACAACCTCATATAGTAGAGTCGTAACAAATTTAATGACCGAAGCCTACATTCATGACATCCAAAAGGAAAGAAGTGGGAGAGATCAAATACTTGTAAGAAGTAATCATAAAAGGCTACCTGACACTCAGGATTAGAAACGCTCACCTTCACAAGAGTACATCCAAAATAAATCCACTGGAGTTATTTTCGTCTGCAGCAATGAACTGAAGAGAGTTTGACCACAAGGCCAGAGTTCAGAAAGATTGTTAGAACTGTCTTATACTTTGATAAATCAAAGTTTTAAAATGTCTAGTAGCTACAAAACATTGACATCATCTACTCAGCATGGGTATAGACAACATGCTGATCCATTTCCAAATTTAGTGGACTTTACTATTATTCTCTTGTAAGTACCTTCCTAAAATAATCTCTTTCTACCAGTCTTCAATGTGCCTCTATCCAGCTGGAGAAACTTGTGCATATTTTCTTTTAGTCAAAGCTACTTTCACAATATTTTGATTATTCTTTCTTCCCCCACATATTCGATGTTTCTAATTTAGATTGTTATGCCAGGAATATAACTAATTAGTTGGTAGAATCATCCAATATGCAACTTAGAGTAATTTCTTATTTTATTTTAAGCATATATTCTGATATCTACCAAACCATAATTGGGCCACTGGAGAGGTTAATTAAAATTTTGTAGATTAATTAAGCAAATTTCATCTACCTTTCTCTAATTTAGTAATTCTCAGTTAGTTTCATTCTATTAGTTGCACTAATGTGTCTATAATGTTCCTTTTTTCAAAAAAAAAAGGTACTCAAAACCTTATCTTGATATTAGAAAAATGTTCTTTTATTCTCAAAACTAAAAAGATAAAAATATAAAAACTTTGGCTTAGTTTGAACTTCATCATGGTGATACTGAAGTTCATTTTTCCTCTGTGTTTTTGTGGGATTTTTTTAATGTTAGAACTAAAGAATCATTTAGAATCATAGAATCATTTGTGTTGGAAACAGCCTTTAAGATCATCAAGTCCACCTGTAATATAGTATCTTTTTTTCACTCGACAGTGAAGTGTGACTGCCCCCACACATGACTACATAATCAACTAGTGCTTAGGACACTTTCTGTGGACCAGGGAAGTTTTGGTTCTAGAAGCACATGTTTAAATTCTTTTCCCAGAAGCCCTCTACTTCCTGAATAATTTTCAAGCTTACAATGAAAGTCAAAACTACCGTAATAAGAATGAGGTCATTGCTGCATTACCCAAGCAAATGAGACAGATAAATGATTCTGACCAGCTGTTTGAAACACACCTTAGGGAATTCTAGAAAATAGCTTCTCTCTTCCATCCCTGGGATGAGAGATAAGCATTCACAGAGAGATTGTCACTTAATGATGAAGCTCCATCTTAAAACTTTTTGAAACATGAAAATTCTATCAGCATTGAATGCAATACTATCAGTGCAATGTGTAAATGCATTAATGTTCCTACTCTCTCTAATGGAAATATGAGGTAATAATAATACTTCAAACTGCATTTATATTTTTATATCATGTTAGTGGTTCGATAGCACATTTACCGATCAATAATATCCAGATATTCTTCCCTGGTTTTTTCAATCCTGTTCATATCATGGTTAATTTTCTAGAAGGGCTAGATTCAAGGAAATATTGAGGCATCTGAAAACAGCCTGCAATGAGCCACAACTCCTAGTTAAAAGGTTAGACTCCTTAGTTAACACCAGGGAGTGTTAAAAAGATTGAAATGAGATCCAAACTCCAAGACACAAGTAAGAACTGCTGAGAAAAGTGGAGGGTTTTTTTAATCTGACATTCCTTATACAGGGATCCTGGGAGGTGTTGTTATCCAGCTGTAGATCATTTACTTGGAATCTCTTCCCAGGGATGATGCTTGTAATGTTTTTCTAAAGAGCTAAGTAACATTCAGTCAGCTGAAACACAGCTTTGTGAGAAGGGTATGCTTGTGCTTGCTATTCCTAGAGCCAAGAAAGGAGAGGTCTGGGTGCATGGTTCTGCTCCTGCTGAGGAGACTCTGATGTCCATCACTCCTCTCGCAGGAGAATGCCATTGCCACCAAAACCATAGAGGGGCTCGACCCAGTATCCAGCAGTTCTGTAGAGCTGTGCAGCAAAGCATTCACAGCTCTCTGAGTCAGAGAGGAAAAGCAGGTACAGAAGGAGGATAAGAATGTGACACAATACAAAGTGGCATTCCCCAGGAAATACAGGCCCTGCTCCCTGTATGGTTTATGCACTTTATACTTAAATAAATAATTTAGCCAGTTTACTATTTACGTAAATTGCTTTTATTGGTGAGTCATAACACATAAGAAGGCACCCTAGGGAAAGGTAAGACCCCACTATGAAATTATGAGGTAGTTAAAGTGCTTCTGCATCTAGAATTGCACCCACTGCAAGATTAGAGTTATATGTTTGGACATTACCTTTCTCTTGACTTCTCTAATACATGATTAAACTCACATGTAAACATCAGATCCTTAGTAATTTTTTTTTCCTTTCACCTTTTGCTAGCATTAATCTTTTTATTTCCAGTTAAAAATTGATTTCTATTGACAATGAACCAAATGTTTTTAAATCAGAAAAATTAATAACATTTTAAATTTTAGTACAGTTGTGAAAATATTGATCAAGATTGATCCAGAGACCAATCCTTAAAGTAGTACACGGGCAACTTCTCTCAAGCTTGAGACTTCACCTTTTGTCACTTCATGTGCTGCGTTTCCTTCTCCACCCTGTCTTATACTGAGTTCCTATTCTAATTTTACTAACATTTTCCAGTGAAGACACAGATCAAACATTTTGTGGCAAACAGATAAATTAGATTTACTACATCCCTTTATCTAAGTAACTATTTCTTTTCATCAAAGAAGGATATCCTATTATTCAGACATGAGTTGTCTTTGATGAGCTATGCTTAGCTGTACTATACTTTCTTTTCACTTCCATGTCTTCAATTTACTTTCCTGAAAAAGTGTTTTTAAAAAATGTACACTCTCTTTTGAAGATGAACTGCTGAATCACTCTATCTTCCTTTTCCAGCAGATGCAGTGTTATTAGAGATTCTTTGTTAACAAAAGTTATTCCCAAGCTCATAGGTTTGTTAAAAATTCTGGCTGACCTACAATTTGATACACTGTGTGAGCCAGATCCTCAGTTCTTCTTGTGTTGAGCTCTCAGAGTTTTGCTTTTCAGATGTGTTACTCACTTTTTTTCTCTTCTCTGTTCTCATTAGCTCTGCTCTCACTCCCATGCTCAAAGTCAGCTACTGTACTGAAAACAGGATAATTTTATCCTATGGCTCTAATTTCGCTCCATCTTTAACCTCTGGCCTGTCCTCTTTGTACCTTCCTTTACCCTCATGTTTTACATGTTCAATACTATTAGTTTGGCTAAGACAAATTTACTTACTAGATTTATTTCTTTATGGAAAGTCAACATTTCCTGATTTTTTAAAATTATTATTTTATCTCCAAACTCCTAAAAAAGGGTAGGATGGATAGTCACTCAGTTTCATTTCTCGTCCATGTAGACTTTTTTTCCTCATTTTTAAGGTAATGTTTTTGCTAGAAAAACTGGAAACATTTCATTGCAGTGGATAAATTTCAAATATTTTGCTTTTAACTTGTATATGGAAGAACATAATTTCTTTATGTGTCTGAATCAGTGTGCAGTAAGCATTTCTCTTAATTTGCCAGAGTTTAAATTTCAAGGATTTAATTTATTTTTAGAGATGTTTCTTGAGCCTCAAAACATTGAGGTTTTTCAAGAAGTCCTGACCTATCAAAAGTCTCTATCATAACTAGTTTTGTGTTCTCCAAAGAAGGTTTTGAAGACAGGAAGAATACCTTGATAAATGCAAGGTTTTCTTTTCATTAGGTCTAATTCTGTAGGTTCAATGCTTGATGAAATAAATCTTCCATTAATGTCAGCAATTTTTTTACATAAGTGTTCAGGATTAGTCCAGTATGATTACTTGTTCTCTTTAGGAGAGCTATTATTTTGGTACTAGATCAGTAACTAAAGCATTACAAATTCAGTCTTTCCTAGGTTAAGCCCTCTGGAGCTGTAACTTGCTGTACATAATATCAGTCAAGGGTAGTATGCTGGTGACCATGAGCTTTTGTTTTCCATTTTGCAGCTTCAAACTGGTATCATTTGACCCTGCTTTGAGTCACAAGTCTACAAGCCAAAGATTGCTCTGGACCAATCATAACCAATGCCCGGGTTCATCTATACTGGAACTAAGAGAAAGTTCCATTAAGTGCAAATTATACACATAATCACTTTTCAGTGCAGTCTTTAAGAAATCATTTTATGCAGACAGACAAAAACAATGTACCAGCAAAAAAAAAAAAAAAAATCTAATTTTTAGACTTATCTTAATATTTTGGTCTTCAGCGTTACAAGGGCATAAATTACAAAGGTGCAAGGTTTCGGACAAAAGAATTCCCTTTCCTTTCTGTTCTCCAGCTTTTTCCAGTTAAGTATGCTCCTCTTTATAGTATTGATTACAAAAAATAGTACCTTGAATATTGCCATATATTTCAAAAATCCTTCTTGTTCATGCACTATTGTTCTCTTAAACATCTGTTATGTTACAAATGTATACACACAACTGTGGTCAAAGCCTTGCTATGGAGAGTCCTACTGCCTAAAATGCTTCGCAGCAGCACCGAGAGCAGGGGATAACTGGGCAGAGGGGGAGAGCTACAGAACTCCTGAGCCCCTGTGGTTTGGTGTTCAGCACATAAAGGAACTGATATCAGAGGACACTGTTTACTCAACAGCAAAAAGCATGCGCAAATAAAGGGTGAAACCCCAAACCCCCATTCTAGGGCTTGCCCACTGCTCATTATACCTCTTTCAAAGATAGTTATTAGGGCAAACTCAATCTCTCCTGTCTTAGTGTTACACTTGCTGCTTGCTTCTACAGCAATTAGTGCATCTCCTTGAGAAGCTGATGTCTTGCCTTCCTCATTTACAGCAAAAACTTTAGTCACCTTGGGTTTGGTGTGCTGGGTTTTATGCGGGGGTGTCAAATGGAAAACACTTGGGTGTATTCTCTCGACACAGGGGAAAAAAAATTAGCTAGAGATTAAAAGGGTGGTTCTTTTCATGTTTAATCCATTTTTTCTAAGGACCTAATATTCACACTGGAAGTACTGAATGTCTGCCTGTTTAATTCCCTACTCTCCCCTCTGTAAACAGCCATTTTTAATGTAGGTCTCTGACTACAAGTGGAGTAATAGCAAGCAGGTCAACTGAATTAAACCAAATTTGCATAAAATCTAGTACAGTTCTCATTTTTATCTTGAGCTAAAAAGTGATTTAATTGAGAAAAAAAAATCCTTAAAACTTTAATTTCCTCTCTATTAGTATGCTACCCAAGGAAATCATTTAAATCAACTGCAACTTTGAGGATTAGAAGAAATAAGAGCAGTAGTGGTAATTGTGCTCCAAAGCATGATTTTGAAGCCATCATAAAAAGTGAATTAGCATATATACCAAGAAGCTTTTAGAATATAATCTTCATGACTGCAGGATCCTATTTGAGTTGATTTGTTAGTATTGGCTACTTGAAAGATCTTTGCAGTTCTTTCAAGAAATGCACTGTAAGAAGTATATGAAACCTCAGTGATACTAAAAATCAATGTGAAAGAAAGAAAGAAAGAGATGAGTAGTTAAATACCAGAAACTCAAGACAGCCTCTCAGCACAAGATTTATCCAATAGTCTTCTGACAGGACTTTTCCTGGTTTTAAAATATTTCAGCATATTATTTGACTTTTGATATGTGGAGCATCTCTTTTTCAAGGATAGGATGAATATCTGGACATGCCTAACCTCGAAAAGAGGTGACTGAGAGGGTACTTAATCAATGTCTATCAGTATCTGAAGGGAGGGTGTCAAGAGAATGCAGCCTGACTCTTCTTGGTGGTGCTGAGCAATAGGGCAAGAGACAGTGGGCAGCAACTGATGCACAGGAACTTCCACCAGAACATGAGGAAAAACTTCTGTACTGTGCAGGTGACCGAGCACTGGAACAGATTGCCCAGAGAGGTTTTGGAGTTTCCCTCACTGGAGAGATTCAGGAACTGTCTGGACACAACCCTGTGCAATGTGCTCTGGAATGACCCTGCTTGGGCAGGGAGGTTGGACCTCTGTTGTGACCCTTCTGTGGTCCCTTCCAACCTCACCCATTTTGTGATTCTGTGATATTCAGTATAAGTCTGTCACTGTGGGAATACAGACTTTGCTGAAATAATTAGACAATTCTGGAAAGACCAAATCTACACAGGATAGTAATTTATTTATAGCCTCCTAAAGGACAGCATAAATGAAGGAGATGTTTCTTGGACTTAGTGTATAGCCCAGTGTTCCTTAATCAATCAAAAATCCCATGGCTAGTAACACAGTTTTTACCTGAGAAACTGCCTCTTCATAAATAGGCCAGTTTATGGAATTATGTGTTCATTTTCTTCAACAAATCAGACAGTGCCCCATATTTCAATTCCTGATTTTTTTCTTGTCTTCAAATACTGTGTCAGAACTGTTTACATTTTATCTTTTTTTTTAAGTAAATGGATGGTTCATCTTCAACACATATTGTTCTATATGACTCATATATCTCTACATGTTGTCCTAATCACGCAAATATTTCACCTATTAGCGTCAGCTATAGTGTAAAGCAAGAATTATCACCTGTGCATGAACAGTCTGAACATACAAAACGAATATGTGTAGTCCTTTATGTGTTTACTCTAGGGCAACATAATTCTTTATTTGGTTTGTTTGGGGTTTTTTTGTCATTAGTGCACACATAGGTGCACAGACACATATATTTTTGTAAACTGATAAGACTTTGAACTATTACTCCTAAAGACCCCCACCTGTTCAGATTTTGATGGCAGTGCTTTTTCATATTATTTTGTGAGTGTATTTTCTAGAAATATCAGAATTTCAAGATGTATTCCATGTTTGGGATATGAAATCCAGCATATTGAGCCACTTACAAATTTCATTATAATTAAATTGAAAAGTTCTAAATTTCCACTACTTTTCAATCATATTCTTACTTGGATCAGTAGTTCTTCTAATTCACTGAAAAGAGACAACATTTTCAAAAACAGACAGCCCAATAGGTAGCATTAAGATAACAGGAAAATCAGATACAATTCTGTAAATATATCCCTTTTCACAGAATCACAGAATGGCTAAAGTTGGAAGGGACCTCTGGAAGTCATCTTGACCAACGACCTTGCTCAGGCAAATGCACAAGGACCAAGTTGACCAGGACCATATCCAGAGATCCCCATGACAGCAGAATCCACAGAATTACTTGACAATCTGTGTCCGTGTTCAGTCACCTTCTTTTTCTTTATGTTCAGATAGAATCTGAGTTTCAATTTGTGCTCATTGCTCTGTCACTGATAACTGCTGAAAAGAGCTTGGCTTTGCACCTTCTATTCAGGCATTTGTACACATTGAAGATATCTCACCATGCTTTCTCATCTCTGGCCTGAATAATTTCAAAACTTTCAGCCTTTCCTTACAGGACAGATGTTCCAGTATTTCGTATTTCTAGTAATAATGCTCAGGAAGGCAGAGTTTTTTCAGGGAGAGGCAACTATGTAAAAATAATGCAGTCATATTTGGGAAGGGGGAGAAAGAAAATTATTGGTCTACTAAAAATATATTCTCAGAAAAATCAAAGCTATTTACTAATTTGTGTTGTATCTGTCTAGTGATTTTGATTGAAATGAAGTGACAGGATAGAAGGAATGGAAAAGTTTAAAAGTTGTTGTTTGCTGATATTTCTTAAGCAAAATAGCAATTTTAGAAATCTCTGAATCTCTTTGCCTGGCAATTTTCAAAATGGAAGCCTTAAATAAAATATGCTACTTCGAACTGAGAAGCTACAAACTGCTTAAGGTGAAAGGAAAGAAAGTGGATTATATGTTAGAAAAAACTTAACAGGATAAACAAACTGGTTAAATGAAACTTTCAGATGAAGAGCAATGAGGACGGAAAAGAATAGTAGCTACTATACAAGGTTTTATAACATTTGGGGTTACTTTTACTCTTTTGGTTGACTCTAAACTTATTTCTCCATTCATATGTGTTTGGTTTTCCGCAAAAAAGTTTATAAAATTGTGTTCCTTATCCAGACCTAGAGATGATGTCCGCTGTTTAACCATAATAAACTTAATTGAGCCCTCAGTATTGTAGATAATTGTGTTTATGCCTAACTACATTAACAAGAGTTATACCATTATTAAAACTAACAAAATAGATGCATGCAGCATCCACTACCTCATACTACTATTAGAGTTCTGAGGGATAATAAGGATCTCTTTTCTTTTGTGGAACTGAGCTACAAACTCAGCATTATATTCCCCTGTTTACAAGTAAATGCATTACGTCTGGATGTATTAAGAATTTTTTTACTGAACTACATATATAATTTGAGAACTGTCAAATAAAAAAATATCTCATACTGCATTATAGAACTACAGAAGTAAACTTGTGTGATTTCACACAGTTTCCGTGTCTTTTTTGACATCTCCATACATATTTAATCAGTTTTTGATGGAAAAATAATATCTCTTTTCCCTTAGTGTGAAAAAGTACCGAAAACAATAGTTCACCAGAAACAAGATATACTACTTCTCACAGCCCTGCATATGCTAATAAGCTCAAACCTGTCCATGCTTTACATGTATGACTGAAGGGATGTCTATCAGGTAAACTTTATTCTACAATAATACCATTGTATTGATAATACTATGCTTTCTGAGATCACTGTATTTATCATTGGCAGTTTCTGGAACTTATTCTGCCACAACAATCAGTAAACTACACTATTTGTGTATCTTACTGAATACACCAAGACTTATAAAGCAACCCACACTCTTTGTGCATCTGAGGTTGCAACTGTGACCAGACTTAGAGCATAGCCATGCTTTTTGTGCATCTGGCACCTTACCAGGCTAGTGCGAAATTGTGTACGCTCAAATATTATCTGTGTAGGTCTCCCAGGAACTCAGACAGACAGAGAACGTACCAGCTAAGAAGGAGAAGGCCTAGTTGCTCCCAGACCTGCTACATCTGTGTATAAACTGCAGCGCAAGGGAGTCTCTCTTTCCTAAATTTTTAGGTGACACTTGGGAAATTCTATTTGTGACCTAACCCTGAAAACTGAAATTCATGTGTGACTAAATGCTCAACCCTTCTTCTTTTCAAAGCCTTATAATTAAAAACTTTGCCACTTGGGGACAAATCCAGGTTCTTTCCAAAATTTTTAAAGAATGTTGGTGTAATAGCCTGGTTTGTCTATCATTATCCAACAAGGAGAATAATATTACCACATTTTTGCCAAAGCTGGATTTACTGCAGGTGAATCCTGTTGACATTTGTGAGCTGTGTGAAAGTCTCTGAAAAGTCTCCTATGTATTCTGAGTGTTCTTGGAAAGACTACAGGGGACATGCCTATGTCTCTGGCAGCTATTAATTTTCTGAGACAAATAACTACAGAAAGAAAATTAAATATTTTTCATATCTAGACTTCTTCCTAAAGTAAAAAGTATTTCTAACTTAAGTATGCTTAATACTGTCCCCAAATGAAATAACAATGCCTAGAACCTTGGACCTAAAGAAAGCAATATGTTAAAAAAATGTTGTTTAAAAAGGAAATTTTTTTAACAATTTGTACAATATATAAAAACTTAATTAAAAAAGAAATTTTGGTCAAGAAAAATCAAAACCAAAAAGTCTATATGTGCACAAGAGTCAAGATTTTAAGCTGTACAAATCCAATTCTGATGATTCAAAGTACTGAAACATTGAAAAACTGTAAGAGAAGTATACCTTGGGGCAAGGATGATTATAAATTCCACAATGTAGTTCACAAACATATTATAAATTCTATAATTTCTGTAGACTAGTTCAGCCTGTTCAAAGTTTTCAGAAGTTCTGTCACTCAACCTGCTATCAATACTAACACGTATAAAATAAGAATTTAGGTCAGGGATGACCTCCCAGAGTCATTATATAATCTATTACAAAACAGGAATTCTAGCTCAAGGAATTAATCTATTAAATTCATCAGTTACAGAATGGACAAAACAGTATCCTTAAGAATATCTTTTTTTGGAGTAAAATAACTAGTGCTGTTATTTTTGTCCTGTAAAACTGGTTAAAATCACGACAGATACAACCTTCATTAGTAGCAGCAGTTTCTATCAATTAAAAAAACCCTCTAGGTTCAATTACACTAATGGATTTAGTATCCCTTTTGCTCTAATACAGTAAGATAATCTAAATAACATTCATCAGTTTTGGATATCTCTTGATTTTTCTTGTCTTTTACAAGGACAGGACTCTAAATGTCCAACTGTGTTAAATGTCATACACTTGATGTACATTGTTCACCTTATGTTTAAGCAAAGGCAGTAAAGAAGGTTTTTATAACTCTCAGTTCAGTAGTTGCAGGAATTACTAACCACTTATGAAAACATCACTGGGTTTGTTCAAGGAATGGGTTAGTTCTTACTCAGAGCACCACACATTTTTCTAAGGTAGTAAATCAAAATCAGTACTGTTAACTATGATGAGACATTTTGCTACTCAAAGTCTCCTGTAGAACTTACATACAAGGGATAAAATCTAATTGCCTTGAAAGCTCAGATAGCTTTCACTTAATTACTTTTTAAAATAGTAATTATTGACTCAGTTAACAACACTGGCTTCAGAGGTGCTTTGGCCAGCTGTGTAGAGATGTAGTAAAGGTTGTTTTAGGTGCCATAATGGGACTAAAGGAATCATTTTGGTCAATTGTGTAAATGTTTTGCCTACGTAATATTGACTTTTAATATGTCACCTCCCTGGAGACTTAAGGACCATAAGGTATTGAATTTTTCAGGCTATTTCAGTGTAGAAATCAACAAAAAGTCACTGAAGGTGAATACCTCTTAAAGAAAAGCATACTTATAAAACATATGATATGCAGAGGAAACTGGAAACAGTATGTTTTAACTATACATGAAAAACTTCTAAGCATTTTGCATTGTTTGCACACTAGAAATATTAACATGAAATATTTAAAAAATTTTAGTGTTGAAAATTGCAAAGTTTATTGCCATGAAATACTCTTCTCATTTTAGAAGAATAGGAATAAAAACAGTTCTATTTTTCATTTTATTATGTAGTTAGTTCAGTGCAAATATTCTTCCTCCTCCTGATCCTTTCCCTCTTATTTTTCCCCTTAATTTAATCCTTGTATCTAATATCCTTGGGGTCCTTGGGGTCACAGCTGTACCTGAATAGGTAGTATCCTTTAGTAGCCCAAGCTTTCCAGTCTAAGGAAACTGGTAAGCAGAGCACAGCAGATACCTCACATGAGAACCAAAGTGGGTGATTTATTTTTACATTTAAAAACCTTCACAAATTAGCACTGGTTTTTAGGAGGAAAGGAATGTACTTTGTGTTTTTACCACTTTGTGATCCCCTAACCATATTTTACAAAAACATGCACATTTCCCTGAGATCAGAAAATAAATTGAATACATCAAATAAAACTTTGCATTATCTGAAGGAGGGAAAACAGTATCTTGTCTTGGTAAAATGATGATTTCAGGGGACCACATGAAAGGCTCAGTTTCCTAGCATAGCTAAGCATACCCAAATTTGAAATCAGGTAGTTGGATTTTATTAACTGAATTTCCTAATTCCTTGAGTGATCCAAGACACCACTGTCCAGTAGTATTGCAAATCCCAGTTAATATAGAGGTTGAGGATACACATACTGTAAAAACATCACTACAAATATTCAGAATGCCAAGTTTTTTGAGGGAAACACATCATACAGGATCACTGCAGTCTACAGGAACCTGGATTAAGTTCCTGATTATTTCTTCATGGAGGCATGATCCTCTATACAGTCAGACTCCTGACAGACTTAGACAATGGAGAGTGACTTCCTCACTCAAAAATAGTGGATTATGTATTGTTTTCTTTTGAGCCTTAAAAGTCTTCATTTTGGGGAACCTCAGTACTCTGAGTGTCCATGTGTTCTCTGATCATTTGCTATGACAGTTCCCATTACAAGAAAGAACAAATCAACTAGAAAAACCAAGAAATAATGCAATTCACTGAGGGATTCAGCTCTCATCTTGGTATCTTCGTATATAACCCTGAATAGAACAAGCCTAATATTGGATCTTATTGCTACTGCTCTGATGAACAATCTGCAATTAAAATTATCTATTAAATAATAGACGAGTGTTACAGTCTTTTTCGTATTTAGATTTCAATGCACTTTTTAAACTATCATTACTATAAGCATTATAATGCAATCATGAACTGAAATCATGCGAGAAGCCTTAATCATTCCCAGGTTGCACATTACACAGATCTTGCTCACCTAAGAAGTGTTTAGACTCTTCAATACAAAGAGTTATGGGTAAGAGATAGGTAAATAAGCTGAGAAAAACAAAAAAGATTAAATATTGAAGGTGAAGGCAAAGTATGAGATTGAAGTAGATGTAAAAGGAAATTGGAAGCCAACAAAGAAATTGAAAAAGCAGGAAGAGATATGTTCAGTATAACAGGAGAAGACGTAATCCTGGCAGCACTATATTTGATAGACAAGAATAGGGAAGCAAGTTGGGCTTCACAGTACATTAGAGTAAAGATAGCTGTGAATCAAAATGGTTATTCTAAAATGACTAGTTATAATTTAACTACAGGCACAGGTACAAACCTGGGATCTCAGTTCTGCAAAAAGATTGATGGGAGCAACCAATGTCAGCATGCATTTTTAATGATGAAAAATCTGTACATGTCCATGATTGTTGAGAAATTCTGATTCAAATATAATATCTGAACCTCAGCACAAGCTTTAGTTAAGACATAACATGAGCACTGTAGGGACAGAAGTATTGTTTGACTATACTAGGACATTTTTGTCCTCATGCTCCTAAAGAATCAAAGACAAAGAAAATCTCTATATTTCACCATCATCAGAATGATTTTATTGATAGTATGCATTCTTTTAAGCTGTTTCTAATAAAGATCTAACCAAGCTGTCATTATAAGTGATGCATTTACATCATTTAGAAATATGATCCCTGAAAATAAAAACTGCAGAAATTTAGAACTCAGAACTGTTGAATCAGCGTTCTGAGAACATGTCACAGAATAGGTAAGATTTTTTTTTCTACCTCAATGTAACTAATAATATGAGCAATTAGCACTGCCCATAAGAAATTCCTCATGCTTATTTTGAATGAGTTATATTATTTTCTTTTGATATTATTCAGTCAAAAATAAAACAAGAGTTTTGTATTTAACTGTCCCTTATGTAGATTTACAGCAGAAAAGCCAGATGCAAAAAATTTCTCCCTCTCTTTCTCTTCTGGCTTTATGGTTACGGTATCAGGATATGAGATGAAAATTGCAAGACAAAAGCAGCAACATACAATGTTGTATATTAAGAATTCATTACAATAACTTGGGCTATAACTTAGCAGTGTAGCTCTGTGTGGCAGAGATATGCAGGGGATCTAGGTTATAAAGAGCATTACGGATGTAAGCCGAGGTGCAGATATAGACAAAATATTTTCTGAAGCTAGAACAAAAAACCCTGAAGGGTGAAATTTGTCAATACAATCCTCTGCAATGGTGCCCAGCAGCCCAGCTATAACTCTTTCATGGGAAGCTGGTACCACTGGGTCCTCTGTAACTTGTGGCTTACTCTGTGCTGGGGAAGCTTTTATGTGAGTATATAATCCAAAGGCTACAGTGGAGGAAGCCACCTTTTTGCTGCTCACAAGATGTAGAAATAGTTATTTCAAAGCAATGATCGAACACAGATGACAAAATCTGGAGAGGTTATAGAAACAGGGAGGACTGCATTACTGGTGTTTTTCAGTAGATATGAGAGATCACATCTGGAAAATCAACAAAATTTAGAGAAAAAATTAATTTTATTTTCACACTTGACCCATTTTTTAAATTTTTACCCACAATTCAGAGAAATACGGCTTTGTTTCAGAGTCTTTCTCTATGAATATTTTTAATAGTTTTCTCTCAAAACTGCCTGTGTTGCAATTTCACTGTTACCTTTTAGGTTGATCACATCTACCTCTTTATATAGAGCACATAGATCATATAAGGCATAATGCTCTTAGTATATAGAAATTATATAGTGACCAAGAGCTGGTAAATTTGGTCAAATATCAAACTCAGATAAAGTTTTTTGGTGAATTACGTAAAGTGTTACTACCACACATATTTAATGTCATTAACATAACTTCCTTCAACAGGGCAGCTAAAATAATCTATTTGGTTTAGTTCTAAATCACATTATTTCTTGTGTAGACTAACTAAATCTGAGGTATAGAGACCTTTATCAACTTAGTTTATCATAAGTTTATATCACAAGGAAGCTTTCATCTCTTCTGAGATCTCTCACTGCCACTAATAAAGACTTGAAATAAAATACTAAACCACAGAAGTCCTGCTTATTTTTGAGAGAGCAGTCTATGTAGGAAAAGAATTGAAGAATGGTGACTTTGACAAGGAAGGATCTGTGAAGGACTAGTGCAACTCCCAACCATATGACATCTTTCAATATTAAATTAAAGAAGTGGTATTTAAGGGTTCAATAGAAAAAAAAAGAAAATACAGAATTACTGAGTTTTCTAATAGAAATTTCATTTGTAATTTTTACATTATTTGTTTAAAGAAAAATAAACCATTTTTTCTTTCCATAGCAGAAGAAAGCCACCATAAATTTGAAGAGAAAGCTTCTTCTTTGGATTGAATTTATATTTATGCAGATTATATTACTAAAATAAAATGGTCAGAAAACATAGTTTAGAAACAACTACAAAAATATTTTTCAAATTAAATAAAGGTCCCATTTCCTGTTTCCCTGGAAATGAGAGTGTATATTTCATAAACAAAGAATTTTGAGTAGTAGGGTTTCAACACTTACCTTATAGACATGTTCTATTTAATATTAAATAGACTATATTCAAATGCAACCTCAAAACCAGATAAGTACTCTATAAAGCCTGTTTAAAGATTTTTATTTTCTTTAGATTTTTTTTTAAATGTTTAAACATTTTTTACACAGATACTCAAGAGCTGCCCAGGCAAGCAATAGCAGTCTCAATTTCTAAGTCAGAATAGCAAATGCTGTGTAATCAGATACAAATCTGATAACAGGATTTTCAGCTTAGGTCCATTATATTCCAAACAGTAAACATACAAAAAGTGGTAGGTGATTCAGGCAGTGGAGGATTTTTCATCAACAGCCTCTCTCTCAGAGTGCTGTGATAACTGAATGAAGTTGTGAATTATTATCTAACCATTATATTTTATTCTGAATTATTGACAAGGGCAGCCAAGCCAACTTCATGCACTTTTTATTTCTCCTTTTTCACATTAAATTGAAAGTAAGTACATGGATAGGGAGAAAACAGGGAAGTACATTACCATGGACAATAGAGCTAGAGATGGTAAAGAGAGTAATAGCAATTCAGGGAAATAATCTTCTTGAAGATATATAAAATGACAATAAAATATCTAATGCCAAATAAATATGGAATTTCATAAATATATTAGAAAATATGTTCGTAAGTGTCATAAGTAAATGTTGTGTGTCCTGAGGAGTAGGAAGGAAATTTAAGGAAAAATTGAAAGAGAAGGCTACTAATGTCAGCCGGATGTCGAAAGACTACTTCAGTGGTCATCCTCTGTCAAACAAACACCTTTTTTAACTTTTGCTATGAGGTAACAAACCTGTTGTTGGAACTAAACAGCAGCTATCCAACAAGACATTCATGGTGAAAATGATAATAGTTTGTGTTAATTATCACTTCTATTTCCCATGCTTATTCCTTTATTCTAATTACTTGCAGTTCACAACCTCAACAAGAGAGTTGCCTCAGAACTCCAGAATTTTTGTGACTAAGGTTTCCTCGCACAAACAGGAGCTCTGCAACTTTGACATCTTGAGCTTGGAACTAGCAGCTCGCTCAGCAATGCTCACCAGGCAACTCAACCAGGAGTTGCACGGCACATGGCAGCCCTCAGCTTTGTGTGTTGAGGTTTGGACTTTGAGTGTGCGTATCTAGAGACTCGAGGTCCCGCAGACAGTCAGGATTTAGCAGTCCTGGACTGGAGTCTTAAAACTGTGTTCTTCGAGGTATGTAAGTTCCCAGCTTCATGCATCCCTATAGCTGTCCCTTGCTTTGCGGCATTTGTCACAAATTTGAGGCAGTCTAGTAAGCATTCAGGGTGGCTGATTAGACATTACACAAGAAGATCCATCCTTTTTTCCTTTTTTTCTTTTGTTGTTGTTGTTGTTGAGTGCTAAACCCAGGTGATTCTCCTTTTCTAGTATGCTTTTTAATGTCTCAAAATTTTTCACTGCTGAAAAGACTGATTTTCCTTAAGAATCAAAATAAAAACATTTTTAAAGTCTAATTTTCCTGCAACACAGAAACTAAATTTCATCCTCTTCACGGCATTTAATTGGCAATTGCAAGCCAAGGGCACAGGTGTCTGTCTCATTCTTCACAGTAGCAGCTCTATATGTGCTTATCTATATCTCACACACACACCTACCAAAGACTGATGAGTACTCATGAAATCATATTTGATCTTTAAGACATTTTTCCGTAGACCGTGCAAGGACAGAGCAAGTCTAGCTTGAAATGAACATGAAGAAACTGGGGGGCTTCAGTTTTTTTGTCTACTAAAATTAAAAGCTGCAGAGCAGGAGAAAAGGGAAGTGACAACTCATGGGGAAATTAAGTTCATAGAAGAAATAATACAAAAGCTATTATTTTAAGCCCAGCAAAGCATGTATGAGAATGTATTAAGGAGGAATTATGTTTTTCAAACTTATTTCCTGTTGACCAAAAAAAAAATTTGTCAGCAAATCAAGGGGTCCCTAAATGAATTCATTTATTAAAATAATATTTCATACAACTATGTTCTGCCCTGTGGATTGATTACCAACATCACATTTTTAATATCTCATATCTGCACAGAAAAGGCTCAATTGGATATATCAGTCATTTTGTACATTCTTCTTTCCTGTCTGGATCATTTCAGCTTTTCAGCAGACACGTTTATGGTGAATGTGAATAAATTCAGAGAAAAGTTGAAATCAAAGTCAATGTTGAGAATGAATGAGAACAGAAGGTTATATATCTATACTGAGAAACAAAGAGAGACATACATTGATAATAATAACATTCATGCATGCAGTCCCAGATCCTTAATATTTCTTTCCTGTTGTCACAGTCTGCTTCTCATACTGCCTTGAAATAATCCTAAAGTACTCATGGATTTTCTGTGATCAGCTGCACAGTCAACGTCTCTCTCTAGCACTCAGTAGCAACAAACCACTAGTTTGATTCAAACCAAATCAGTCTCTAAAATGAATTTTTTTCAGGCAGGATGGTGAAAAGGTGATGGTGAATTATCCAACAAATAAAATAAACTTCCAGTTGATAAAAACATCCGTATTCCAGGCTTAAATGTGTGTTTAACTTACACTAAAGCAAAAGTTGATGTGCTTCACAGTCTTTCATGCTTTCTCAATGACAGACAACTCATCACTTCACTTGAAGAGCAGCAATCCTTCTGCTTCCCTAGCATGTCTCTGCTTTCTAAATTTCCTCTCATGGTGTGGGAAGAAATAACAGCCATCTCTAGCCTTCCTTATGAATACTTTTTTATTCATCAGGTTGGTGTTAAAGCACTTTGGTGGAATGGAAATCACCAGTTAATTAAGCTTCTGGTGACTTGAGGCATCTACATCCTCTAAACATTCTTTTGTCTGGGAGCATGTAAAATGTCAGCATCCCAATTATATTTAGTTTGTAACTGAAATTTTAAGGTACATTTACAAGAATGATGTAAGAGAACTGTGTCAAATAATCAAGTTGTACAGACCTTGAAAATATGCTTAATGAAGCTTGTTACTCTAAGCCTTATACATCTGAACTTTGACATTCAAATATGTTATCTGCAAGCTTCCTAAGGGACTTGCATGGCAGTTTGAAAGAACTCAAGCAGTTTTGTATGAAGCATAAATGAATCAACTGTAATGATGACCATAATGAAATAAACCATAATTGTATTCAACACTACTACAGAGGTCACTGGGGATTATAAACAGCTATGGAGAACCCAAATAACAGATTGAATAAAAACTTAACAGTTGAGTGTCATCATCAAACCTGTCACACCGGTCAGTTCTTGGCTTTGCTGGTGGCAGTGAAAAACAATTTCACCCATAGTCCTTAGATTTTCTCTTAAGATTAGCATTGAACTTATTTCTTTAGAACACCCTCATAGAAAGTGAGTAACTTCTCTTTTGAGGTCTTCCAGCCATAAAATCCTTGTTGATTCATTGAAGTTTTCCTTATTTACAAAGCACCCTAGAGACTTTGATCCCCTCAGAATCAATACTTCATTCACACCTCAGACAGCAAAAGTCAATTGGTCTTCCAGGAAGATAGAAGGGCTGCCATGAAAAGCCTTAAAACACCTCAGCCTGACCCTGTGTGATGTATTTACATGGACAGAGAAAAGCACATATAACCACAGAAAAACGCCTAAGCCTCTGATTAAAATCTTGTTCTAAATGAAAACAACTAGCTTCTGTACAATTTTTACAGTGTGATCTGCTACAGGATAAACATAAAGTATTTTGAATTAGGGTGTCTATTTTTTAATAAGTTAAGAGAAGTGGAAATATTTACAGTCCCCTTTAGTATCTGACAGTTTCACCCACCCCATCTGTGCAAAACTAAAATGAGGACACATTGATCAAGTTCTCTGCTTGAAACTTGATTTTCAATTCATGTGGTCTTAGCAGAGCCTTAGCAGATTCATTCCAGTATTGTTACTATAGACAGTGAAGTGGATTAAGTTTTTCTGGCAACAGTCAAGCATATTTTGCTTTCCCCACTAATCAGCTACTCCTTTCACTGGGAAGCTCTCCCAAATCTGCAGGGTGATTTGGCACTCAGCTCCCTTCTGGTAAGGGAGTTAAGAACGCAGGTCCAATTCCCCACTTAAAAGCTGCTGGAGGGCTTACATAGGCTCTGGAGTGATCCTAAGCCCAGGACTGAATTTCATTAAAGGCTGTTGACAACCACCAGGTTCCAATTTGTAACAGATTGGGAAGAAAATGCTATTTATTCTGAAAATATACAATAAACCATCATACAAGTAAAATCAAACACACATACACCCAATATAATTATCTCTTATTGGATTTTTTTTAGATGTATTGGTTTAAGATATTATGCTATACTTATATATATATATGTATACCATAATATTGTAAAACACACAGGTTTCTTAGGCAGTATAAAATTATCATTATAGCCTCTTCACTTTCAAATCTGCAGAAGATTTTTAGGCTGTTAACCCCCTTGTGAAATATTTAAGTATCTAAGTGAGCTATGTGTCTAGTTATTCTGCATGAAACAAAGCCCATAGAATAGAACTTTTCATCATCTCTTTGGAAATCTTAGCTAAAGACTTAAGGATTTGAACTGCTTAGATATATATTACAGAACAAGTCTCTACAGTACAAGTTTGGGACTTACTGTTGGAATGTTGGAAAATTATACGTACTAAACTCTCATCAATGGACAAACAGAATTTCAAAGATGCTAATCTGTCTGCTTTAGCTCATAAATAGGATTTTCCTGTGCATGCAAAACAGAAATACAGGACCCAGGCTCACAGGTGAACCAATGTGTCAACAAAGCAACCTCTTGAATGCTCCACGTATATAAGATATAAGATACTCCACTACAGCAATAAACACAGTATTAGGTGTCGTAGAGATATAGAGATAGGTTTTAAAACAATTCTTTACCGGAAAACCCATATGGACCAAATCAGAGACCCCTTTCCAAAGAAATAATGAGGGTTGCTAGATGGCTGCTATTTTACTATATCACAAAAAAGTAGAAAGAAATTAAAATCCTTACAAAACTGTATTAGGGTCAGTGTGTAATGTTTATCACACTGAACTAACCATAGTGCTAATGAAAAAGAATATTTCATCAAAATGCCTGATTTTTAAAAAATGTAACTATAATCACTCTTTTTAGTATCCTGAACCATATTGTGTGCAGCCACATACACTGATGCAGAGCAATTAAAAACTTACAGTCTGGCCACCTGAGGACACCATTTTGTTAGGGTCATCCTCCAAGTATCAAGGATCCAGAACTACAGTCACTGCATTTGGAAAAGGAGACAAAATCCTGAAGTTCACCAGCTATGTGGCCTATGCGAGCCAGTCAAGATCCACAGCAGAGGTGTAGTGTTGTTTTGGAATCACACATTCGGTTTTTAGTCCCTCAACAGATGAAGACTGTGTCTGCAACTGAGTACCTGGAATTGCATGCTCAAGTATCTCAAATATTCAGTATGGTTTTATTGGGTTGATTAGTTCTTTCTCTCTCTATTCCATCTCTCTTCTTCCTTCTCCTCTTTCTTCCCTCTCATTTCTCTCTCACATTACTTTTAAAAGGGGCAGCAAAAAAACGTCCAGTTTTCAGTTTGGCTTATTACATCTTCTTCAACCTTTAAGCCAGCTCATTGAGGCTCACATCACTACGAACTCAATTTCTGCCACAGTGCTTAGTACACACACCCACATTACCTCATTTAACATCTTGTTTAAAATTGCATCCTGCTAAAGTGTACCTTTAGACTACAGATATCCTCTTCATTATGCCCTTTTCCATATTTCACTGATACCTGTTCTCATAAGTGACTGTTTAAAGAGACTTTGATTAACAATTCCTGATTCACCACTGCACACATCTAATCATATTTGAAAAATGTTATAATTTATGGAAAAACTAAGCATATAATAAAGATAAAATGTCAAAGATGACAATATACAGCTTTTGTCTAGACTTATTATTCCATAGTTAGATGGGGGGCTCTAGGGGAAAACTGTTTATTTGCATTCTAATAGACGAAGAATCCTTTTTTTGAAACCTGCCACTATTTCATTGTAAAGTAAGACATGCCTGAACAGACTCTTTTCAGTATTTCTCAGACATTTCATTTTCCTGTTAAATTACCATATTCATTTAATTTTCTCAACAGAAACTCTAGTAGGATAGCAACGTATAGCATGGGGTTAATACACTGGGTTGTTCAGCAAAGCAGATAAGAGCAGTGTGGAAATACGGTTCCATTGCACCACTCAGGTTTAGGCAGGCAAGATAGACTCTTATTCTTCTAAATGGCCAGACCCCAGTGAGCTGTGATAGGGCTGATGACAGCACAGTGTTCCTCTTTGGAAAAGGAGGGGAGGAAGGGTGAGAGAGGGAATGTTGATTATATCTGACTGGCATATCTGAACTAAAATGAATTGATTCTGTAAAATATTTCATTTTTTGAACAGGCTGAGTAAAGAATATTCAAATGCAAAAGTATGCAAACTGTGTAGGCAAGGTACTATCTATATAGAAACAGTACCAGAGAGTTTAAAATTATATTCATTTCTGTGAGAAAGAAACCAGAATACTGAAGTTTAGTATTGATCCTGGAAATATCATATCAGTAAGAGTCTAAGGATGCTTATACCAGATATTGTTTAGTGTTATTTTCTCTTCTGCACAAATAAGAAAAAATAATAGAGAGATCTTTTATGGATTTTTCCCTCCCTCAGGAATCATGCTAATGATAATTGAATAACCAAATTATGCTTCTTCAAATGGAGAAATTCCATTCTGTTGCTGCGATTCTTCAGGCATACTTGCAACATGCTATTACTAGTTACTGATCTACTTCCATGTCACATGCTGCTTTTCCTCATGCCAATAGATAAGGCAATCTTACAATAAGAAGCTACATCTCAATAGGATGAGCTCTAGGAATTATTTGGCATCTAATATTTTTTCCTATTGCAAATCTTACAGCACAGCAGAGTGCAATTCCAAGGAGGATTCAGAGAATGATTCAGAGAAAAGATTTGATGTCTGTCCCTTTCCCACAGGGGAGCGGGCTGAGTTCTCACCAGGTCTTCACTCACAGGATGTTACTAACCTAAAGGGACAACCCAGTGATGTGTTCAGGAACAAAATATTCTGAGGACATTTCACAATTTAATAACCCACTGGAGTATAACTATCGGAAGTCATTTGTGACCTCCAGCATGATGCTAGCAATACATAGCTAGGTTCAGGTGCTGACTGAAACTAACAAAAACTTTTCATTAAAGTTTTAAATTTAACCCCCCCCCCTTCACAGATTTCCCAAAGGTCGTATTATAAAACAAGGAACTACCTCACCACTGAAAATCTCCTAATTTTTATTAATTATGATTAGTACTCTTTCAACCAGGATCGTACTCTGTTACACACTGCAAAAAAGAGACAAAAAGACAGTCACTGTCCTTGCATCAATATAAATGTAAGAGATGAAAATTAATATAGACTAGCTGGAATATCATGGGAAACCATGAGATATTATTGGCCAAGACATTAGGGGACGATCTCAGCATAATATCCTAAAATGCCATATTTTTGAAAGCATCTTTAGGCATTATTGGCAAGAGCATTTTTAGGGTTAGTGGTCAATCTGAAAAAGGTCACGAGTGGAAACTGCGGAGACCAATAAATACACATTAATAGCTAATGACTGAGTATATTGCTTGGTGTTCAGTAGAAGTCAGTAGGGCAATTTAGTATTCAAACTCTGTGACTGGTCACCAAAACGTCATTATATGGCTTCTTTCCTATTTAGAAGACATGATAAACTCACCAGGACTTTTGATTCTTTAAATAAGAAGTGTAAGTAGGTAGAATAGCATTTCTAGTGAATGCAATTAGACACTCAAACTTTCTCTTTTTAAAATTTTTAAATCAGGAAGGTATTTTGATGAGGTATATAGACATCAGATTTTTCCAGCATGAACAAACAAAAAAAAGTACAAGCTCACTAGAAACTAGTTCTATTGACTTTGTGTAGCACACAGCATTCTACTGTCTCTTGCCACATTCATGAAAAGTAATTGCGTTTTCATATATATGCAAAATTCTTTTCACCGCATTTGAGTTCCATTTATTCATACCTTTCTGACAAATAGTACACCCACAGAGCACTTTATCAAGTGAGAATATAGGCCCTTCTGTAACTGAACAGACCTGCCCATACAGCATTATACATCAGCCAATGTTATCTCATCCTCACTGGTTCAGCTCTTTCATCCATTTTATCCTTTACCTAAAATTATCATCACAGAAGTAAAAACAGAATTTATACAAAGTGGTTTTTCAAAGAAGAGACTGCAGGTTTGGGGAAAACTGTTCATCATGTTCTGCCACGAACATTAACTGAAGCCAGCACTAATGGAGTCAGGAGTCTAAATAACAGCTTTAGAATTGACCTAGGAAGTCTTAATGGACAATCTGTCTCTCCTACAATGAACAACACAGAGACAAAAAATCTTCAGAAACATCAGAGGAAGCATACATAGAGCAAAGAGAGAAAACATGCACTCACATCAAGAAATAGATTGATTTTTCATGTGACTTTTTATACCTAATATGCACTCAGAAATGTTAAAAAATAGACATTAATACATGAGGAGCACATTGAAATAAATGAGGGTAAACAAACACTTTCAGGTCTGAAATCTTTTCTTACCTAGAATCAGAGAGTGGTTTGGGTTGGAAGGGACCTTAAGCATCATGTAGTTCCAACCCCCCTGCCATGGGCAGGGACACCTTGCAGTAGGCCAGGTTGCTCAAAGCCCCATCCAGCCAACCTGATTTTAAAAATTAGCAAACAGGCTCTTGGTATGATAGGAACCTGACTCATCACCAAACTTTTTGAGTTAAAGTCCATCTTTTCCTCAACTTCCTTACATCTGTCAACATCTGGAGGGTTCTTCCCCTCACTGAGCCAGCAGACCCCTGCTGGGTGTGGTCATAGCAGGGTACATTATAACAAGAAGACTCTGCAATGAGCACTGTGCAGAGAGGTAAGTGGTGCAGGTGAATGGAGATAAAGACACCACTGCAATTCAATCCATGCCTAATTAAGGCTGAAGGACTGTGCAGAGAACTAGACTGTGTCAGTTTATAGAAGCTGATTGATACTTTTATTGATTTCTGAGGCTCTGACTCAGCACACAATCAGATGCTGGAGTTTTAACTCAAGCAAAGTACTCAAGAATATGTACTGCTGCAGTGGGACCTTTTTCCTTAAGGCTGCACATCAGTATCACACTGAAGCTCTACATAAATCTGTGCTTCGTTCGTGTGCATGAAAAAGCTGATATAATGATTGAGCAATTTCAGTGAATGGAAATATTATCTTAATGAGAGTTCTCCATTACATATTTTCACTATGTAGCTGTACTAAGTTTTAAAGGGTATATGTTCCCACTGATTTCAGTGTAGAAACACAGTTAGGCTTTAGTGCATCTGAGATTCTACAAGATTTGAGTGGATTAATTACAATCTCCTTTTATATTCTCTCATTTTAAGAGCAATTATAGGTATAGCAATCTACTGTCCAACTTTCCTTGTATCTGTAATACCTGTTATTTTGAAGGTAGAAAATTTACATTAATATTAGGTTTTGAGGAGCCAAATATATTTAGATATTTTCATTATGACTGTAATATAGTAAATATCAAGGAAGGATATACATAGGAAGTGCAGAGTCCTTAAAAATTTGTTCCTTCCAGTTGAATGCACAGTATCAGGGCTCAGGTCTTGTAGCTGAATACATTATCATGTATTACACTGCTCATATACACACTCCTAGTTTATGGCAAATGCAACATAATTCAGCTCAGCCTTCTTTCATTGCAGGCTCCTGCAGATATTTTGTTTAAAGACACATGCACTCAGTCCTACTAAGTTCACTAGACTAGTTATTTTGCCTCTAATGGTGATTAAGAAACCCTGGCACAACAATCCTTGCAGTAGCCGAGGAAGAAATCCTGCCTATGAAGGATGCTTATTTTCCTCTCCACCCTCTCCATTATGCCCACATTACAGTCAGTGTCATCCATAAAAGGAAGTATACTCCTTTGTGGTCTCAGTAATCCAGGTTTTAGGATGATATTTAGAATTATTCCATATTTGAAATTACTTACACAATGCTATACAAGCCAATGAAAGGTGGTAACACCACTCATCAACAAGAACATAGATGAGTCATGATATTTCTCTGAAATACTAGTGGTTAGAGATAAACTTTTGAAAACATTAGATCTTTAGTGAAATCACTGAGTAGAATTCTTCAAGAAGTATTTGTATTGCTCTCAATATTACCCATTTCCAGAAAAAATGATCACAGGTTGGGAAATAAAAAAGAAAGAAGGTGAAAGGAAAAATGAGAAAAGACAGTGGAAGGGGATGATTTGAATCACATCATACAGAGAATGAGACCCTCATCTGAAAAACAAGAAAAAATAATCGATGGAAATCACCAGTGATCTTATTTGGTACTTAAACAGAAAATGCAAACATTTTCAGATTCTATTGCCATGTAGACTTTAAGAGGCTTAAGGCTCCTAAACAGCAGTTCTTCAGATGGAGTTCCAAAGGATTTTGAAATGTCAGGAAAAATTTTCTAGGACTGAAAAAACAAGACTCCAAAAATCCCTGATCAGCACTTGTGAAATCAAATATTTATTTTGTTTTTAAAGCACCAAAGACACTAAGACAGAAGCAGAATAACCTGGCAGCATTTTTCATGTAGCTGCTTTATTTTTAAGCATACTAAGAAGAGCCCAAGAAAATAAAGCATTAACAGCACTTTAAGGATTAAGTGCTAAGTGTCATTCACTAGGGAAACTGGCTTGAATTTCCCCCTCCCCATCCTCCTTCAAATCAAGATTTATTTAACATGATCAGACTGAGATTGATCAGGGCAGAAGACAGGAGAGACGCCTGCATGCACATCTAGTCCCAAATTTCAGTGACTCACAAGAAAGTCTCACTCACAGTAAAATGAAATTCATTAAATACACTTACATATATTCTGCATTTATGACCAATCTTTTTCCTACAGTATTCATACCTTTTAATATTAAGCTAAAAAGTATGCAAGCAGGATACAAAAAAAATCCATTTGTGTAGCTGTTCAGTTACTTTCTATAGCCAGTCACTGAAGAGCTGTCATGGAAACTGATTATGAGCTGTAATTTATTATTTATGACCAGTAGTTCATATCCCATGAACCTTTCACAGGAGGACATCGCTCTTGGTGGAACATAACAGTGCAGCTCATATAGATCTCTGCCATCAGCTTTGGGTATAATCCCCGAATGAGGACAATTGTCTCATATAGTCTCTTCCACCAAAGCTCCATTTCAACAAAAGTTAACATAAGGTCTTGTTTGTGTTGAGTTCTCTGGCCTCTTCCAGAATCTCATTTAACTGTTTATTAGAAGCCCTCTTATTTTGAGCCTAAACGTTAAACTTCTTTAAACCTGGGGCAAATCTGGTACGTAAGTTCTGCACTGGGAGGAAGAACTGTTGAACTCCTTTTATGTTTCAATAGAAAGTTATCATACCTCTTTCAAGTCTCTCTTCCTGTGTCAAGAACTGGAGAGGGGAAGATGTTCTCTCTCTTTACAAGTCATCTGTCATCTGTTCTGTTATCATCCTATATGTCCTGCTTCCAGGTCCAAATACAGCAGAATTCCTCTTCTGTGAGAGAAATGTAGGCACGATGACCCCAAATCCCAGCAGATCCAATACTTCTGTACCTCTCAGGGTGATATCCTTTGCAATACACATTCTAGGATAATATTTGAAGGAATATTTTTGGAGAAGACATGAGAAATCAGTAAAGCAAAAATGTAGGCCTTAGTCTCTAAAAGATCATAGGGGGATTCGGAATAGTTTGTTATCTTCTTTCCACATGATTAAGAATATGCAGAATGTCTAGTTAGAGACAGTTTGATCACTGATATTTTAGGAAAATAAAAAAATCACTAGTGAGTCCAGTTACAGGGTTGAAAAAGAAACTTCTAATGTCAGTATTCTTGATCTTTGTGAAATTAAGAACTAAAAGCTGATTTTTTTGAATTAATAAATACATAGCAGAAGTTCAAATTGGTGAATATATTATGTAGATTAGCTGAAAATATTTTTCAGTATAATATAATTATTAATCCAAAAGTAAGTATGCTTCAATGACTGCATAGGCTTGATCACAGTGCAATAGCACAAGCCGACAATCACCTAGTTATAGATTGAATTCAAACACCTCTTTGAAATTGAGGCAAAAATCAAGCATTGTATCATTGTTACCTTGCCAATCAGAGATAAAGATAATTTGTGACGGCTGAATCAGCAGGGTCATTTTAAAAGTCCAAAGCTATGGCAAGGTTAAAGAAAGTCAAGTAATTAGCTTAATTTCTACCTCATGGGCTAACATTGCCATCTTCATTGTCTCATACCTGCATCCATGTTTCCACAGCAGTCTCAATCTGCCACCAGCAGAAACAGAAGTGCTAATATTGCTAGAACGAATCTCCACACTTTAGTCACAGTCTGTTGTGACCAAGGACACACATTTTGTATGCAAGAAAATCCCCAGTGCCATCTATTTTTACCCTTTTCTTTAACTGCAGAAATGTTTTTTCCTTCTATTACTTTTTGGCACTTCATATGCTGTATTACGGTAGGAGAGAATATACGTAGTCACCTGGAGAATTAATTCATAGGAATATTCTAATTAAAATTCACTGCTAAAGAATTTTTACCATGGTTACAAACTTAAATTGCAGTGAGAGTGAGGGGAGTTCTACACTTTAGTAACCTTTGAGAATAAGATCTCATGGGTGACTTCCGCTTTGTGATCGCTGTACATTAGAATAGACCTGTCATTGGTTTTAAACTTCTGTCCCTTGAAACAGGAATACTTTCATACAAAATAAACCATTTTTGTAGCACTAAAGAAAATTATGTTCTGTTCTCCACTCACTATAAATTTTCCCTTTTGAGTTTTTCTCCTAGATTACTAAAAAACTACAAAAATAAGCCTGAATTATTAGAGAGATTAATCAGAATTCAGCTATGTTTCAATTTTGAAAAATTCTTAGAATTTTTATAATTTTTAATTAGAATAACAAAATGAATTTTGGCTATTACTATGTTTTAATACTTAGAAGTGTCTAAGAAGGCTGAAGTTAAATGTCTAAGAAGGCTAAAGTTAAATAAGATGCTAATGTGTCTTTAAGATTTAAGAGTATCTTATCAGACATGTTGTTTAACTCAACACGTTTTTCTAAACCCATGTCTAAGTATAATAAATTGCAAGTTATTTTTTATATCATTTCAGTTTCTCAAGCTTTTAGCCAAATATTAATTTTGAGGTAATATTCTACATGCTCCCAATTGCAATTGCATATAAAGAGATGTTAGTAGGGGTTTCTTTAACAAAAAAAAATTAGTTACAGATGGTTGGAGAGTTAAAAATAGCTATAAAGTATAAAAATGCTAATGTGAAAAAAACCCCATAACATCAAACATCAAGATATTCAAAATCTGACTAAAGACACTAAAGGCCATATTTTCTGATACTAACTTCTTTTCCTCCTGTTTCACAAGCAAAATATGCATCACTAACCTATTTGTCCCACCATCATGTAAACCTAGGTCAAAAATGATGGGAAAATTCTTTTAACTTTTCTGTTGGAAAATATATATCTATAATAATTTCCTGGAAGACTCTTTACCAATATGCTAAAAAATGAACACACCATTCAGACTGCATTCTTTCTCACTAGGTTCAAATAAATCTTTGTACTAAGGAAGCAATACATATTCCCCCTATTCAATGTAGTTACCTACCCCATCAAAAAGGAATAGTACTGCTGATAGCTTAGTACTATTGCTACTAACATTAAGAAACATCCTAATAACCTGAGACTGGTTTAACGATTTATTTCAAGTTTCTTTGTTGGAGAAACTTGTCCAAAGAAAAAAAGTTCTAAGTGTTGTTAAAAAAAACAAAAGGAAACAAATAGCGAATGAATAATCAATGCACTTTGGAAAGCACCACCTCAAAACAACAAAATTCAGAATAAAACTTGACATTTCCTGGTCATGGTAGGCTACTCAAGAGTCAGTAGTGACCACTATGTGCAGAAAGAAAAAGCCAACATATTAGTTCATCATCCTTGTTCCCATAAAAGCAGAGGAACAGGAAGATCAGAGAACAGGGAAAGAACTGACAGGAGTAATTAAACTTTTCACATACTCAGGAGATTAGCAAGAGGCAAAAGCCACTGTACAAATGAATACCAAGTAAGATTGCCAACAGCACTAAATTGGGAGGAGCTGTTGATTCCCTCAAGGAAAGAGAGGCCCTGCAGAGACACCTCAACAAATTAGAAAGATGGGCAATCACCAATAATATAAAGTTTCACATGGGTAAGTGACCGATTCTGGAATGGAGCAACCCTGGATGTACAGACAGACTGGGGAATCTGGTGCTGCAGAGCAGTGCCACAGAAAGGGACCTGGGTGTCCTGGTCCAGGGAAAGTTGAACGTGCGTCAGCAGTGCCTTGGCAGCCAGGAGGGCCACCCATGTCCTGGGGGGCATCAGACACAGCATCGCCAGCCGGGCAAGGGAGGGGATTGTCCCGCTCTGCTCTGCACTGGGGTGGCCTCACCTCGAGTGCAGGGGGCAGTTTTGGGAGTCACAATACAAAAAAGACATTAAGCTATTAGACAGCACCCAAAAGAGACCCATGAGGATGATGATTGTTCTGAGGGGGAAGCCTTAGGAGGAGAGGCTGATATCACTTGGTTTGTTCGGCCTGGAGACAAGGAGACTGAGGGGAGACCTCATTGCAGCCTACAATTTCCTCATGAGGGGAAGAGGAGGGTCAGGCACTGATCTCTTTTCTGTGGTGACCAGTGACAGGACTCAATGAAATGGCATGAAGCTGAGTCAGGGGAGGTTTAGGTTCGATATCAGGAAATATTTTCACCTGGAGAGTGGTTGGGCACTGGAACAGCCTCCCCAGGGAAGTGGTCACAGCACCAAGCCTGACAGAGTTCAAGAAGCGTTTGGACAATGCCCACAGGCACATGGTGTGACTCTTCCGTGCAGGGCCAGGAGTTGGATTCTATGATTCTTGTGGCTCCCTTCCAACTCAGCAAATTCTGTGATTCTATGATACACCTCCTTGCCAGGTTTTGCATCTCTGTTGGTCCCTATTGGTGGCTTTAGCTCATTTGAGTGTAAGTACTTCAATTTTATGGCTGGTAAACGATTTCTATGTAAAAGGTACTTATCCGGAAAACAAGAAATAATCCTATGTTATGCTTCTATTAGGCTTCTACTCAAATAATATTTTCTTTTTTTTCTTCCCAGATAGATGCATTAGCTCTCCAGCAGAAGTCTTCATCTTTCCCTAGAGGTGTTACACTTTCTTACATTGCTACCACCATAATGCTTTCAGTACCTGTGCTCCAGCAAGAGAAATTTAAAGTTACAGCTCTAAAATTATATTACTGGTTATTAAAATTAAATAAACAAAAAGGTTGTGTTTCAAAACACCATGCTCCATCAAGCAAACTTCCCTGTAGTTTGAAAGTTCTGGTTACAGTTAATGTACTCTGGGAAGAGCTTGTACCATGGCTGCAGGGGCACAGGGTCCTCCATGGGCTGCAGGGGAACCTCTGCTCCAACGCCTGGAGCACCTCCTGCCCCTCCTTTTTCTCTGACCTTAGTGCCTGCAGGGTTGTTTGTCTCACATTTCCTCTATAAGAGCTGCTGCACAGTATTTTTTACCCTTTCCATTCCTGAATATTATCACACACATGCCACCCTTATCACTGATGGACTCAGCCTTGGCCAACAGTGAGTCCATTTTGGAACCTTAACTGGTCCTGCCCTACTTGGGGGCAGTTCCTGATATCTTCTGACAGAAGGCACCCCTAAAGCTCCCCTACTACCCAAAATTTTTCATATAAACAAAAGGCACTCAGATTAATAGTGATTAAATATGAAATTTATTTAAATCAGATGGTGATCTGTCCCCTATAACTCCAAAGGGGATAAACATGCCTTTTTACAAGGTCATGTAGTGATAGGACAAGAGATAATGTCTTTAAATTGAGAAGGGGTAGGTTTATATTAGATATTAGTAAGAAATTATTTACCATGAGGGTGGTGAGACACTGAAACAGGTTACCCAAAGAACTTGGGGTTGCCCCATCCCTGGAAGTGTTCAAGGCGACCTGGTCTAGTGGAAGGTGCTCCTTTCCACAGCAGCAGGATTGGAAACAGGTAATCTTTAAGGTCCCTTCAAACCCAAAGTGTCCTGTGATTCTGTGATTGAAACAATGTTTGAAACTAGAAGCACGTCCTAGATGGACTTTTGTATAACACCTAGACTGAATAACAGTAGTAATCATAATGCATTTTCTTTCTACAATCAAGAGTATATATGCTTCTGTGACCAAGAAAAGGTTCTCTTAATTTCCCATCTCTATATAGAGTGAGACAGCCTTAATTGTGCTTTCTCTACAAAATTACAGAAACTTTAAATTTGTACTGTTCCAGATAGCATTGCAGTCTTGCTATAGGCTGGGTCATCCTCATCCTCTCAGAGGAACCTATTAAAGCTGTGTTTCAAGCACTGCATATTTACATCACAAAAGTACCACCAGGTACTAACCAGTATTTGCTCAATACCAAGAAAGTCTCTGTTGTTCTAACTAGTGTTTTCTTGTGCATAAGGGTAGTACAATTATCTCCTTAATCTTTATGTAAATGATTTCATTCTTTAATTTCCAGTGCTTTGTCTTTATTAAAAGCTCATAAAAGGCAGATGATATATTTTTCTCCAGTCTTCCTGAAATTAGTCTTTCCAGATTTTAGATTCTGAGAACTAGAAATAAATTCACTTTATAGAGAACTAGACTTTTTTGTATTTTATTATTTTTAATGCAGTTGTCATTCATAGAATCATACTTGTGAAAACCTTCCATATTTTAAAGTCCTTGCAGCCCTGAAAGTTACCTTTTCAGCATACTAGCAAAAAAATCCAGAAACTGTGCTCTCTGCCCTCAAACAGCTTATAACCTAAGATACTGTCAACATCAACAGAAAAAATTCAAGAGCACTGCAGAAGAAAATAAGGGATAGAAAGCTTCTAACTAGGGAAATAAATGACATAGGATGGATTTTAACAAGAACAGGGTCTTAATTAGGGAGGGATTTGGAGAGAGAGAGAGAAAAAAATTCTTGTAATAAGATAATTAGTGGCAGTGGTTTACATCAGCACAAATTAGGACAGGCAGTTGGCAATTAGAAAATACTGTTTCCTTGGTGGTGTCAGTCAAGTGGCACAGAGCAGCAAACATTTCTAAATTCAATAAAGTGCCAGATATCAGCTGGAAACACAGTCATCTTCTCTGTTACTATAGTTTTTAAATCCTGTAGTAGTCCTTTTCATTAAGTACTTTGAAAATGAAATGGATTATTTGAAAACCAAATACTAGATATTCCCTAAAAAGGAGACAAAATCATGAATAGGAAGGGAAAAGGGTGAAGGGAAGCTGTCAGATTTTCAATTTAGACATTCATCATATGTGGTGGAGGCTTGTTCAGATAAGAACTATTTGTATGACCAGGAAGGGTTTAAGTCAGAAACTACAAAATTGAAAACAGATTAGTTAGATTATGCACAAAAGGCTTACTATCTTTCATTTTAGAAGAACTAAGGCAGCTCCTGCATTTTTGGCTTATTGAGACTTATATACCAACATATTTGCCAAAGAAATGAAAAGATTATTTACAACCAGCTAAGCATATCCTGTCTCTCCTCTGGTTCCCTTCTGAAATGGCTTTAGAGACTTGGAAGCTACACCAAAGCATCCTCTTGTCTAACTTGTTGGAGGCAGCAGAAATACTCACTATGGACTATACTATTTACTTTCTATCCTTGGCACTTAATAAATACAAGACATTTTATTTTATTTTACGATCTGTGTCTATGGTTGCCTATAATTTCTCCAACACAATGACTACCTTGTGTCACAGTGGGTCTGTTTTGGATGAGTGCTCTGGGTACTCTGAGGTGTGTGCTGACTGAAACACAGCACGTTGGCAGACCTTTCCAGAAACCAGTGCCTCAGAGCATCTTGTGGTGCATCCTACACCAGCCCTACAGGGGTTATTACCAGCCTTGTGCTTAGTTGCAAAACAAGCATTTACAATTTCTTGAGGAAAACCATGCATTAGTTCTAAGCTTGTCAAGGAAATCTCCAAATATTAAACCAACAGCTTCAGCTGCTTTAGCCCTCTGTTATCTGATTGTACTTCTCTAATATGCCTCTTTCACCATTATATCCTTTTCCCCTTTCCTCACTCTTTCTATGCTGAGATGTCCCCACAGAAAATCTAAAGTGACCTTTCTCACTACTACTTGTTCATTCCACATGTAGACACGTACTCCCACAGCTCATGAGTTTTGTCTGAGAGGAAAAGTCTTGAGTAGGGGCCACGTAGGACTGTTGCTGAACTGAGTCTGTCAGTGAGGACCTTCATCTGCATGGCACCAGTTACAGCTCTTGGGCCTAAGGAATAACTGGAATAAATACTGTCAATTATTCCAGTCATTCTCCTAGTCAGGCACCTGCACAAAATGTGCATTGCTGGTTGGCACTACATATTTTGGGGCTTTTCATGTTTTGGGTCATTCCAGCTGTTGGGGATGAATGAGGACAAAAATGGCATAGAAATCATCCCTACATGTAATGTAATGGGCTAGCATGAAGAAGAAACTATCACTGACAGAGCTTGTATTTCTAAGTGAGTGAATGGGATGGTTCCAGGGCAAATGGATGACCAAGGTTAATAAACTTAAGATGATTTTTTGAATGTTTTGTTAATTGAAGCCATCAGTGATTTTGTGTGCTCTCTTGCCTGGTTTTGTTGTATAGGGATCCTGAGGTAGAAAACGTACTCAAAAAGGGTAACTAAAACTCCTGCTCCCAGAAGAGTTTAGTTTAAAAGAAATTCCATGTTACTGAAAGACAGTGTCACACACTGAAGGGAAAACAGAACTCTCACAGAAATACATCCTGTTCTGGATAGCAGCAGCTGGGCCTCCTGAAAGTAAACCACCAAGTTCCTAGTCACTTCTGAAATTTAGGCCATTGCCTTTAATTGACTCTTCTGGGAGCAGTCAAATATTATGGAAGCAGCAGAAAGAATAACAAAAAAAATTCATTTCAATCTGAAAATGACACAAGGGTTTTATCTTAATACCATTTCCATTTGCAGTTTCTATTCACAAGGGGATCTGCTGTAGTGTTTAGCGTATTTGATACCAATGGCACTCTTGATTCCAGGAGCTGAGTCAAATGATGTAGTGAACTGCCACCACAGCACTTTGCTGGAATGAAGAAAGTGTCTGAGACTCAAATATCTGATGGGCTTTTCTTATGATAACAGTAAGACTTTACCATGCATTAATGTTTCAAATACTCAGTCTACTAAGCTTTTGAAAGTTAACAGCACACAGAAAAATGTTTATTCTGGCATGGCAAAATAATCTTTGAAATGCATAAATCCTCACACATTCTCTTCCATTCTTGTTACCCCTCTTTCACTTGGGCTACATCAGGCTTACACCAGAGGAGGAAAAAAAAAAAGAGGATTAAAATTTATTTACAGCTATTTTTCGTAGCAGGTAGGAAGAAGCAGCATTTACCTGCAAAGCCTATCTAGGCATATGAAAATAATTTAGAACAAATGTGATGTTACATTTCTATTAAACTTTCCTTCCACTGTAATGACTAGTTTTGATTGCAATAACCAAAAGTTAGATTCTTTCTTAAAATTATGGTCAATTTTAGAATGGAGAAAACTTGTCTTTCTGTAGAAATAGAGGAGTCTGGGAATTTCAAAGGAGAATAACTTTTATTAAAATATTCTGTCCATCAAGCCCAAAATTTCTTTTTGTAAATGTCTTGGTGACAAGTAATTTTCATTGCACTGAAGGCGAGGTTTCAAGGCAACATTGTCTCTATTTACCATCTGTGTGCTACAACGCCAAGTAATTTGGAACTGGTGGCTTTCTGATCCTGTCTGTCATAACAAAAGTAATAACATAGAGAAAGTCTCAAAACTTTAGCTTAGTGAATACATGCCCTGTCCAGTATGTCCCAAGTCAGAAGGCTCTAATACCTCCTTTATGACTTTGTCAAAGCATCAAAATTTTCAAAATGTGCAGAGTGTACTAGATGCTTCTTAGACCACCAAACGTCCCTGGGACAACAGCATGACAATGGCCTTGATACTGGGTAATCTCTGCAGTTTCTCAGAAGAGAAGAGAACTTCAAAGATTTGAAGGAGTTTGAAATTTTTTTTTTACTTGCTCTAATTCAGAGTGAATACAAAACAGAACAGAGGAAAATCCCATAGAAAACTAAATATTACTCACTGGCCATCTGTGTAAGGAAAGAGACAGTGTAGTGTCACGGACAGTGGACATGGGGACAAGCTACATGACAGATGTGTGGATGCCTTGGTTACCTTGGGCCATCCATAATGACACTAAGACTCTGTATTTAGGCAACATATCTATATGCTGAAATAACTCCAAATAAAAAGATATAAATGTTAATCTCTACAAATTTAATGTCTAAACTCCCACTATAAGGGATACAGCCAGTGGAACAATTCAGCTCATCATAAAGTCCCTGTTTAATATTTGATGACCTAATTATCTCTCTAGGCTCCAGTGGTTGGCTTGCCTGGGTATTTGTTTGCCACAGCAGAACTTTGGACCACTCTGACCTGTATAACCACAATTTTAAGAGTCTTAATCTCTATTTAATCCCACATTAGTGATTAGCACCGTGTCCCTCCAGAGAAGCAACTCAGTTTGTTCTCTATTTCTTCTAGTTGGAAGCACCTTTTTATATAGATGCAGGTCTTCTTTCAAAGTTAGGGACCCACATGATCTATACCAAAGATTAACCAGAACCTGATTTATTTCTCAGTCCAGTTAAGAATATGTTGATTGGATAGCCTCAGTTTATTAGGATGGAAAAAGTTACAGGAAACGAAAAATAATCAGGGTCAGTTAAAACCAGTCTGCATAAAGAAGAAACAAGCATATAAAGGTTCAGGCAACATCTCAGAAACCACAGGGTAGTTTGCAGAATTAACTCAGGAGCAAAGGCAATCTGCATTTCAACGTGAGCTTGTACATAACAATTTGATGTTCACAGAAAGATATGTCTACATGGTGACAAAGATTCATGTTGCTCACTGGTCCTGTGTTACAGCTGGAGTATGTTGCATATTAAAGGTCAGCACTTTCAAATTTTCCACTATATGTATTACATAAATCTCATTCTGAGAAAGCAGAGAAGTATTATTTTTAGCACTTTTCATAAATAGATTATATCTGTTAGTCTACTAAAAAAAAAAAGAAGAAAAAAATAACAAAAAATCTAATAAATAACATCTCTGCAGATGTGATTGCAGCACACTGGATGCACCTAGGGTTTCATTTCAGAAGACAAACAGGAACACCTCATCACAGATCTCAAGACTGATGCTGTCAGCATATGATTTGCTGTTTTGCCTCAAGGCCAAATTGAGGATGTTCTAAACAGGAGTGTAAATGTAGACAATCGATCCAAAAAGACCTGACCAAGTGTCAAAGTATTTTGCTGGTTTTGTAGATTGAATAAATGCAGTTTTACACTACACAGCCTCCCCAAGGGGTTACTGTAGCAGAGAAAAGTAGCATTGGCTGGAATAAAAGGGGCTTTTTGAGAAGCCACAGGAGATTCTTGGTGTTAAATAACAGTAGATGCCAGATACTTAGCTACTATTGTTTTGGTAGAGATCAGATTATTTCTGAAACACAGAAGGTTCTATTATAAAAGAAAGATAAAAATTTGTTTTTTCTTTTGTACTTATTACATCCTCTTATTTTGGCATTGACAGCACAACAAAGGCAACCTGAGCCTTCCCTGGACAACTCACTGAGTTCAAGCATGCTCTAAGACAAAAATCAGTTAAATCTTTTAGTGAGACATGTATCTGTACTTAAGGCATTGAAACAATAGGTCCCCATATCATTGCTCCTATCTAACTACCTTTATCAGAACTTCTCAATCTCTCTGTATTATCACCCTCCCCTCCATGTCTGTTCTTCCCCTAAAAAAAAAATAAAATTCACCCACATTGTAGAGGCACCATTCTATACTTCAACATAATGGTTTCTTAGACCATACAAAGTAACCTCCTCTTTAGTCTTGCACCTTTTCACCATGTTTGATCTCTGAACTGAAAAATGTTACACTTGGTCAATGAAGACTAGTGACACCAGGACAGTGAAAGCCAAATTTTCCTGTGCTGAGACCAATAGGGACCATTCACCAGCCCCATTTTGTCTGCTGTCACCTACAGCAAAGGAACTGCATGAAAATATCTAAAATCTAGATCAGTATTTTTACACTGATTGGTTTTAACAGAGCTCAGACAAATGAAAGGAATCAATTGCAGTTTTCAGAACCAGACCTGTGCTGAAAAAAATGGTAGAGACAAAGAGAAGGAATAGTTTTAGACCTGTTGGTGAGGCAGGAGGGACCCTGGGACATTTTTTTAGCCATTTCCCATTTCACTAGAAGCATTATTAGGAACTGGGTCAGAGTAACATTTTCAATATTATTGCAGCCTGCTCTCTCCTGTGGTTTGACCCTAGATAGTAACTAAGCACCCACTCAGCTGTTCACGCACTTCCTGCCCCCAGCAGGACCAGGAGAGAATAGAAAGAGCAAGAGCAACAAAAACTTATTAGTTGAGATAAAGATAGCTTAATAAGTGAAGAAGGGAGGAGAAAAAACAAATGATGCAAAGGCAACTCTCCACAACACACAAGCAGACCAATGTCCATCTAGTCTCTGAGCAACAACTAGGTGACAAATTCTGCAAATTTTCTTCCTACCCATTTTACTGCTGAGCATGAAATTTTATGGTAAGGAGTATCTTTTCAGCAGTTGGGATCAGCTGTTCCAGCTGTATCCCCTCACAGTTTCTTGCCCACACCCAGCTACTCACTGGGGTGGGAGGGACCAGAGAGGAAAAAGAAAAAGCCTCCAATGCTCTGCAGGTATTGTTTGGCAACAGCCAAACACCAGGTGGTTTTACTCACAAAAACCAAAACAGCACCATATGAAGAAAATTGACTCCATCCCAGCTAGACATAACTCACTATCTCTGTGGATTAAAGACAAAGGACAGAAATTAATGTTCCACCTCCCCTATCTGGAGAGGGGATTCCCACACTGGAATAGGAGTGATTTCCTCTTCATTCTCTCATTAATTTCATCGTTCACCAGCTACGCTATATTTTTAGATTATCTTACACCAGGGTGTCATTAACTATCAAACTGGCACCACCTTTCTAAGGTTTCAGCCCAGCAGAGGACAACTACTCTTTACTTACTCTGCTGTGATTATTAAAACATGCATTACTTCTGGTCGCACATTCAGTTGTCATTCATTCAGTTCACCTTATACTATCTATGATCAATAGGCAGGGTTCTAGAAATAGAAAATAAATTATTTTAGAGCTTTTAACATCATTTCCCCATTTTCAAATAAATGTGAAGTGGCTAAAAGTCACTTTAAGCAATCCTGCTGAAGTGCAAGGAACAAGAAGAAAAATAATTTTCCCCTAAATTTTTTTATAAATAGTTTTACTATACTTACATGACTTATATTCTTTCCTTACAATTGACAAGATAATTACAATCCAGGTTTTAATCTAAACCTGTGTGCAGAGAAGGGTAAATTATAGTTTTCATCTTCAGATAACTCCAAAACATTTTGAAAACAGGTATTGTTTTAGTTACCTATTGAAAGTAATAAATATGAGGTTAGATATTGTGATGGCCAATACTATGGAGAAACCTTAAAAATAAGTTCTGAATACATTTTGCTGTCTGAACTCTCTTACTGTATCACACCTTTAGGATTCTATGAATTACACTGGATTTCGAATGAATCAGCAGTCAGTGAATCTCCACAAAATTACAGCAACTGGGGAGACAGATCATTACTTCGAGGACACTTTTTGTTGCTGAGTACCAGAGTAACTGTTTCTGTAGGAAGAAGAGTTCAGCAGCAGAAAAGAATGTGAAATCACCTCACCTCATATGATTTTTTGTATTGCTTTATCACTGAAATAGAGAATAAGCTACCACACTATGTGATCCTTCGTGGAAAGGCTTTGTGACGGATGCTCCCAAGCGTGCCACTAAATCTTAGGAAAGCAATTTCAATGAATTGAATTGTGAATATCTTAAAAGTGCTGACAAACACTTTTAAGCTGAAATGCTTATTATCATATCCAAGTCTGTTCAAAAGGCATATCTTGTGAGCTGTTTGAAGGGGAAGTTTCAACAGAACAGTCAGGCATGTAGTTTCAGTGGTACTTGATGGCTCCTCAAAATGACCTAATTTCTTTTAATTGACTATCAGATTGTGTTTTCTATCCCACTTCAGCATTTGCAAAAATCTGCTTTTCATCCTTACCTACTATTCCAAACAGAAGTGTAATTGACATTTCTCTAATATACAAGTAATCCCTGCTTTTCATATTCTATTAAATGCTTCTACATCTTGCAAAAGCTGATGTTGTGGCTGCTTTTGGAAAAAATATAATGCTTCTGTTAAATCATCTAAATAGAAACACATTTTGAAAATTAAAGCTGCCATAACATGACTCCCTAATCTCTGCAACATTGCAGGTGAATTAAAGGACATGACTTGAAAATGATACAGCATCCTCCTACTATAAAATGGTGTTTTTCAATGTATTTCAATGTTTTTCAAGACACATGTATGTTCAGAAATATCTGCAGCACTGTTATCCTTAGACGTCTTAGATGTCAATGGACCTAGCTTCACTTCAAAAAACCTAGTAAATCATAAACCTCAGACAGCAGATGCTGTACTCACTGAGTGGCACTAATTTCCCATAGCCCATATAAAACTTCACCAGAGCAAATGCACTAAGAATAGAGATGCCCATGAACAACCTGCAGCAGACACAATGCCCCCTTTTAACATTTTATTTAATTGATCTTCAATATTTTTTTCTTCATAAATGAAGCTCTGTAAGGCATTTTGATAACAATCTTTACTGCCAGCATCAATGTGACATTTGATTAAACCAGTCCTTCTGGGCTTTATCTTTGAAATTACTGGAATTTTCAGTGTTAAGAACTTAATCACTTTGTTTCTGATGTGATTCCATTTGTAGATGCTACTATCATTTTCTGTTCTCTGGATTACTTTAAATCAAGGCCTTCCCACAGCTAGTTAATGCTCACACTTCTTCATAAGCTGAATCTACTTATGGCACTGAATCTGAGAGCTAATCCTATATTGTATTTTTAAAATCACATGAATTTACTGTGAGTCTAGCAGTATTGTAAAATACAATGCTTGCTAGAGGTATAGTGGGATGCCCACACCATCTACTATAGCTGCTAGACTTTATGCCCATTATAAAACAAAATAGGCTTTTAAAGATAACATCTTAATTAGGGTCTGGTTTTGAATAGTACTGTGAAAAATCTGCACTTTTTTCTGTCCAAAGACAATAAAAATGCCTAAAGTAGACAAGGCAACCTAGACAACATATGGAATGACCTGCATCCCTTCACAATAGCAAAAATAACAACAGACATCCAGTTCAGGAACCTTGACTGCCAAGTGTCTGCAGAAAATGAACTTCATCTCAAATCTCAACATGGGCCAGATTAATTCTGAAAAGCATTGCTTCAAAGCATTTTTTATGAGCTTCTGTTATCTCTGATTCTCAAAAAGATAGAAAATTATTTACATTTTTCCTTCATCTCTGGGTTCACTCTGTGCAGCAGGCTGCTTCGGAACACAGCCTTCTCATTTCTCATATTCTAAGTCCAACAGAGAATTTAGGCTAGCTGTTTCTCACCTGGCAAAAACAATTAATGCACTGTAGTTTTCTAGCTAAAAGAATCTGCAAGGGGGAAGCTTCACAAGAGAAAAGATAAAGATGTGTAGGAAAACTGACAACTGCAAAATAAGTATATTGAAAAATAAGGAACAGGAATACAAGAAAATAGGAAGCTGGTCAATTAGCAAATCCATGAGTTACCCAGTTAGAAAATGAATATCCTATCCTACTAGCAGGTACTGGATGGCACATGTAGAAAAGTGCAGGCACTGAATAATCTGAGATGCAGGTAATACAGAATAAGCATTCAAAAATAAACACATGAACCCAACAGTTATTGTCACAAACTTCTCTTCAAGTTGAGAAAATGGAGTAGGTAACCTAAAAAATGCTTGTATTTGAGACATTAACTGAGCTTAATAAACTCTTGTTTTATTAAAAATCTATTATTTTGGATGAAAGTAGTATGTTATGGAAAGAAAACATATGGAGGCAATTATCAATTTGACAAAAGTTTTGCAGTTATTTTTGGGCTATCTGTTCAATCAATGTTCAATCAATCTGCCTTGGAAACAAACAGGTCATCATCAGAAATCCAAATGAAAAAGCACTAGCAGAAGACTATTAAAATAATAATAAGTGAAATGAACTTGAGGGTTTTTTGCAAGATCTGTAAGTGTTGGATTTGTACTCTTTTAATACAGCATTTATCATCAGCATTGAATATGGAAAAAATGTAAGACATTCATCTTCATTAGGAATCAGGAAGAGGTTAAACAGCACAATAATTAAATTAGCAGATGATAATAAATTGGAAAGTGTAGTAAATGACCTTTCTACAGCAAAGGCACAGAAATGCAGTGTAGAATTTCCTCAGGTTCATCTGAATAGGTAAAAGATGAAGAAACTAGATGAAGTTGTTTTTCAAAACATGAGAAAAGAAACTAGAACACCAATATTATTTCAGTAAAGTGTGAATTACACAATAGAATATTTCACAGAAAGGACAATGTGGCTTTGAGCAGTACGTACCTTGATTTATGGGAAGGAAAAAAAAAATTTCGTTCTACAAAGCTAGTAGAATTTAGACTAATGTATTCAATTCTAAGAAGCATAGCACAATAGACATTGGAAAACTTAAGGAACCAAAAGCATGAAGGCAATATGAAGGTGTGGAGGGAATAATTGAACAGAAAAGACTTAAAGCATGAAATATTCATTGATTGATTAAGGGAAAATGCCTAAATAAGTTGAAGGAGTAGATAACTTTTTACTGAGGTCAAATTAGGCAAAATAAGTAGGCTGGGTTGCAAGAGTTTAAAAGAAGTTTTAGAAGAAACGAGATCTTTGAGGCTGTGTTTTGTTGAAAACCCTTTTTTAAGTTTAGAAAATAAACTGTTGGAGACCATCTTACTTTTGCCAAGGTGTTAATAGCTTGTTACCTCATATCTAAATCCACCCACACTGAGCAATTCTAATAGACCAGAGTCACTACAGGGTTAATTGACTTTTGTACAGCTGACAAGCAATACTCTTATAAAAGTCTTTCCCCACCCAAAATAGTAAGAATTTTTGCATCATATCAGTCTTAACAATACCAGGATAAGAAGTCTTCCTCCCTTCTAGAACAAGGACCTTTTGTTATATAATGAAATATTTTATATTTGAGAAAAAAGTTTCTGACCTTCATGCTTGCTAAGAAAACAGCAAACACATGGATGAACTGCCCCATTTTTTCCAGCTCTGAAATCCGAAGATGACAATCTAAAATGTCAGCATTGTTAGCTACTCTACTGCACAAAGTTCTGTAGATTCGAGGATATTAAACCCAACAGGCATCAATGGGCTAACGTAATCTGACCTGCATAATATATGTCACTGAATTCCACCCATGCTTTCCTGCATCAAATCAGTAACTCCAGGCAAGCTGGTGCCTGTACCTTTAGAAAGATCTGAAAATTTTTGATCTGAAAATTTGCCATAATGAACAAGCCATCATATTCCAAAATAAGAAATCCTTGTCATTAATAAAAAATAAGCACACTTGTGTTTCCATGAATTTTCCAGCCTCTATCATTTAATTGGTAGCTTATTTTCTGCCAGATTTAAATTACTTCCTCTATAAAGACGTTTTTCACCACCCAGGAAACTACTGGATGTGTGTGCACCACACAGCAGAGCTCAGTGCAACTACTCCCAAGTTAATGGATGGTCAGAAAATCCACATAGTTCAGTATTTCAGTAGGGCTTTTAAAATTCAGACTAAGAGCCATATGAACACAGCATAAAGGCCAGAAGCATTCTCCCACCTTACATGTATTTCATGAGTCTTTGAATCTCTCAAGTCACACTGCAGCTACAGAATTCTAGTGAAAAAAAAAGTAATTGTCTCAGTTATTGCATCAATTTTCTCTATTCTTTATGAAGTTGCTGCAATACCGGGAGTTTAAAAATGAAGAGGGTTTGTATCCCATAATCCTGGCAATATTATTCCTCTTTATTCCTTGCATGAAAAACTGCAGTAATAACATCACAGGCTATCCCTGCTCTGGACCCAAGATTTCTTTAAACCAGGGGGAGACCAGGGGTCTCCACTCCTGGCTATCATTGCCCTAATCCTTTGACTGAAAAGTTCAAAAACCTACTTGGAGTCAGTTCCCCAAGTTTAGCTCTACAGCTCTATGTAGTTTTCCACAATTGTGCCTCTTTCTATTTAAGAAATTACAGAGTAGGTAGTTTCAGAGCAGCAGTTAGATATGGCAGAATGCTTAGTTCTCTAATGAATTCATTCATTATTCTACTTCCTGGTTTCAGATTGAAATAAATTAAAATCCAAGTAACCCCTCTCTCTCCAGTCTCATTCCAATACACACATATTGTTATCAGCTTTTCCCACAACAGCAGCATAGTCCCTGGCAACAACTTGGTTTTTTCTCCCCTTTTCTTTATTTTCAAAGGTCAGTTCTGCAAACTGAAGCAATTTTTGCTTCCATTGTTTTAAAAATGTGTGTGAGACTTCCTGTCCAGAAATCTGTCTTTTTCCAAGTATCATTTCTCCACTGATGCAGGCAAGTTCTGTTTGTAGCTGCTGTTTTCTCTCACACCTCTTTCCTCCCTGCTGGGAGTCTCGCTTGACTGGCTGTAACTACATTTCATATATATGCAGACTAATCAAAGAAAAGGTCTCCTAAACTAAACTGACTCCTTAGTATGAGAATGATTTGCTGTAATTGCAGGCAGTACTCAACCCATGCAAGAATATATTACCTTTATCTTCCTTTTCCAAAATCTACTTTCTAGAGACACTTTTCCTAGTTTAAGTCATTGCTGAGAACAAAAGAGATTTCTTTCTAGTCCCACCTTTGCTACAATTTAAGACTACATAGAGGAAAACAAGTTGGGTTTTGTCTCCAAAGGAATATTATGTTGGAATTTATCTACCAAGCTGAGCTAAATGCTATTACACCAACACCAAGTGCCTGTCATAGTTTAACAGTAAAGCAGTTTGAACAGTCATTTACTATAAAAAGATAAGGCTATGAATGAAGCTCAAGCCAGTGAAAAGGCAAATTAGCTCAGACAACAACAGTTTTAATAAATCTCATATTCACTATGGTCTAGGTTTGCTCCTTTCAGCAAATTTTTTTATAATATCCAAATTACTTTGGACCATGGGACAGCACTCCAATGGAGCCAAAACTTTGAGATGGGTTCCCTACAGGTTTTTTGTCTTAGTGAACACACCTAGGTCCCCCAAATCTTAGTATTAAAAGATGCATTTTACTTTAACTCAAATTTGAAAAATCTAACATTTAAAATACAAATACTCTGATCTGCTGAGTGAGGAAAAAAAAAATAACTAAATCCCTCTCTTCCTCTGTACTTCATAGATCAGTTTTGTTCTCAGTCCAGCAATTGCAAAGGCACTCCCCAGTACTACATTCTCCAAACCTATAAGACATTCCCCAATTCTACATTCTACAACACATTCCCCATTCTACAGTACATTGCCCCATCCCTGGACATATTCAAGGCCAGGCTGGACAGGGCTCTGAGCAACCCAATCTAGCTGAAGATGTCTATGTTCATTGCAGGGCTTTGGACTAGGTGACTCTTAAAAGTCCCTTCCAATCCAAACCCTTCTGTGATTCTAAGATTCTCCTCTGGTCCATGGGGAAAAAACTACTTTCCATCACAGCTTTGGCTATGCTTCAGTCTACGTTGTTCTTCAGTAACCTTCCATTTGGGCTGTCTCTGCAGCACCATGCAGACTGTGGCTTTCTCTCTGCCAGCTCCCTCAGCTAGCTCCCTCTGCTCACCTCCACTTCCAGCTGCCCAGATAAAGGCTCTCGTCTTCTGCCCTGAGAGAACTCCACCTGACAAAGGAGAAAGGCAGCCTTCCTCTCTTTTCCTAAATCATAGCCTTTAAAAGGGATGTATTCAACAATTAGATACAGCACAAGGTGAAGGTACAAGTTTAACAGAGGTTGTCACAAGCCAGGTAAACATTATGCCCTGGCAAAAGACCTGGAAGACACATCTGTTCTCAGTGCTGGAGGACTGTATCTGAAGTTTTTATAGCAGTACTCAGGGTGAGTCAAGATTAATGCTCAGGCCTCAGTAACATAAGGGCATAAAAACTGCCAAACTAGGTCAGCCCTGCTTCCAACAGTCATTTGCTAATAGATGTTTTGGGAAAGATTATATCAGGAAGAGTAGGAATAGCGTGATCCAAGCATAGCCTCACAGCTCCCAACAATGTGTGTTTAGGGATTTCATGAGGTGTCCATCACATTTAATAGCTACCAAGGGAACTGCCTTCCATGAGCTTGTCTAATTTGTCTTTGAATCCATTTTACTCATGGCCTCCACAGATTCTTGTGAAAACAAATGCAATAATTTGATTATGAATTATGTGAAAGCAGTGTCTGTCTTCACCAAGCGCAAGTGTTTGCTTCTTGCTTCTTATATGAAGTTATCAGCTCCTATTCACCTTCTCTAAACCATTCATGGGTTTACAATACTCCACAACATTCCTTTTTCCAAGCTAGAGTTGTTCTATATTTTCCCCTAATTTAGAAGCTTTTTTTAATAGGAACAACTACACCCTTATTAAGGAATGGTAGGAACAACTACACCCTCCAGCAACTATGCACCAGAACCCTTCCCGCTTGACCACTGGATCCCAGCCTGGCGTGCCTGAGGACCCAGGGTTTCTGCCCAGGTTTGCAGATTCAACAGGCAGTGAAGGTGAGCACATACCCCAGACACACACACACACACGAGAAGGCACACACAGAGCACAGTCTCTGGAGTCACACACATGCACAGATTTTCAGGTCCACTGAATACCCTCACAGACCCGCCTCAGCAGCCCGATTCCCCTGCCTAAACCCCGGCCCCCATTATTGCTGTCTGCTCCAGCCTGAGGTTTGCTGAATGACACATCACACCACACCCACCCCGCGCCGGGGACAATGCAGACACTGACTTGCCCAGAAGCTGGCAGGAGGCACATGGGCTGTCCCACTCCCGCTGCCAGAACTGAACCCCTCAGTGACTTCACTCACAATGGTCACCCACAGTAGCTGGCGTTTTTAGAACACACACCACAGTGGAGAGAGGCAGAGGCTGCCTACCCACTGAGGGAACTGACCCTGAAATCCCGCTTGCTCCAGTAGTCAACACCACAGACTGTGGGGCACCACACCCCAGTGTGACTCCAGCCGGCACCAGCCCTGCTCACAGTGATCCCCCCGGTAACTGGCACCTAGCCCTTGCAGGACACATGGGGTAGCAAGAGAGATGACACGGAGAGATAGCTGAGAAAGGCTTAATACAATGGTCCACCAATTACCCTGTCTGAGGAGGTGTGTTCTACCCTTTGCGTCTCTTGTTTTCATCTGTCAAGTTTGTGTCTGTATATTCTTTTTATGGCTTCTTTCTTTTCGTATTAAGCCCTTTTGTATTAACAAGTCTTTAACAGATATCCTCAAGGGATTATCCACACTCTCTTTCTGCATATCCTTACATTTCTTACCCTATTCTTTTCCACAAATTCATATTCTTCCAGGGCTAGTATGTTAAGCTCCCCATAAACTATTATAAAACACTGAAAAGTGTTTCCTACTTGATTCTTACTGTATAATTCTTGAAACTCAATTTGATACTTTAATTGTCAAGAAGATCATTTCTTACATCTTTAGAGAACCTTATCCCACAAGTCTCAGGTATTTACAGTTATGACTATGACATTTTGTATGGTCATGCATCACAGTGTTGCACCATTATTGTATAAAATCCTCTTCCATGTATTAGTGCATTTTTTTGCATTTATAATTGCAAAATACAGAAATAACAACCGTATTTTTACATAATACGTAAATGACTGTATTTCATGTGATGAGAAATTTTAAATAAGTTTGCTTTATAAAAATTAAGAATTTTTTCCTAGCAATTTCACATAATATATTTCTTATTTGACCCAGGTCATAAAAGAAAAGAAAATGAAACCTTTTATGTATTATTTTTGCATTTTAAATGGCATTGTTTGGGAGACCTGTATATGACCACCTAAATTAGGCAACATAATTGCATTTCCAATGGCACCGTTTCTACCAATCTGTGTTTGTTCTAATTTGACTGTTTGTGGGTAGAGGTCTTGCCTATCCTTTTTGAACAGACATCTGTTATTAGTGAATGAGATACTAAGGAATTTCAGCCACATGGACTTTTCACATATCTAAAATTTCATGAGTCTGGCAAGGGAGAGACTGCTGCAGTACTAACATGTAGTTACTTTTCCATATTTTCAATGGTATTGAATTTCAAAATAACTATTTAAGCAACATGATGGCAAACAACTAGGCTAAGAAAGAGGTCAGTAACTAATGGTGGCTTTACTCACGTGTGACAGAATCAGGAAACAAAGGCATTATGAAATAGATGCAGGGAGGTCAGAAATGTTCATGTTATTTCTACATTAATATCGATTTATTTATTATAGCTGCTGTCATCCTTCCTAGAGAAGGATGATATTAGGTCAAGGATTTTTGCAAACAAATTTTAAGAGAAGTCCTCCCTAAAAAATCTTCTAATTCATGTAAGAGACAATGGTTCAGAGAGTGGAAGGTGTGGGAAACAGTGTAAGCCTGGAGGTCAATGTGTAGATTTGATTTGCAAACACCACAAATATTTTCTGCACTGGTTTCGAGAGTATGTTACAGGCATATCAAGTCTCACACTTCCTGTGAGAAGTGCAGTTGTTCCCACTTATGTTCTCCTATCACACACATATTCCACGTTTGGTGCCAAGGCATGACAATGTTTTACTCAGCATCTGTATCTTGGAGAAGAGTAGAGAAGCTGTGGTGCTATACTGCATTTGGGGAAATTTGCTACCAGGGCTACCAATCAAAGAAAAGCCCTGCTAAAAGACACTTTACCCATCAGGAGCTTTTTTTTCCTGAGAAATGAAGAGCATATGCTGGTGCTTTTGCCATCGAATAAGTAGCATTTCCTACAATGGAGTTCAAAGATCTAGATGATTAAAAAACAGAAAGGGGGAGAGAAATATCCCAGAGGGGGATATTTTGTGGGTGGAAAGAGAGAAATACCCCTACCCTTTCTTAAGCAGAAGGAGGACAAAATGACAACCAGCAGAGAAGGCTTTCCAAGGCAATTCTAGCTTAACGCAATCTGGAAAAGCACTTCATCAGTCTCATAATCTGCCATCAATGTAAAATAAACACATTCACATTTTTTGGAAGCAGTATAAAATACTATCTATTTTTAAAAAGAAGAATTTGCAAGCATAAATCATTTGGACAATTTGCACAGAATATGTTTTTATTGTGCTGCTTTAGCATAAAGTATACAGTGAAAATAATAAATTATTCTCAAGGCAAAATAACTAAAAAGCATAACAAACTTGCGTGCATAATAACAAAGTACTTTCTAATTAAAGTTATCATATTGTTATTAAACTTTATGTGAAGATTGTTATTCATAGAATCATAGAATCCCAGGTTGGAAGGGACATCAAAGATTATCAATTTCTCTTGATAAAATTTTGTTCTAGATAAAATTAATTTGTGCCCATTACTCCTCCTCTTTTCCACGTGATTCCACATGAGAATCCATCCTTTAAATACTGAAACATTGTGATATGGTCTCCCTTAAGTCTTCTTTTCTCAAGCTGAACAAATCCTGTTCTCTCAGCCTTTCCTCATATGACGGGCTTTCCAGTCCATTGACCATGTTTGTGGCCCTTGCCTGGACTCTCTCCAGACAGTCCACAGCTTTTTAGCACAGCAGAGACCAAAGCTGGACACTTTGTGGCCTGATAGGTGCTGAGTGGGATAACAACTTTATCTCTTGGTGATGCCCTTACTGATGCAACCCAGCATCCTGTTGGGTTTCTCTGATGCAGAGCACACTCATACCAAGCTTGTTGTCCACTAGGACCCCTAGATCCCTTTCCACAGAGCTGCTCCTCAGTCAGGTAGATCCTAGTCTGTGCCGCACTCCTAGATTATGTTTCCCAGGTGAAAGACATTACACTAGACCCCTAGATCCCTTTCCACAGAGCTGCTCCTCAGTCAGGTAGATCCTAGTTTTTGCCGCACTCCTAGATTATGTTTCCCAGGTGAAAGACGTTACACTAGACCCCTAGATCCCTTTCCACAGAGCTGCTCCTCAGTCAGGTAGATCCTAGTTTTTGCCGCACTCCTAGATTATGTTTCCCAGGTGAAAGACCTTACACTAGTCCTTGTTGAATTTCATAAGGCTCTGGTTAGCTCACTCTTCCAGACTACGCAAGCCTTCCTGCAGGATGGCTCTGCCTTCTGAATTGTTCACTTCCCCGCTCAGTTTGGTATCATCAGCAAACTTCATCAGAGTACCTTTGATCCCATCTTCCAGATCCCTTATGAAGATATTAAACAGCGTTTGGCTCAGTGTTGATCCCTGGGGAACCCCACTTGTGATAGGTTGTCAGTCTGAAAGGGAGCGATTTACCACCATTCTCTGGATGTTCCCATCAGCCAGTTCCCCACCCTCTCACAGCCCTGTTGTCTAGACTGTAACCCAGCAGTTTGTCTAGGAGGAGACTGTGGGAAACTGTACTGAAAGCCTTGGGGAAATCCAGGTAGGCAATATCCCCCCTCACCCCATAGGAGCTGAGCAGGTTAACTTGTCCTAGAAGATGATCATGTTTGTGGAGCGTAATTTGCCCTTGGTGAATTCATGCTGGCTTTTCCCAATCATATTCTTCATCTGACTTGTGATAGCCCTTAGGAAGATTCATCCCATAACTTAATTCAGTGTTAAGTAACATAAAATTAGCAGGCCATTATGAATGAAACTGAAAAAACAGCAGTCTGGAAAAACTGGTGTTAAGGTTGCCTGTAAAAGTTAAGTTTGTTCCCTTCTAGAAGAGTGTCTTATTTACAGTCCACTTTCCTGGTATCAGTACTTACACAGGTGCACCTATAAAGTTGTAATATTTGTTTTCATTTCAGCAAACTCAAAGAGAAGAGCAAGAATGAAAAAACCATCTAGTAATATATTAAAAGAGAAAATTGCTTGCTGTTAATAATTAGTGTTTTCTATTTCAAATAGAACTGTATATTATTCTGTTAGCTCTAATAGTTACAGAATTTTATTCTTTCTTGTAATTTAGTCAAGTTACTCTATTTGTACCTTTAGAACAGTGTAGAAAATGACAGCGTGATTTCTTTCCATTATAATTTTTGAACATAGTAACACGTAATATGGTCTGTTCACTTACACAACCCAACAAAGTTTAACCTTCATTCAAATAACAATGTTCTTTCCACATAAAGGCAGGAAAAAATATAAAAGTGTCTGGTGTGGATTAAACTAGCAAAAACCTACTACTTGACTTTGTAATTATTTAAGTGATAAAATGTTGACATTCACAGAGGAATATACTGAAAAAAATGATAGGCATATACCAAACAATAATTTCATTACTATCCTTTGGAGAACTACTTTAAATAGTTTATTACTATATCAGTCATTGGGAAACAACAGACTGCTGCAGACAGGCAGCAGAGGGAGTTCAGGTTTACTGCTGCTTCTCAAAAGACACGCAGTACTTGGAGTTACATAAGGGAGGGGGAACATGAAAAGAGTTTCTAAATCAGTTGCACTTTTTCAAAATGTTACAGCAGACTTTCAGGATTCACACTTGCACTCTATCAGACTCTTAGTCCCTGTGCAGAAAGATTTCCTGCATGACTGTAATGCCCTGTATTTTGCTCTTCTCAGGGAGCATGTGGTAGGCATGTGGCTAACAAGTTTCAATACAGAAGTTCTCCTGTCATGGCCCAGCTCACCTTCCCTGTGTTAGTCCCCTTCCCCTGGTGGAGACTGTTTCACTGCCCCAGTTCAATGTTTTCCAGGTTGGACCACAATTCTTGATAAACGGTCACATCTTTCTCAGAGCCACTTTGGAAAGGGAAAAAAAATGGTTCACAGTCTCTAATATGTTTCTATCTTCAAACCTGGTTTACTACAAAACATGCTTAGTAATTTTAAAAGCACAGTATGAATAGTAGAGCAAGTTAACCTTCACAATGTTAAATGTGTTTTTTTCATCAAACATGGGTTTGTTGTACATAGAGGCTTTCCTCCAGCCTTTTTGAGTTTGATGACTTTTCTGGAGGCACTGTGGTGTGGCAGCTTGAAAAGCCCTCTGCTGATTTGTTACCATTTTATCTTTTTGACCAGCTTTGTGTGTGGCTTTGTTTCCACCAGAGGATGGAATAGTTCTTTTCAGTTCCACATCACCCCATTCATTATCTCCATGGGTAAGTTTGGTTTCATTTTTGACCAGCTCAGGGTAGGCACTTTGAGCCATACTCCGGGTCACATTTTAAATTGGCCAATTAAGTTTGTCTGAATCTAAGTTGGTCCTTATCTCTGTATCATTGTGATTACGTCTTCAGTGAAAAAAACAGGGAGAGCAAGTCATAGGCATAATTCCTCCAGCATTTCAGAACAGTGCAAGGTTTCCCCTTTCTTCCTTTTGTTGGAAGCAGCAGCATGTGACACCTGCATAATCTAAATTACTCTTCTCCATTTTCTTCTTCAGTTTTACAAAACTGAGGGGAAAAACTGAGTGAAATTGAATTTCTTTCAAACACAAAAGAGGGAATATGGACCATCCAGTCTATTTGGACAGCTTTGCCTTGTTGTTTCTGCAACCAATCTAGGGAGCCACAGAGTAACGGTCTTTATAAATACAGTCTTCTAAAGGCAGGAAAAGGAAAGAAAATTTCATGGGGAAAAAAGCCTCTTTCTGCAAAATGAATCTCAGAGAAGAAAACCAGAAGAAATTACTTTACCTGAAGAATGATTTGGGCACAAAATCTAGTGACAATAATGAAACATGAAAGAAAGCAGTTAATACACGTGCAATTTATCAAGCAACTTAATAAGGTACCTTCTTTCTCCAGTTGTTATCCAACAATTACCAGTTTTCAAAAGCATGAGTCTCAATTCTTCAAGGACTGAGGCTCTTTCTTGGAACTCTGAAGTAGGAAGAAATCTTCTTACCTATTTTGTCACTGAAATCAGACCTCTGCACTGGGAAGTGACAAGACGTGAGTGTTGCTGAATGATGAAACACGAAGTACTCAGTTATTTAGCACAGAGAGGAAGACAACAGGCTGGTTCACATTCCTTTCCAAGTATATAGGCACTGGCACTATTGTGCTGAGGCCAGTGGAGGTGTACTTTTCAGAGAAGACACTGCCAGTGACTGACTCAGATTGACTTTGTCAATACCAGCTCAAGTGCTGCGTTTATTGTCTCCCAGCACCTTTGCACACCATCAGGCACTCACTGAACACACAGCACAGACCACACACTGAAACAGACACATCTCAGTGAAAAATGTCCAATGAGTTTCAGATTTACAAATTAATAATATTCCAGCAAAACCCACAGTAAGCACAAGGGGGAACATCAGCCCCCAGTTTGAAAATCCTGAAGCCATGAAAAAGAAGGAGAGGAAAAGGACTTTTCTCTTCCCTTTTTTCCATCTTTCCTTCCTCAACTCTATTTAATCCAGTCAATTTGACTAAAACAATGAAGATTACTCTTCACTGTCTCACCCTTAACAACTTCTGCTAACCTCCTTTTAGCAGGGAACTTCTTGCTATTTCAAAACATATCCTACTGCTTTGTCTCACACTTTCGTACAATAACAGTCTTGATGATTTTGAAATAATGTAACAAAGGTACCTTTTACCTTTTTTAATTGATTTGTCAATTCTTCAAAGCATATATAGTGCTACTTCTATATCTGAGGAGGAAACTTTCAAAGCAAATAGTTTTAAAAGTATAAATAAAACTCTGTTGTATCAAAAATCATTAAACAGAAAATATATCTCCTGTGATGGTTTTCTTGCTTCTGGAAGTGGTATAATGGTCAACAAGTTTCTCAGTGTACAATTATCTTCCAAGAATTTGTCAACTGGTTTTTTGCATCCATTTGTCAGAAAAACCTTCTTCATAGATATTCAATTTGAAATAATGGAGGGTAGTAATTGATTTACTTGGTTTAAATGACTCAAAACTGTTATTACCACTGCAGTTGTATATTCTGGTAATTCACCTGCTCAGAAGGGAGATAGTATTAGACTAATTGCGTATGAAGAAGAGGCAATATACATCTTACCTCTTTACCTTTTCCCCCGAAGCAAGTAAAGCAGTTTGGGTTGCTTCTTATTTTATGGGACTCATTTCACTAAAATTTCCACCTCTAGATTTTGTCATAAGTCTCTCCCAATTAGTATGGATTAAAGAGAATCTCCTCTACTCTGTTCTATTCTACATACTAAGGTATAATTCAGAGAACATAAGGAATGTGTATGAAGTGTAGGATGTAAGGATAAACGTTACATTTTACATTACAAAACCAGATCCAACATGTGGTCTAATAGCTGGGAGTATGAATTCCAAGTGAGGAAAGACAGAAAAGTAAATTACCATAACATACAAGATCATAAATAACAATTAAACACTAGAATATCAACTGTTTGGTTTGTCATATATATATATATATATATGCACAAAGAAAGAGAGATCTGACTTCACTGTTAAGTGGTCAAAAATAGTGGTTCAATGCTCATAAAGCAAGCACTTTCCTGGGCCAAACCCCATCATGTCTATAACACAGTGGTCCAGCATCCTTTTTCCTCATTTTAAAAGTCATTGTCCATCCCAGCAAAGGTTTTAAATATATAAATCTCTTAATAACAAGGTTAAACCTTCAGTTTACCCCTCACCTATGTCACCATGGTGCAATAAAATTACAGTAGATTTGACCAAGAGACACCGTCCTGGTTTAGGTCAGAAAAAGTCAAAGGTTTTTATTTCACAGTGTCAGTTTGATGTGCTAGAAGGCATTGTTTTGATTAAGCCATTAAGCCATAAGTAAACACCATTCCAAAACAGGGGGTTCCTCTTTTTTTTTTTTGTTTGTCATTTCCAAGTTTCAAGATATGTGATGCTATCACATATAAGAATTCCATTATTTATCCAGAAGACAATACATTTAAAAATAAAAAACTTTATTAATGAGGTAGGTGTATCAATTATATAAATATTTAAACAGACACAGCAATTTAGAGTACCAGCAACTGAGGGCCATTGAGTGCTTAAATTGACTCCATTTTGAGGGATCATGGAGCAAATTCTTGGAGCTTTCTGAGGAAAATATCTTTAAGATCTGTTTCTCAGGTTGCATTATCTAAATTTTGGAGGACTCCAAATTATTACCATGTAGAAGATTAGATCTATTGAGGCACTTAAACTTTAATTAAGGAACCTAAATTAAAATGAGAAATCTGGATTCTCAGTATAATTGTAATCAGTCATGCTTAAGAAAAATACACTCAAACTAGAGCTGTTGCAGAGCGTGGTCACTATGATGACTTGTTTAACCTAGCCCAACAGAATTTATAATGATATGCATTAGCAGAACAGAGGGATAACAAATGACTATAAAGTGACCATGACTAAATTTAGGGTGGAAAGAAAAAAAAGAAAAAGGCTATCACAAAGTACAGGTCTGTGGCAGAAAACTGTAGAGTTAATTAAACCTATTACATGTTAGATTGCAATAACAGTAACTTCTGAATTAATCTGCCTGCATTCAGACACAATTCGTCCTCTTTCCTAAAGGTGAAATTCACATGGCACTCAAAAGGAACTCTTAAATTTGAAAATCTTCACCAACTAGATTATGTGAATGAAGGCCTTTTAGGTCTTATATATTCAGAGTTTTTCTGTATTCACAGGACTAGGAAATACATTCAACATAATTGTTTGTAATGCATTTTGGTATAATTCCTGAATTGTCTTTGGAAGATTTTGATTATGTAGGTGAATTTATACATTCCTGAGATTGAGATACATTCCTTGGACAAAAGAGGCAGTCATGGAGAGTCATGTAAAAATTATGGGAGGAAATAATTTAGTTAAGCCTAATTTAGTTTCTGCTTCAAAACTCTTAATATTGAGCTTCCTTTATGACTCCTCTGCTACTTAAATGTATTGCTTGTTACTATAAATATGACAACATTTCAAAAAGTATTCATTTATGGCTGACTGCTTTAGTGGCTTAGTGAAAGTCGAGTGGATTATTTTTGCAATATGTTCCCCACAATTAAGCCTTCTGTCCCAGCCTGACAAGAACCAAGAGTGTCCCAGAAGAACTCTAAACTGTAGTTTGGGTAAGCCATTAACGCTGCTATGCTTGTTTTTATTAACCATCTTCACTAGACAGCAATGTTGGCAAAGAACAAGGTTTTTGTTCTTGACTGTAATTGTGACAATTGTTTCCAGTCTAGGGCATTAGTTTTTGACCTGTTAAACCAGAAGGATTCCCCTGGTGGCAAGAGGCCAAATTCAGCCTGCCATCTGTGAAGCTTCATTTAGTTCTGCCCTAAATGTCCAAAAAGGAGTTAGGAAGGTCAAGAGAAACACAGAAAACAGAAACATTGATCTGTATGGTGAGTTCAAAAGGCAGCAGTAACCCTTCCTCTGCACTCTGATTTTAATCAAGGGCTGTCAGAGATCCTGGTTTCAGTGTAGTGCAGGGCATAACTGGTAGCTGATAAGGAGTGAATGTACCACCTGTGGCCATGTGCTTTGGTCTTCAGGTTATAATGGATAAAGACGGTGGTAACACTCAGGTTTGCTAGGCATCATCCTGGCACTAACTGATACCACAGAGCTTGCTAAGATATCGCAGCTGCATGAGAGTTAACTCACTCTACACTTAGTCCTTCTTAATAACTCCCTGCTGAGTGACAGCAGCTTTGTATGACCCGGCAGAGGACACAAGTTATTAGTATAAAAATTATAGTAGAAATATATAGAATAGTAAACAGAAGAGTACCCATTTTATTCTTGGATTATTTTCATGGCCAAAGGCAAAATGAGAACTCATGACAAACTCCTCAGTAAATTAGGATTCAGGGTTTCTCATCATATTGTCTTTAGTGAATATTTTAGAAATGTATTTTGGTTCTACCAAAAACTGCAGCATGTGCTAAAATTTCCAGCTATATTGCTGCAATAAGTAGAGAATAAAATAGATAATATCCTTAAAAATTGCACATGACATGACACAATATGTACCCCTCACCCTGAGTCAGCACGCGTAGGTTTGCTTCAAGCACTCAGGCTTTTGGGGGGTTTCCATATCCATGCATATAACTGCTAATAACATTCTAATTTCTGACTTCTAAATTATTACCTTCTACTTATATCATTCAGCAACCCTGTTAACATATTATAAGACACTAATAGATTTTTTTTTTAATTACCAATTATATTTCAGGATTGCTTTTCATATAAATGTCCCACTGCTAAGTGCACGTCATCTTCTTGAGTCTACTCCGATGTACCAAATGCAGTAGTTAAAAATGGCTAATAACTCACTCATGTAACATTACGGGTACATTTGGTACCTTTCTCTCCTCTGATTATAGACATATCAGCTCATTAACCACTAGTACAAGAACACTAGCTGAGCCCTTCCTTTTAACAAACTACCAGTGTGAAACTAGAAGCTAAGCCCTTCTCTTTTAGTAAATAAGTAGTACTGCCTTCATAATCAGGGGAGGCTAGGAAGTGATGTAAGAAGAGCACATTGCATTTCAGCCAGCATTTATTGCTACAGAGGTGGTGTTTTTTCATGTATGATTTCAAGCATGTTTTTAAATGTCTTCATGTGCCCTTTTCAGGCTTTTACTAATAATGTTGATGTTCACTCTCAGAAAGGTTACTGTACTTGTGTATGTGCCACACTGAAGAGAATTCCTCCATGCTATCATTTAGAAACTGTATCCTACCACAGATATGATGAAAAACTAGAACTGGGAACAGGTGCATACAAAATAATATAAGTATGTACAACAATATATGTTGCAACCCTAAGTCAGACTCTAATTTGGATTATTGGAGGTCCCCAATTCTACAGCATTTCTTGTGGTTGCCCTAATTAATAAAATCAGTCATTTTTTGCTCCAAGTCCAATTGCATACTAACTAGAAATTGTTTCATGACTCTCGTGGGTTTCCTCTCCTGAAGCTTTAAAACTATAAAAAGGCTTTATCTTCACTCATACTTGAGCCTGTAGCCTTTGGAAGGTCCTCCACACTTACCACAGGAAACTAGGCCTTCTAGCTATTGACATGAACATCCTTCCTTTCTGGGTTTATCAGTCATCAGAAGGAAAAACAGATTCAGAACTAAACACAAAGTGAAACATTCTTCCCTTAGAAATTCTTGTCCCTTAGATAGTACAAGGGCATACAGTGATAGGACAAGGGAGAGTAGTTTGAAACTAGAAGAGAGCAGGTTTGGATTAGATATTAGGAAGAAATTCTTTACTGTGGGGTTGGTGAGACACTAGAACAGGATGCCCAGAAAAGTTGTGGACACCCCACCTCTGGAAGTGTTCAAGGGCAGGCTGGATGGGGCTTTGAGCAACCTGGTGTAGTGAAAGGTGTCCCTGCCCATAGCAGATGGGTTGGAACAAGATGATATTTTAGGCCCCTTCCAACCCAAATTATTCTACAATTCTGTGATATTCTCTGGTGGAAATTTCCACCCAAACATGGATCAGGTCACAGGGCACCTCCTCAATCTGCAGAAGCACACATGAAGAGTCAGCATAGAGACAGTTGTACACAATCCTCCCGAGGCACAGCGGGCTCTCCATGAGCCTATGCCCTCCCATTTTACACTTCCTTATGATTTCTGTTTTCCTTTTCCTTCCCTTAAGTCTGATTTTCATGCTGGTATGTCAGGGTAGAACTCCTTGATCTCATCACAGCTCACCAACCCTTTGTTTGGCAGCAGTGTACATGCATAACTGTTCACGTGGTGCTATTGAAAGGTATAAAAAATAATTCCTCAGAAATATAGGTCATAGCAATACAACAGTGCTCATTGGACTCTTGGCTGATTTTCATGGCCAAAGGCAAGATGAGAAGTAATAACTAATTCTACAGTAGATGAGAATTTAAGGTTTCTCATCTTTTCTTTGCTGAATATTTAGATAAAATGCATTTTATAGCTGCCAAAAAAATTATAGCACATACCACAATTTGCAGTTCCATTACCCAAGATAAATTAATACAGTATGACAAAGTGATTCAACAGACTTACTCTGTTATTATTACCTGTTTCAGAACTCCCAAATAAAATCAGTCAGCTGCAATGTATGCTGTGTTTTCCAGAGCTCCATTAGTTCTTTTGGTACCTTAAACACGAGTAACTGTTGGAAAGGGAAAGGTTTTATTAATGTCTCTAAATATTGTACCAAATAATTAAGTTCTCAAAAACAGAAGTAACAAACTTATTTCAGCACCTTCCCTATACCAGCAATTTGGTAATATTAGCAGTTAATGAGACACACATCCTCAAGGGCTATTAAATTACTTTAAAAATGACAGTACAGGAAATAGCATTATTTGCATTTTAAACTGAGGAAATTGAGGAACAGAAATGCTATTAGACAAAACATAAATAGTGAATCACATTCAAGTCATGAAAGAACAGAAATGGTGACACATCTTAATTTAGCTGTGTATGATTCGAAGATCTACACAGGTTAACCAGAGGCTAGGCCATGGTCTTGTGCATAAAGGAGGTTTCTCTTCCGAGCTGGCACAAGTGCGAGGTTTCCGTGACCTGACGCAGGAGGGGAGCCCCGCCCTCCGGGCTCTTTGGCCCTATATCCAAGAGGGCTAAGCATGTGCATTTGGCTGCCCTCCTCCTCTTCTCTAATGACAATGGAATGTGTTCACATGCACCACCTGTGGGAACAGGAGTCAGTGAAAATTCTCACTGCCTCCGCTTGTAGGTAGAATGGGGTCTTTGAGCCAGAAATAGCCCTATCCTAATCCTCCTTGATCAGGTCTTCCAGTGGGATCGCCTTGGTCCCTTACAGGTTGGATTTAACTGGATCACGCTAGGAGTATAGCCACACCACTCTCCCTTTGTTGAGATAGAGAGTGGCCCAGCATATAATAACTTTTTTCTGTTATTAACAAAAGGCTTTCTATTGCTCTTACAGTGCAAGGGTCTGAGAACTTGATAAGGATTGTCTTGGCATGGCTTAGCCATGATATCAGTTGTCTAGGAGAGAGGCAACTATTGTCAAAAGTGTCTTCATCTTAGTTTTAGTTCATAACAACAAGTAAGTAGGTTGGACAATCTAGAACTCTAGAACAAAAATTTAAAAGTTTATCTGAGGTCCCAGACTGCAAATGCCAATAACAATCAACAAGCAGACAACAACTGGTCACTATACAAGTGCAGCCTCATGAGTAATGTGACACTAGTTAGAAAGTAAAAAGCAAACAGAAAAACTGAATAATCTGGAAACTATTAAAATAAGCAACATACAAGAAGTCTGTGTGAAGAAAACATATAAAAGTAAATCAAACCAGATATAAAACTAAAGAAGAAATCCATGTCATGAACATCACACTCTGTCTGACAAAGACCTCAGGATTCTGATGACTTGTTATAGTTCCCTTGTCCATTCTTCTTCAGAAGAATTGAAGGGTCAACTTTACACTTGGAGGGACACTGAAAGGGTGAGGACAACACCACTGAGCAAGGGGGAAATACTAGGAAGGCTTAGTATAAAAATGTTAGGAATACTATTGATGAAGATCCTCTGTGTTAGTTTGCATTATGAGACTGTTAAAACATTAACTGGGCTACCAATAAATTCTTAGCTCCGTATTTATGACACTAATGCCTTTTGCTCATAACAGAATTTTGAGCATAGTGAGACAGAGCCTGGTCAGATTGGACTGCTGTAAGGTACATGGTTCTTTCATGTGAAAGACAGAGTGAAGCACTGTAAGTTCTCCAGCAGCTCATACATTCCCTGCCAGCTATAATACCCTATTTATAGTCTCTGCGATGAATTCTTCCTCTATATTTAGAAGAAATGACACTGCTTTCAACATCTAATAATTATGGAATATATGAATGCAAAACTCATTTTCTAATATGAATCATCAATAAATAATACCCATTTTCAGAAGGAGCAGCTGAACTCCTGGTCAGTTTCAAAGATAGTGATCTGTGAATTTCAAATAACACTTTTCCACAAAAGCGATTTCATCCTTCCTGATAATGGCTCTACTGCTTTCAGTCTTATAATACATGGTATTGTTGTATTCTGCCTACACTGGAATGGTTGCATTTCAATAGGAGTTGAAATAACATTCCTCCTAATACATATGCCAAAAAAACCCTAGCATGTAAATAAAACGTCATTTTTATTATTAGTCCCTTTCCAGTCCTTTCTTCATAATGCAGAGTTAGCACTTTCAGCAGACTATCACATCGTAAAATATCCTCTTTCTCTCTTATATTTGGTATCACAAAATACCATGGCAGATTAGTCCTGTTCAGCAGCATGATGCCCCAGCAGGAACACTGAAAAAAAAAGACACCCCAGCATTTTCAAAACCATAGTTCCTGCAACAGGAACTTTAGCTTTCATTTCTTTAGAATTCATTATTTCTCAGTGAGCAAGAATAAGAGTAGGAAATTATTGTTGATGAGCCAAAGACAAATCCAGACTTAAATAAACTCAATATTTGATAAATAAAAACCTAGGCAAGGCAATAATGGGGAAAATTATTTTGGGACTGAATCCAGTGCAAACCCAAACAATATTGAAGTTTAACAATTCTAAGTAAGAAATGTGGTAAGACTAATTTGGGCTCACATGGAACTTTCTGAGTATTTTGGAATCAAATAAGGATTGTCCAGAAAGTATAAATAGGGAAAAATTGCTTAGGGTGATTAAGAAAGCAATATGGAAAGACAAACAGACAAAACAAGTGGTGGTAAATGTAAATGTGTCAAATCCAGCAACGGGTAATAAGCTTGCAAATTATATGTATATATATATATATATATATATATATGAGAGAGAGAATATATAAAAGCTTTAGAGGGCATGTCAAAACAAAGTAAAATCTGGAGCCTTCTGGAGAAAGTGAGTGGAGAAAGTGAGCTATTAAAAGATAACATATCAGAGGCAGAAATGTCCCAGGATTTTTCACTTCCTTTTTCACGAACCGGTTAATAGTGATCAGATGCTTCATAAAATTGCTGTTAAGAACAAAGGGATGTGAACATAGGCCAGACTAGAATAAGAATACATCAGAGAATATTTAGGTATTCAGGAAAGTTATATATATTCGAGTCACAAGGCTTGAGAAATTTTATCGTAGAGCAAATCAATCTTTGAATTGCTAGTGATTATCTTCTAGACTTCATGGAGAATAGATGAAATCTGAAAGGGATGCAGAAGGATAAATATTGATCTTAACTTTAAGAAAAGGAAAAATAAACACCTGGGAAATTAGAGATCAGTAAACATAATTTTTCTTTGCAGAATGATACGGAAATTAATGATTAAATAATCAATTTATAAGCTCCTAAAAGCAATGAAGTAGCACTAAGCATCCACGACACATTTCTAGAGACAAAAGCTTTTCAATGACCAACCTGTTTGTCTTTACTGGCTGTCTCTCCCTCAGTAAATAGAGTAGAAGCACAGGCTGATCTGTGATGAAATTGGGGAATGTTTTTGGCACAGTCATTCTCAGGAGAAAAAGCTGTGTCTGGTATTTTGATTCTGGCTGAACACAGGTGCCTAGGAGGTAAAAGAGCCCCTTTTAACATAATTATCACTCGGTTGCATCACACTGTAAGATCACATTTGGTAGGATCAAGGTAAGACTGCTCTAGACATAATTCTAGTCAGTGTTTTCATGAGCAATATGAATAGTGGAAAAGCTCCTTATAACATTTGGGGTTAATTGAGCTGGGAGGGGCTATAAGCACTTTAGAGAGTAGGTTTAGAATTCAAAATAATATTGATAAGTTGGTGAAATGGGCCCAGATGAATACAGCAAAATTCAGTAACACCTATGAAGTACTACAGGAAATTCAAGTGCATGAATATAATAAGGCAAAAAAGTGACTAGATAGCTAAAAGGATCTGCATAAAAGGATCTGAGGTATATAAAAACTGTAAAACTGGGTACAAGGCAACAGTGTGCTGCCCTTGCAAAGAAAGGCTATGTTAGTAGGAGTATAGCATATAAGAAAAAGAAAGCAACCATCCTGCCGTCCAAGGCACTGGAGTGGCAGCCACTGGCGTCCAGCTTTCAGCAGCACACTTTCAGAAAGTTATAAGTAAAAGAATAGAGTATTTTAGGCTGAAAAAGTCAAAAGGGAAGGCAAGATCCAATCTGTCATTGCTGCTCCATGGTCTGTCACAATCTTCATGGCTCAGCTGACTCGTCCTGAGTAGGTCTTTTCCTTGACAGTTGGTTAAAAAAAAAATCTAGACTAAATTCTTTCATATTACCAGCAAACTAATAGCTGGGTGAATTAAAACTGAAACAGCCTACTTCTCCATCTAAATCCTGATTTCTTACAGCTTTTCTTAATAATTCTGTGACTGTAGTATGTAAATTAATCTGCCTTTTAAAAAGTGCAACTAGACATTACTGACTAGATTTAGTTCAGTGCATGATTTATGCACTGGTACATTTATGAGTATAAATTGATCTGTCACTTTTAGGACCAGATACTCGATAATATGCATAATCCTTAAAATATGCAAGATACAGATAAAAATACGGTCTGTTATCAGGAAGCCATTCTAAATTACCTCCAAAATCATATCAGCTGAAATCATACTTCTCAGCTGATTTCTGCTTTTTTAATGCTATCTGACTCCCAGAGTACCATAAACAAGTGATGCATTTTCACTTAGAAAGAAGAAACTTACCTAATTTGTGGCACTTGAGCAGAGTGAAGTTTCTTACAAGACTTCAAGGAGATGGCAATAACATTTTATCAGCTGACTCAGTAAGCAGAGAATTTCAGCTGGTAGATCATATACCCTTGTTTACTTTGAAAGGTGAAGCTGATGGAATGGTAGCACATCACCCTCTATGCCATGAACTATATGTAGCATTGGACCTTTATTTGAGTGCAGAGAACGTCAAAAGGAATGTCCACTTTCTTGTTCAGGTAATAATCAAAAAAATGTTGAAAAATTTGCAGGCCTAACCCCATCAGACACAGACAACCTGCAAAGTTGACTTTTTGGTCAGAATATAGCATTTGTTTTCAAAGACTTTAGGGTAAGCTTGTATTTCCTTTTCCATTTTGGTTTTCCATTGCTGGAGACAGCGTTTCCAGATTTCACAGCATATTTCTCTTGCAGGCAAGTATTTTTTCTACATTTTTAGATACTTTTAAAAATATTCTTTCCTGACATCTGACTAGGACAGAGTAATGACCCACTAAAACTTACGAATAAGAACTGGAAAGTTACTTGGGAGTTTTAGCAGTAAATTTTATTTTTTCTAGTACTTTTTTGTTTCTACTTTGGGCTGCAATTGACATGACAGCACAAGGTCTTAATTATTTGCTAAGGATTCACAGATAGATGGATAGATAAATAGAGAGAGAAAAGCAGTAAGGTAATTGCTTCTAATGGAGGGGGCGGGAGTGGTGGCAAAGAAGGCAGAGATTATAAGTGCTCCTAAATCAGACTGTTTCTTTTCTTATATCAGGGTTTGTTCTATTTATAGTTACCAATGCAGAGAGATCCACATTTTTAAGAATTTTAAACCCATCATCACAACAAAGGAATGAGAAAGTTCTCGAAAAAATGCACTGTTATCAGCTCCCAAATTAAGCCCAGAGTAAAGGGGAGAATGTCAGGAGAAATCAGGCCAGATTCAGCAGCTCAGGGGCTGTGAGGATGATGCATCTCCATAGCCTGGGTTCAGTCAGTGACAAGGCTGAGCACGGATTCTTAGCAGGCATATACAGAGCACATGTAGGCACGTATGCATGTACATATGAAATATATGAAACTGGCCATTCAGATAACATACACAGCCCTCACACAAACACATGCAGCACAGCAGCCTCATCCTGCTCCCCTCTCTGACTGAGCAGAATGGAATACCAACAGTGAACATGTATATATATATCTCTCTCTATGTATATGTGTGTATATATACGGGGAGAGGGGGAGAGATACGTGCCTCCCATGGCCCCCAGCGGCCAACCCTGCTGTGCTGTAACCCTCTGTGTTCCTTTTGAGCGTGCAGACCATCTTTTACCACACAGCTTAGCAAGGAGAAGGCAGTCAGTGAATAGAAATCACAGTCAGAGATGGGAAGGAGGCAGTCAATTAGGCAGGAGAGAAGCCCATTCAGGATACTAAGGAGGCAAATCTGCAGAAAATTGAGGCACATTCTGAAATTGTAGAAGAGGGTTCTTCGATAATCCCATAAGAAAACAGATGAGTATTTATGGACTTGGTTTAGTTTTGAAAAATGTGTCTCACTGAGAACAGTTGTAGAATCATAGAAAAGAATGTTTTGGGTTAAAAGGGACTGAAAAGACCACCTAATTCCAACCCCACTGCTATAGGCAGAGACATCTTCCACTAGACCAGGTCTTTCAAAGCCCCATCCAACAAAGCCTTGAACACTTCTAGGGATAGAACATCCACAAACTCTCTGGAAAATCTGTTCCCATGTTTCACCACCCTCACAGTAAAGATTTTCTTCCTAATATCTAAAAAATATCTAATAAAAGGTTGTCAAAACACACAGTGGGCAGAAGCTCAGGCTAGTGTCTGGGAGTGTCACTTACTCATCACATATTTGATTGGGATTGGCAAAACAACTTTAGGTAAAACAAAATTTTCATCCATTACTTGCAAAGAAACCATGGGACTGGGATATCTACCCAACAGGGGAGGTGCCCTACAATTCATAGCAAAGAAAACCTGCCAGATGTTTGCCAATTTATGCATGTCTCATTCCACGGCCCTTCACTGAATTTTGTATGTAATGGAAGAGAAATCTGCACAAGAGGAAAGCAAACAAAAGGAAGGAGTAATAGAAACAGACGTTTAGAGCAACAGAATGGGGAAAAGACATCAAGTCCATTTTGTCAGACACTTTCTCAATACTAATCTTTCCTGCATTAAGATACTCCTTTTTTTCTAATTAGACTCCTTATGAAAACACCAGTGAAAGCTTTCTTTGAAAAACTGTGCAGTCTCCATCCTTGGAGATTTCAAAAACTATTCTGGATGAAGCCCTTAATAACCTGATCTGATCTGAGAGACAACCCTTCTTTGTGTCAGATGTTGCACTAGAGACCTCCTGAGGTTTCTTTCAGTCTGAATTGTTCTGTGATTCCGCGATCCTAAGAAACTTTGTACATCAAAAAGTTCATTTGCATATTTGAAAGTAGTCAAGCCATATTCTGAAAAGTTTGTAAACATGTCATATCTGCAGATGTCTCTTTCTGCAGGCTATCAGTTTCAGCTGCAGATAGATGTATGGCATAGAAGTTTGGGGTGGTTTTACCTCAAGAACTTTTGAGTTCAAACCAAACATTCCATTGAGCCTGAACACAAATCATCTCAGAATGTCATTTTGTGACATCTGTCAGTATAAATACCATCAAACTCTGACACAAAAAGAGGATGAGTTGCAGGGAGGAGTCGTCCACTCAGAGATGATGTTAGCCTATCTACCCTGCAGGGATGAGGCAACAGATATTGGACTTGTACCAATAACTCCTTTCTTGACAATTGTCTCTGAGCAGACTCTTGATGTACTTAGTTTTCTAGGTTGCCGTAACAGAGTTGATGCAAGGTGATGTTTGCAATACTTTTTTAAAAATTCATTGTGACTTTTTGGGATGGGTGTTTCTGTCAGCTAAACCTGTTTTCCACTGTTCAAGCTGCACGAAGGGCATCATTGATAACTGATGAGAATGATGCCTATGCCAAGGAGCTTTACATCAGTAGAAAGATGTGAAGGCAGAACTGCCACCTCTGATGGCATCCTGTTTTATGTAATGGATAGAAAGGGAAGTTCACAATAATGGTTCTGAAACATTGCATAAAGTCAGCTGATAAGTATAAACTGGAGAAGTGCTTGGAAACTTTCAGCAATAGAAAGTGAAAACTAAAAGTCATAAACATCTCACTACACCCGACTAAAGCTCAGATGTAGCTTAAACTCTGTTCCCACTGTCCCTTTTTAATTTGGTTAACTGCTTGCGAGTGGTTCATATTTTTATACGAAGTTCCTCCCCTCACCTTAAAATTTTCTGTCAATGCAGAAGAGGATGCAAAATATACACAATAATGCAAGAATTGGGAGGAATCGGAAAAAATACTGAAAAAAAAGATGTCCCTTCCATAAGTAGGGCATTAAAAGTGTTGACGTGAACAACAAGAAAGCTTAACTCTGGACAAGATTGTGATTTCCATTCAGGCAAGCAACTGATGCCCTTTAAAAATGGTCTTTCATAACACTGGGTGAAATTCTCACTATGCTGAATACACAGCAGCTGGTGGGATGTTCAAATGTCATGCTTGCTCTGTGAGGCAGGAAACTACTGAAGAGTAAATATTTTAAAGTAAAATAGAGTTAAGTGGGGTTTTATGGGTGTCGGAGATTTACACTTCCTTAGCTTGTCCTGAGAACAAGGTTGTACTTTCCATTTATGTCCATGGCAATTAAAAGCTATGAAATGGTTGACAAAGCATTTTTTACTGTATGGTGGACATACATGAACCAAGAAAGGCTAATCTTTAGCTAATATAAAATTTATATTTAATAAAAGTGGATCAAATAATGGCACATATTTTGCTTTTTGCTCAGGTGTGATAATGGTTAATATCTTTCACTAGTATTTTCCATTAACATAGATTACATCAGTTAATTTCATCTTTTAGATTGAGGAGATTAAACATTGCAGGGGCAAATGAACCCATTTTGAGGCTCATTTCTCATGCTTTCATGAAGGGTAAATTGTAGTGGTGATGTAACCGTAATAAATACCCATTTGTTTGCTGAGCATTTTAAGCAATTCTGCCTTAATGCTGTTAGCTATACAGATCATTATTAACAGTTCTGGAATCTAGAAAGGTCTCCCAATCCACTAAGGAGCTAAGTGGAATTTAGTGCTTGAAAATAGTATCCACAGATCACACTGCATACTTCCATCCTACAAGAAAGGGTCATCTTGAAAGTGAAGACTAAATACTTTGTGATCATTCTACCCTTATCCTTTGTGATAAAGCTGCCAGCGAAAGATGTTTAATGATGATGACTTTGAAATACAAACATTAATCCAATAGAAATGAGTGAAAAACTGAACAAATTTACAAGATCCACTGGTGGAAAAAATCCCCATTAAATGAAAACCACTTCCTGATTGAGAGACAAATTGCAAGGAATTATTCTAATTTGTGTTGGTTATTAGCTCTGTGGTAGGATTTTCTCTGACTCAGGAAAGGCTTACTGGAACTATAGCCAGCACACAGACAGTGAGCAAAATACTTCTATTCCCCCCATATAAATTTGTCTAAATAAACATATAGCCCTGAGTACCTGCATTCAAATATATCTACTGATTCTCACAAGAATCTTGTACAAGAACGCCCTCAGAGCCATCCCAGGTTTGCTAACAATTTATGGAACTGTATAAAGAATAGCTACATGGTGCACAGTGGGAAAGGACTCTTGTTAGTGTGATAGGGATTTTTGTTGGCTAACCACACTCATCAGTTCTGTGTCTCTGCTGTGAAGTCAAAAGTGGGATCCATTGGAAGAGCTTTCTGTAAGCTCCAATGTTAATCATATCAAATTGCCTTTCAGAGGGTCTACACCAGTTCTTAGGCACCAAGGAAGCACCTGCATGGTGCTTCCATGGATAGCAATTTTTCTTGTGAAATGGGCTTCACGTAATTCAGTGTACTCCACAGCACTTCACAGCTCCTACAAGGAACCCCAGAAGCAGCACAGTGCCAGCATGAATGCAGGCAAGAAAACTCTGGCACCCTTGTGAATGCTGATATCTATGGCAAACATGGTGATTTAGATCACTCACTGATTGTAAATGCATGTATTTTAATGGAAGTAACTTAAACCCTGCAATATTGATAAAAGAGTTTTAAAGAATTGTGTGTTTAATTTTTTTTTTATTGCTATGGTGAAAGGACTGCTAATCTGCACTTAGTATATTGCATCTGATAAATTTCATGGGTCTGACTGTATAAGGGTTGATTTCCTTGTCAAAGAAAAGTATCACTTTAAGTGCAAGCCTCTTATGTTTTCTACTTCAGGGACATAGAGAGCTATTTAATTGACTTGTGTATATTGCTTGCTGATTTTTGATACTTTAATAAAACCCTTCAGCATTGCTGTGGTTTCTCATTTCCTTACAATTAAGCAGAAAACAAGGCCTTAATAAAAATGCAGAAGTTTATTAGACTTAGAAATATACGCAATAAAAAAATTCCAGAGCAGTGCAGTCCAACTTGTGATTGCTAACAAGGTATGAAAGTGCTTTTTTAAATTATCAAATAATGCTTAATCTAAAAATAAGGGAAAAAAAGTTAATTAAAAGCAGCACACCAAAGTCTGTAAATAACATTGTAAAACTTCCTCAAGGCAAACTGAATGGCAGTGATCTCTGTTTTCTTCCCTAGATCTACCTTTTGTGTTATGCACAGTGTGGAGCCATACCAGGGCTGAAAACATGGGGAGTTTTTGTTCTGTTCCTCCAACAATTACTCCAGCTGTTCATCCCCTAAAATGTGTGGATGTGCCTAGTAAATCCCACATTTGGGTACTTGCTTGTTCCCTATCTGATGGATTGCCAGTATCATACCACACTTTCCCTGCTACTCTCAGGTTGTATTTTGAAACTTTGTGAGGAACCCAGAGCTGGGGAAAATCCAATGCATCTGCAATAGCTGATATATTATGATGCCAAACAGACAGAAAGCCCATGGCAAAATCCCAGCCTCAAGTGGTAACTAACTGTATTGTGTTGCACATTTCAGCTGCAGCAAACTGTATTGGTGCATAGGTTTCAAACCTCCTCAGCTTCAACATGCAAGTTCTTCCAAAGGCCAGTTTTTAATGCATATACCAATGTGACATTGTGGTAAGGAGAAACTTGGCACTGCTGGGAACATTTTAGCATGGACTTGATTAACTACAAGGGAAGTTCCCAATCCACAGGAAAGTTATTTTGTACTGGCTTGTCTGTGTGGTAAGAAATGTTCTTCACTGATGGTAAGACTGGTCATCTGTCCCTGTACTGACTGGCTCATAGGAAGGAACATGGATGCAGTTGTGATTTAACCCCAGCCAGCAACTAAGTACCATGCAGCTGTTCACTTACCTCCCCAGTGGAATGGGGATGAGTCAGGAAAAAAGTTTAAAAAAACCTCAGGGGTGAGATAAGAACAGTTTAATAGTTGATTTTAAGTGATGGTATTGATGATAACAATAATAGTAATTAAAAAAAGACAGGAAAATAAACCCAAGAGAAAAAAGTGGTCCAAAATGCAGTTGCCTACCACCCACTGACCAGTACTCATCTCAGTGATCACCCCTCCCAGTCAACTCTCCCCAGTTTATGTACTGAGCTTGATGTTCTGTGGTAAGGAACCCAGTTGGGGTCAGCTGTCCTGGCCATGCTCCCTGGCAGCTCCTCACTGGCAGAGAATGGGACACTGAAAAGTCCTTGACTTACACACCACAAATCCACAAGAAAAACACCACTGTGTTATTAACATTATTCTCATATTAAATACAAAGCACAGCACTGTATCAGCTACTAAGAAGAAAATTACTCCATCCCAGGACAGATATGAACAGATGTCCTTCAACTTCTGCTGGTAATATCAGGTCTCCTTCCCTTCATCACAGAAGCAAAAGCTGCAGAGTCTAGTTTTGCTAAAATTGCAAAGCATGCGTTAAGTCAGTGAAAGGTTTACTGCAATGAAAATATGATTCCTCTATTAAAAAAAAAAGACAAAAAAAACACAACAAAAAAACCCCCCACAATAAAAACAATCAAAACCAGAGGAGAATTCAGCACAGAGACAGATCTCAGAACAGATTTCAAACAAGTGGGATTGTGCATTACCATATTGTTGATTGAAGTACAGCATCTCATGGCACTGTACCTCCCTCATCCTGTGGCCTGGACCACAGACCCCACTACATCTACTCCAATTCAAACTCTGAAAAGTAAGTCAGCTCATGCTGCTGGGCAGATTATTGCTCCTGCTCACACCAGCTCATTGCGAGCTGGCTCAGGCATCTCTTCAGTCTGCCATGGGGACGCCCCACAGGGCAACAGATCAGCACACTCTGCAACACCAAACTCCACAGCTCAGACATTTAGGCATTCACACAGCATTTTTTGTTGTAACTGTGAATGAAGCATGTTGAAATTCTAAGCAAGCACCATTCTACAAGCACCAATATTTCAACCAAGCCCATTTGTGCACTTAGTGGTTGATCCATAGCCCACTAGAGACAATGGGAAGACTGCCATTAACTTCACATCAGACTCATAAAAAATGAGGCAGATAACTCCCATTAATGTTAATGAGAGTCATGTATATAAATCACCGAACTGCTGATGGAAAAAGCAACCTTCTTCTGTTCTGCTTTTTACACAGCTCCCACAGTCTGTGATGTTCATCCTGCTCCAATAGCATTGTGAAGACAAAAGGTTTTTCAACAGCCACATCTTTCTAATGATTTTGCTTTCTGTCAACACAAGTCAAGCGTCATGCAAACAGAATACATGTAATCATACAGTCATGAAACAATTACATTTTAGCATGGTAATGAACAGATTTTTACAATTATTCCTATTATTTTCTAATTACTTCTATTTGTATAAATATGTAAAAATTTTTAAAGAAACAATTTTCGTTTTTTAAAATAGAAAGTAAAACTATAACATGGCATTTATGTCATTAATATTTAAATTTGAGAGAAGTTTTAATAGCAATCCAGAAGCTGCATTTTTCATGTACATTTCAACAACGGATGGTCAAGACACAGTGCAGGAAAAATGAGCTATCATTAATGACCTGACACCAGCAGCAGATATTAGGATTCCAGATAGCATTGCAAATGGATTTTTAGTTTCAAGACTAGACTGCAGCTGCTTTGCTCCACTAGGCTTAGTCTTTCTTTGGCTGCTTATGCTTAACTCCTTAATGTGGCACATTAATTATAGCCTCTCAATGGTTCCATTCCTTCAGGTCCCTGTGTCTAGAAATGTTGCCACTCAAATAGCAAAGTGCAAGCTTTCCATCATTCTAATAGTTAAATAATGGCAAGGCTATGCAATTGAAACAGCATGAAAGGTCACCTTGACAATATTCTGACTGGTAAAAAGTAGCTTAAGGCATCACAGTTCTTTATCGTGAATGAGTTGACTGAGTTTATTACTATTCAGGGTATTTTAATCATTTACAAGTTTGGCACAAAGTAAGAAATATCATTTTGGAATTGCTGCAAATTATCAGATACATCCAATTCAAAGACAATATTTACAAAGCATATTTTTTATTATATTGAACAACAAAGTGAGGAGACACAGGAGTTTGAACCAATGATATATTTTTTGGAACACCAGACACATGTAGTCAGTATGAAATATAACCCTCAGCAGAAGTCCGTAAGAAGCTTTAGTCATCAGCAAAGTTTCCAGAAAGCTCTATTTGCAGGATTTAAGGAGCACAAGCATGGAGCAGAGACCTTATGCCGGGGCTTTGAGAGGAAAAGTTTTATGCCAAATGACATTCTTAAACTGCCTTTGGTCTGTGCTTTATGGCAGGAATAAGAGCAGGACTGAATTTCACATATTTCTCTGTTGGAGGTGGGACCAGGACCATAATTCCCACCATTATAGAGCAATTATACATCTGGTGAAACAGTAAAAGAAATCTAAATTTTCTGTCATCTCTATTTTGTTCTTACCCAAGCCCTTCAAGTTTCATGTGCCCTTTAATGTAGGTCTTCAAATTAACTGCAGCTTAATTTTCAGAATGATTTGGCTAGACTGCTAAGACTAGATTTACCTGGAGAATAACTTCACTAAAGACAGTGGAGCTAATCCAGGCATAAACAGCCTTGAACTTCCTTTTGTGTTTCCTTTCAGAACTTCTAATTGCAGAAATCGATCAGTTTAAGGTCCTTATGTTACAAGCTTTAACAAAAGGTGAGGTCAGATCAAAGCTATATGGACTTGGGCAATAAACACATCATTAACTGAAGTACAGTCAGCACTTTAGCTGTCAGTCTTCTCGTGTGTCTGTATTTCCTTCAAAGACACAAAAATGCGGATAATACTTGCTACTATCCTTATCCATTAGGAATATTAGGTAAAACTGTGAATTTGAAATGTGCTGGATACTTGACAGCATACATCAATACTTAAGGATCCATCTTTCAAGCAGCTATTAATCTTTTATATTGATATACTACTGCACAAATTTCTGTATAATGAAATTTGAATCAAAGCAGAGGGCTGGATATTCTGAATGACAGAACACAATCTCACACACAGGAGCTATAACTTCCTTCACTAAGCAAGGTCTATTTGCCCAAGATTAATTAGATCAGGACATTTACAAGGGTCTTTTACTACTTCATCATCCAGTTTCTCATGCAGGTACTGACAGAAAATGGAAAAACCACAACATGCTAATGAAAGACTTACCACCCAATGAGCATTTTCCTGCAGTGACTAAAAAATCACTAACATATGACACTATTTTAAAAGGTGTCCCCAGCAGCTGATGGAGAGACTAATACATTTATAGCACAAATAAGTAAAGTGTAATAGGATAAACATAAAAGCAGCTGCAAATTATATACTTTAGTGCATTGTTCAGACTTGTGCAAAATACGAAATTTTCAATTTTCACCTAGTAATAAACATTTTTCTTGTAGCTCTCAGAAAAAAAAAAATCAAACAAACCAAGCATAGAGAACAATCAGGGTTGTCAGTATTAAGACAAAAGAATGTGTGGTAATGCACGTTTTCCTTCCTGCTGAGGCTTGTCAGAGCAACTGTTCTGCTCTGAAAGGTGCAGGGCAAGTGTTGCAGCTTGCCAGCAGTATACTGTGTGACTCTGGCTTAGAAGAATGGTTTAATAACATGGTCTGTTTCCAGCAGTAAAGGAGAAGGGTTGGATCTGAACTTCCAGAGGCCCTCTCTCACAACATGACACCAAATCTTGGCTTTAGGCAAGCACATTGGTCAGCAAATACACACACAACTCTACTGCAAATGCTACCTAAATGGCTATATTGTGTCTTCTTTTAGAAAGGCAGTGACCTAGATGGTCCTGTGGACATACTGGACATTTTTAAGGCCTGTAGAGCCACACTGCAATAGATGCCCGTGCTGTTTCTCTGTGTCCTTTCAGTATTGATTTAGGTATAACACTTGATTCAGCTCCATGTAATAAAAGATACCCTGTCAAAATTGTTTCTTTGGGAGTTGGGCAACAATGCTGTCTGCAGAAGTGTTTCTCTAGAAATGCTTTCTAAACATTCTCTAGGTGATAGGCCATAATTTACCAGCCACTGCAGTAAGGTCCTAGTGTTCCCAGTCTATCCATCTCCCACCTGTCCACTGGGTAGATTCTGCTAGTGCCCATCTCTGTTACAGGGACACTACATACTACCCCAAATGCTCCCTGTTGAAATCATGGTCAGTACTGAGTAAAAAATAACAGAAAAAAATTTAACCTTAAAATAGGAAAGAGTCCTTAGTGTCACTAAAAAAGCATCACAAATGTCAGTGTATAACTTGAATTAATGTATGATTAGTTTATTTTTGCTGTCTTAACTATAATAAAGGATAAATAATTAATTATTAATATTTAGTAGTCATTAAAACAGCTCTGCACTGGATATAATCCCATCCATTAGTCAGCTGAACTGGATGAAAGAAACCTTATCAATTTTTTTGTGAAACACAAGCAAGGTATTCATCAGTCACTATGTTGACACTAAAATCACATAGCCAGAGGCCTGATCCTGCCACCAGACTTGTATAGGTGGAACGTCTGGTCATTCCTATTAGTGAAAAGATCTTAGAGAGTTATAGTTTAACGAAATATTTGGATAAATAATGTAGGAAATACAGAGTTGACTTCAAATTAGCAGCAAAATTCCCTCTATTATCCCTAAAGCCAGGTTTTAACCCACCATCCAGAAGTAGATTTGAATGCACTGAGATATCAGTTCCATAAAGGTCAATTTCCTTATGAAGTGGAAAGAAAGAGTTTGAACTTTCTCTGCTAAGTTTGCCTGTGCACAGAGGTCTTTTATAATATAAATTTAAATACACAATCTGTTTTATAATGTTTTCCATCATCTCTCTTCTCCATATGTTCTCCCACTAGGAATCTAATGAGTTCTACATATGAGGGATGACAAGGGAATATGCCTGAGAAATAATTCCAGCAATTACGGCATATGGAGGCATTGTTTTTGAGTCACTTTTGCCATGAACATTAGGCAGAGCATCTGGGACCAAATTATGTCTACCTGCCCATGGACATTAGCAAAATCATCATCTTCCATTTGTAAATTCTGCTGAGGTAATCTGCCATACAAAGAGGACCATTTCATCAGCTTTATGATCAGAGAGCATATTGAAACACAGTCCTTTAATAGTTAGGAAAAAATGCTTCTCTTTAGAAAGAATAGTTTAAACTGGAAACTATTTTAAGATAAAATTGTAGAAATACATTATCTCTCTCCCCTCCTGTGTACAGTTTCAGGCCATTATTTATTAAAAATCTTTTCTCATCACTACTGAAGTTTTGTAAGAACTGACTGGATCCCAGGACTAGAGAAAACGACCAAAGAAAAATTAAAAGAACAACAAAGATGCATAAACTCTAAATCAGTAATAGTAAGGATTATATTCTCCACACTCAAATATGACAAGGCATTGGTAATTAATCATAAAGAGGAAACAGACTAAAAAAACCTCCTTTACATGGAGACATAGCAACTAAGGTAGTGCACATTTTGTAAGTTCCGGATATCAGATTTAAATACTAAGACATAAGGCTGGAGACTTCAAGTACAGCTTCTGTCATGTTTGTTTTGACAGTAAGGAGAAGAGATCAAGAAAGTCAACCAATATGCTCATATGGAGTAAACTTGCAACTACACATATTCCTCATACTCAAGAAAAATGTCTCAGCAATGCAAGTAACCTAAGTATTTTACATGTTTTTTTCCCAGCTGTGCATTTGAAGCAGTGAAAGCCATAAATCCCAAACTACAGTGTCCTTAGATTACCCTAGTGTTTGAGGGGGGAGAAAAAGAATGTCCCTGGTCTTTTACAAGATCTGAACCAAATTCTACAGTTATGAATATAAACATAAAGAGCTAATATAGAATGTTTACGGTTAGGGTTACATATATGCAATAATATTTCTATTACATTAACCACTTATTGAATTTAGTTGGGCAATAAACTGTTTTTCAGAACTGAAAGCCAGATATATTTCAAGTCCTTCAGTTGTGGCTAATATTGATGGGATTCGTAATATTTAATCAAGAGAATCTATTGTCAAGTAATAACTGATTTAATTTCCCACTGCTACACACGATTACCTGTATACTTCCAAAGAGGGAGTGAAAATAGAGAGAAGGTTCTTTAACCATTAACCTGAATAGGGACATGTGAACTTCAATGAATTTGCTCATTCAGAATTTTCTAAGCAAAATGCTGAACATTCATCTGGAGCTGAAGGCCCTATGCACACCTAAGTCACACTAAGGTGCCTTGCCATTTCTATTGTCTGGCTTTGGAGCAAATCCCAGAGACACATGAGACAGACCGTTCCACCACCCCAGAGAACAGGCTAAGGTCCTGCTGTCACCCCACAGCCTCAGGTTCAGGATGCTGCCTGTACTCCAGTGATCATATGCTGGATTCACTTCCGCAGAAGAAACTACATCTCCGGTGATTAAACCAAGATCTCTGGTGATGAAACAATGGTTTGACTCTTCTGGCATCCCATTCACAGCAGTCTCAAAAAAACCTGTCATTCCCTTATACAAAAGTTTCCAGTGTCACCATCAGTGGCCCTCCTGCAAGATGGTCTTAACTTAGTTTCGGATAAAGAGACATTGGCAAGACTTGTAATCACCTGTCAAAACAAAGTTGTGGGAAATTCAGCCTTTTCATATAGTTCCTCTTCTAATCACCACATAAGCAGCACAGATGAATACAAAAACAACAGCCATGGAGGATATTTTTGCTAACCTATTTGCAACAACTGCCTGTAAAGTGGTATCAGAAAGTTACGTAACCTCTTACAGAAACAAGATCAAAGATGTAATCTGGAAATACTTTCTCCTTCTATGAAATGGTAAACAGAAAAGTTTATCAGAGTACAAACTGTGTTATAAAAACAAATTGATTAGGTAATCCTTATTATTCAATTTAATACCACTGAATCCATGAGAAATCATTTAATAGCACCAGACTGTTCAGGTGTGAGAGGTTTGATTCAGAGCTATATAACTTTTAGCAAAAAGAAACTACAGATTAGGGCAACACTTCTCTTGCAAACCGAAACTGTGCTCCATTTCCTTGTCAATATCTTGGTTAACAACAGAAGTGTAAAATTTGAGGCATAAAGGAGGAGGCAGTAAATCAACAGAAAAGGATGCCAATCACATAGTTCTGTTTTGTTGTTATAGACTTTCATGCATTACCTGGAAATTATAAAAGCCAGCTGTACAATTATAATGAGCAAAAAATCCCTGCATATATTTTTATGAAACCTATCAAAATAAAATGCTTTATAGCAGATTTTTACTTTCAAAACAAATGTATTTGATGCATTCTTAAAGCATATAGATTCTACACAAAATAGAGCTGCATTGGTTTGAAGTACTGAAATGGCACACCAGTAACATTCTTAAGCAGAGATGAAGGAGCCAAGATTTAAACAATACAGGATAAATACAAAAATTTAAAGTATATAGCACAATAGGTAAATTTATAGGTAGTAACAGTGGTATCTGCAGCAGTGCTGTTTTAAAGGTTAGCATTCATTTATGACCAAGAAACCAGATAAAACCAAAATCTAGACTTGAATGGTTTTTATGCTCTATTTTAAATTTATTGGATCTGATATGGAATTTTTTTTTTTCATTAAGATTCATATCAGAATTTTCTTTATGTTTTGTTCAACTGATACAATACATTTAATTGTGAAAAGTATGAACAAAGCAGTGACTTTTTTTCCCTCTCAGTGCACTGCCACTTGAAACTGCAGAACTGGAATGCATATTCTGCAGTTCAGAGGTCTTGATGATAACTGAATTCATAGGCTAACATGGGTTTCCCTCCGATCATAATGTCTGATCATTTCTGTAATCACATGAAATAATCTAGGAAGCAGCACATAAGGAATAAATGATTAATTGAAGCAATTCACATGCCTATAACATGAATGCACATAGCTGATCCAGTTACCTGTACTCCATTTTCAAAAGAGAACTAAACCGTCACTGTGGATACCTGAACTGCTGTTCCCAGCTTGCTTCAAGGTGCACAAGCAGATCTGACAAATTGGCTTTTTTTTTCCTTTCCTTTTAAACAGTTCCACAAATTAACCCGAAACACTACTTTTTCAGGATTGTCTATCATGTCTTATTGCCACTTAAAACGCCTAAATGATAATTTTTCAGGATTCACATTTTGTGAAGGAAAAGACAAGATTTTTTTCAGTTTGACCTGAAAACAACAGTACACTCACCAGAACTTGCCTTAGGTATCAGTTCCTTTCAAAAAAGGCCTTTCAAAGCAGCCGGAGATGTTCCCAGCTCTACTGAATAAATACAAAATTAATATAACCTTTGAGATTCTTATTTGCTAAAAACTTATTTTGTTCTGTGAGTAAACAGACCAGATCTCCAAAGCGCATGTCCATACAGGGAACTCTATTTTATATTACAATTTTGTTCACTTGCTATGAACAGTCACAACATTAATCTACTGCAGATAACCTATTCAGTATATTTGAAAATCCATTTATTTTCATTTATTGGTATGCATGTTACACTTGTATATAATACAGTATTTTCAGCATTGTTTAAGAACAAGGAAACAAAGAAAACAAGTATTGAGAAGCATGATATAGATTTTCGACCAAAGAGAGGCCATATTCAGATTTTACAAAAGAGCACATTTACACTTTGCACTGTCCCAGACAACCTTTTTTAGAAGCTACCTTCTGTCCTGAACCTGTTAGCACAAATCCATATAATACTAATCCATCCTAAAATACTGAGATACCTAGCTGTTGCTACAAACAGTTTATTCTAATTAAATTTTAATCAGAAAATAAGATCTTTTCCTGACAACATATTTTTATTATTTCTCAGCAGAATGATAGAATATACTTCTCAATTTTATTCCCAACAGTAATTCATTTTATTTAAGCTCTCCTGTGCAATAATACAGCAGAGGTAATGAAATGGTTTTGGAACAACAGGGGCTACTGTGACTGGCAGAGCACTCCAGGGTGTTCATCCATCATGGAACTTAATATATAACTAAACTAGCCATGTCAATGGCTTGTAATGGTAAAATAATTTCCCTTTTTTTTTTTTCCATTTTTTTTCTTTTTTTGTGAGTCTGGTAACCACACAGGACTTAAATAAGCTTATCTCTATGTACTTTTGACTGCCATTAAATGTGTGTGAATTTCATTTCAATTCACCTAAGCATACAGTCAGAACTCCATCCCCCTCTCCAGTCAGTATGTTTATGCAGTGTCACTAAAAGGAATTGTCAAATTTATTTTGTATCAACATTACAGATGGTACAATATACATTAAATGGAATATAAAATTATACATTCTGTAGTAACTTAGAAAAAAGCTCAGAGATGCTTAAGGCCTTTAAATATTGAGGATTTTTTCCATGTAACATCACATCACAAAGTTCAAGAATTGCTACTAAAACAAACTAAAAAAAAAAAGAAAAGAAATTTTGGCAAGGATCAGATCTGAATTGGATGACTGTAAGCAAGCAAAATACCCATGAAGTGTAAATCTGTGGGAACACTAGGACTTTTTCCTTTTATAGCAAACAGACTGAGAAGACATCTACATAAGCATCCATCAGTACTTAGGTTCAAGCAAGAGATTTTATTTTTCAATAAAAAGACAAAAATTCTGAATGATTACCATCCAACTTCATAAATGCAAAACTCATTTACATCCCTGCCTACCTTTATAAAAAAGGGATGAAATACTGTAATTGATGGCTTACCATGAATTTAAATGACTTAAAGGTTAGGAAAGTAAAGTACATACTAGGAACACACATTTCCTTCAAACTAAATGGAAATTTATATCTTAAAGATATAAAATGTCTTATAATGGAAGTGTTAATTAAGTTTTGACCACTACTTTTTTTAACTGTTAAGCTGCAGTAGTTGGTTAGCCTTAGGGAAACATGTCAACCTGACTATACATTCTAATATGACTGATGTATTCAGATAACTATTACTTGTCAACAATAATTATTAACAATGGATATATAATTCCATTCCTATAACAAAAGCAACTTCAAGATGTTGAAATATGTACCTTTGAGAGCTGCAAGATTAGAACACAAATAAAAATGTCTAAAACTGTGCCATGCCAGAGGACAATTTCTGCAACAGAAATTTAATTAAAGCAGTGTGCAGTCCCACCAGCTATCTGAGCAGTGGACCAGGGATCATTTTAGAGTGAAGGATCCAATACATTTTGGAGGTTGACTTCATCAAGATGAAAAGCCACTGATCTGCAACGGAGAACCCAAAAGTTTGCTGCTTTTCTGCACCTTTAGAATATCAGCTCGTGATTACAGCTGCAAATTCCTCAGCAAGTGCAATTTTACAAGTGTACACAGTTCAATCAGTTGAAATCTTTGTGACACAGAAGTTCAAAATAACTTTCCAGTAGTTTTGATCTCAAGGTTGTTGCTGATTACAAGCCAGGTTCTCATTGAAACAATTGATTCTGAAGGATACACCCCAGCAGTATAAAATCTCACTTCAAGGATTGCCTGGAGGAATGAAATTCCTACGTATTGTATTTAATGTTATCAGCCTTGAGACTGACTTGATTTGTCTTTAGCTATCGGGTTACCTGTAAAGAAAAAAAAAATCAGAAAATCAAAACTGAACATAGTGAATCTACTTCCAAAGTACTGGAAACTGAGATTGAAATGTAAGATCTCTGTCCAGCAAAGCTCTTTCAATTGTTTTTAAATAAGTGAATAAACCCCAATGGTATTAGATGGCAATGCCCCCCAATTTAAATTGTGTGTTTATGTGCTTAAACATACAAACACAATATGACAGGGAGAAATTGAAATGTGACCATGCCTAAAAATATAATAAAATCACAAATCACCAACCCAAAAATTTCTCTCTTCTGTTATTCTCAGTTTTTGTCATTAAAAATTCTGTATGCTAACAACTATGCTTTTAACATGTTAGCCATTGAGGAAGCAATGACTGATACTGGAGCTGTATTCTTCCATTCTTTGCATGCTTCTTTACAACACAATCATAACACCACGGAGTCATTTAGGTTGGAAAAGACAATGTCCCGTTAAAGGCTAAATGCATCTTAGCAAGCAATAATCACTTAGTGAAGAAACAGGACAAATATCATGCATATGTTAACAGGAGATACGAGATTCTGTTACCCATAAGGTGCAAAATTACCAAGGATTTAATTTAGAGTGGTTTCAACCAGCCTAACATGAAACTTGAGTGAAACAGAAGGACCATAGAGAAAGAGTGGGAGACAAAGCATTTCACAGCAATTGGACTTTCTCTCTGTCTGATTTGGATTTTTAAATTTAAAATAAAACAACCTGTCATATCAAAGAGACATAACTTTGAGGAATATTTCTGCTGTGTCAGTGGATACGATTAATCATCATGTAATATTTTAATATCAAATTGTGTCAGGGTACAACTTCCCAACTCTTGAGGAACATCTAATTGGAATGGTCACAACAACAGTTTATGACATCAAGGGGCATATGCTTTTCATTTTGATCACAGAGAAAAGGGTCATGCTTCTTAATGATGAAACATTCTTTTGCCCTCAGCAAAACTGTTTGCATACAGCTCTTGTTGGCTCTGCAGAGCATAAACGTAGAACAAACAGAATATTAAAAAGACTGTTCAAGGAGTTCATTACTTCAGTTTGCCTTCTCCACCAAGTTGTTTCTAGGAACTGCACCTAAGGCAATAATAAAATTGTGCTTTGTGATTTTTATGATACATGGGTTTATTTATTACACTGCTTTTATTTTGCTTTGGTCTTGCTGTTGGAAACAGCCTCATGTGGCCCCTTCTAAAGTGGAAAATTGCCTGAAAAAATAATAAAGAATTAATTTAAAAGTCAGGCAACATATTTCTTTGTCCTGCACCAAAGCTCAAAAGGCTGATGCAGCATCTTATTGTTATTTATTTTTTGCTTTATTGTAAAAAATTGGAATTCTACTCATGGAACCAGGAGCCACTGAGCTACACAATGTAAAATATACATCTTCTGATACTATCTGCAGGTGGATTTTTATTAGCTTCATTTGTGATATATGTCTACATATCTATGTCTACCCATCCAGTAGTTACTAAGGCAAACAAGAGACAGGAGCATCTTCATATTAGGAAAGGCTGAGAGCACTGGGGCTGTTCAGCCTGGAGAAGAGGAGGCTTAGGGGGGATCTCATCAATGTGTACAAACACATAAAGAGAGGTTGCTAAGAAAATGAAGCCAGACTCTTTTCAAGTGGGGCCCATCAGAAGGACAAGAGACAATGAGAACAAATTGAAATGCAGGAGGTTCCCTCTCAGGAAAACTTTTTTACTGTGAGAGTGACTGAGCACTAGCACAGGTTGCCCAGGGAGGTTGGTGGTCTCCACCCTTGAAGATATTCAAAAGTTGTCTGGTCCTGAGCAACTGGCTTTAGATGGTTCTGCTTGAGCAAGGGGGTTGGACTTCCAGAGTTCCCTTCCAGACTCAACTACCCTGTGAAGTATTATTTCTATCACATCCAGCTCTGCCATGCATGGGCTAAGGTGATAAACTGCAGCAAGCAAAAAGAGTACTTTTTGCACATACATGACTGCTCAGTTACATGGCTGTTTGGAAGTGCAAATGTGTTTTCAATCACAAAGAAACTCAGTAAAATCATAATCTGCAGGCCTATCTGCTCCCCTCACCTAGCTTTACAATCCTGTGGTGAAAACATCCCTATGAAAGGAACATACACTGTCACGTAAATTAAATAGATTATATAAATAAGAAAAAATCAGATAGTCATTCAAATTTCTGCTCTATATCAGCTCGCTAATCATATACAAAGGTCATCTTGCTTGTACAGACTCTACAGGAAGTCAGGCTATATATTCCTAGTTTTCACATTACCTGACTGGCATTTTAACTGCTTTCTCTTGACAGAATTTTTATTATTATTCCACACGCCCTCTCTCTCTCTCTTTTTTTTTCCCCTCCCATTCTCTTTTTTTCTGCTAACCTCCAGGTCACACAATGCTACTCTGAGTGATACATATGTGGTCCACATTTGCCTCTATGTAAAATGGTAATACTTGTTATGTGCAAGCAGAGATTACATATCAACACTAACAGAAGTTATATATCTATTCACCATACGCATCAAGGAGTGAATAAATCTGTTGGTTGCTAAAGGCAGTTTCATAAAGAAGCAATGAAATTTTAGCTAATAGCTAGTAGTGGTATTCCCAGAAATGCTTAATTTTGGATATAGTTAATGCTACTTTATCTAAGTGTCAGGAAAATAAGGTATTAAAGTATAGTGCCAAATGCTTTCATAGGAAAAGAGCGACCAGTAACAGTATATGATCTCTAAAATCCTTAGAGAACAGTAACACCCCGAATAGGTGCAAATCAAGTCTAATCAAGTTTTCAGTTAATAATTAATACGTATGGAAAATTAACAATACAAATGAAAAAAGTACATGAAACCTTTAGCATCCTAGGTGTTGATTTGAATTAATTTGTTCATTCTTGGAGCACAATTACTCCCTTTATGCCAATAAATTTGCTCACATAGTTATTATATCATAAATACATTGCATTAGATTCTCTTCACTTTGTTGTCCTAAATGTGCAATTAAAGTATAATTACTCTGCAGTTGCAGACTTTTTAATTTAAATTAGTGAGTGGCTGCTGTAAATTGGCTGTAATTTTATGTGGACTCACTTGTTTTAATACAACAATATATAATTAAATGCACCTGAAGATTTCCACATTATTCTGCTCACTAACGTGCAGAACAAACTCAGTCTTTGAGTAAAACAATTTTGCCAGGGTAACCCAGAATGGATCAGAGATGACAAGACCTCATGACATCACATTAGAAAAGCTACCAGCCTGAAAAGATTTTTCTGAACAACCTCCATTCAAGTGCTGCTCACAATGTGTCAAAAATACCCTCACTCATGAAATCCACAGAGTGGATGAACACAGCAGATAATACTCTTTATTTCATAAGAATAGATTTCCAAGTCTGATACTTTTACTCAGGATTTCCTTTAGCCTTAGAAGAGGAAGGAAGAAAAATCAAGACTATAGGATGTAAAGAATTGCTGAGTAAATATTCCCTGAATAATAAAGCAATTTTCCCTAAACTCATGCACCTAAGCATCAAAGTTACAGGACCACAATTAGGTCTAGCACAAATCTGTTTCTTCAGAGAAACAAATATATCACTAATCACTTGCTAACTACAGAGTAGTTTATATATCCAAAATTAGGCACATAATTTATTATTATTTAACAATGATAGAATAAAATAGATAACAATATATGGTATATTGAAATTAAGTGTGTGCTGGAACATTTCATAACACAACTTGTACATTACTATTTTGTGACTGTCAGCTCTTTTGTGTAAACCATACACAAAATCCATATTGAAGACTGGCTCTTGAGTTTGCAAAGTCAAGAGCCTTTTTATGTGTCCCCTTGCAATTTAATTCTATCTCTTTTCCATCATGCACAGTAAAGAAGAGAATTTAGTGGGTTAGGAGAGTTGGAGGGAAGCCAGGACTACGTATCAATGCAAAAGCAGAAAGGGGAAAAGTTTTAAGCCCATGTTTCTTCCCTCCATAGATGATTCCACATGGATGGACCCTCTGTTCTAGGTTTTCTACAAAGAAACAGAAAGAACATAACACTGGAGATTTTCTTTTTAATTAGAACTGTTCCATCAACCATATGGGATTGTGTGTGATCATAGTCTGTGTCATCTAAGCATACTCAAGCCATCTTTTTCTTTTTTTTTCCTGAGATAAATAAGACAGAGAAAGGAAATTATTTTTTGTGAAAGCAATTAGTAGCTCACTCTGAGCTAAGTGGAATTTCATGAGACAAAGAAAAGCCATCTTGGCACCCCTAGCAATCTTCTAAAGTATTGAAGTGCTGTGGGAAACAAAAATAGTATGGGAATTTCAAGCAATATTAAAAGGCGGCTCACAAATTTCTTTAATGACCAACATGATGATAAGCTAAATACAGGGAATGCCACAAGTCGTAAGGAATGGCTTGAAGAAATGCCTAGCTATGGATTGTCCTCCAAGTCATGGAGAAAAGATAGAGATCCCATACCAAAACAGCCCTTATTTGCATGCAGTACATTTCCATCCATTTGTGTCCTTATAGTTGTATTCTTACTTACACTGTATGTAAAAGATTACAAAAAATTAAGAAAATGGTGAACAAAATTAATTTTTAGCAAACCTTTCCTAAAAAGGAATGAACCCGAAAGGGCTAGATCAGCCATATTTTTCCATAACATAAATAACTTTGTTGTGGTAGTAAAAAACAAATATAAATATTACAATGCAGAAACAGAAGGGCCCATATAACCAGAAACAAACATCTGCTAATGCATTTTTTCCACTCATGCCCTCTGAGAATGAGGCTGAGGTTGGAAATGAAGCTTTTGAACAGATGGAAGCACACTATTTCCTGGAACTTCAAATCCATACAGTGTTTTTGCCATGCACTATCATTCAAACATGGCTTATGGAAGCAAAATGACACTTGTGCATGTTCATTCACTCAAACAGTTCAACTTGTAAGCTTGGAAAACGCTTCTGTTCTAGTACTACTATCTTGTACCACTGATAGTCCAAAGTACTTTGCAAATATTAACAAAAGACAGGTTCACAATTTCCTCACAGGTGGATAATCCCGTAACTTATTTTCTAATGAATTGGGGAAACTGGACAAAAACATGTTAAGGATCTTTCTGCAATAGGGTTCCTATATGCATATGCCCTCAAGAGTAGGTAGGTGTGGATTTGGGTGCTTATGCTAAATAAGTACATTTCTGGAGGCAGGAGGAACTATTTCAAAAGCCTGAGAAATGTAGGTGACTCAAGTACATTTCAAGAGAATTGCGACAGAGAACCATGAATTAGGGAACAGGCCCTGGTTTTAGTATTATAGCCAGCTCTTTGACTTGGGCTAACGACAAAAGCAAGATTTGAGTGATTTGTGAGCAGTCTGGAAAAAAGATATTTAATGATAACTATATGGATTCCATTACCTTCAGAGAAGGTTACATATTGGAAGACACTTTTTCAAGTCATCAAATGTTTCATTCCTGCTTATAAAACATTGGCCCTACCTAGCTAACTTTTTTTATCAAGACTCAAGAGCTTTAAATTGTTAGGCACTGCAGCATGAAAAGTATTAGTCTAAACATGTTCCCAGGCCTGTAATGAAGGGATTTAAAATTCTAGATTCTCAGGCATGTGCCTGAGGAACTATGACTAGCTCATTTTATTAATTAAACAGAATATTTCCCAGTACATGGCTCAAAAGTTTCCCACGTCTTTGATAACAATGAGACTCTTAAACCTTATCATTCTTTCATACTTTTATTGCATAGTGACTAATCAGAACTCCATTTGTGATAGTTCTTGTGCTTAGGACCTTCTATTATAAAGAGACAAACATTTTGAAAACTCATTTCATAAAAGGCCATTTGAAATATAACTCTGTACTCCTTGTTTTCCCACTGCTCTTAATGATTTAAGCAGGAGATTTTTGGTGGTAAAGTGAAGATCTAGACAGTTAGTGTTAAAAACTGTAATTGAAACTAAAAGGCTTTGGAAATCTTTCAGATGTAAATTGAGCTTTCCACTTGCTTCAAATAATCTGAAATGTAGGACTAGAAAAATAAGTAAAATACTTTAGAGTATGGCATATGTTCCCGTAAATGACAAAGTTCTTCATCTTTAACATGGTTTTAAGATTAAACAGACAACATCTAGCATATTTTAGGAATATAATGGAAATACACCTTTCTTAGTTGTTTCTGAAATTTAGCTAATCTTGTAAGGGATTCTGAGCTTTTAACTATGAATGTGACTCTGGACTGAATGTATAAAGAGATGGACTTCCTCTCCAAGTGCTGTTCTCCAGAGCATCTGTTGTTTTCCCATGAGAGTGAGTAACTTAAGTTCATAAATTGGGTCTACCTTTGAAAGTTGAGTGAGTGAAGAAAGACATTTTAAGGCTCCCAGAAGCATCTAACTGACACATCGAGGCTGCTTAGGAGCACAGTGCAGAATCTTGCCAACCACCCTCCTGAAACTCTGCCCAGATAAGCCACAATTCTTTCCTGTCAGCAGCAAACTAAGCAACTACAGTGAGGAGTAAGGTACAACAATTCCTGTTAATACTGTGTAAACCTGTATTTGTACACACCTGCTGCTCTGTGAGTAATAAACCAGGGCTGGAACACATTTTCTGGAGTGGTTTGACTCTTTATTCCTCAACGAACGTTCTGGCCCTTCCTTAGAATCCGACCAAGACTAGGATTCATCACAACTAGTGCTCCAACGTGGAGCCAGAATATTTTTTTGTGTGTGGAAAAAACAAAAATTGGCATCAGGCACAGCAGAAACCTCCTTTCTCTACTTCTCCATTCGGACTTGAGGAGTTTTACACGTTTGCCTAAGAAACAAACACATGTCAAGTACTACACTGTTATGAAATTAGTTATAGAAAACAAAACTGGGATAGATGGATTTTTTTTAACTTTCAAGGAAAAGTACAAAATTACAGGAAAAAACAAATTTCAGAAATAGGAAATTCTTAGGAAAAGTGCATTGTCTTTAAAATACCCAAACATACTCAAATTCAAAACAAAAAGCAATAGAAACTGATAGATTATACTCATTTTTAAAGTGTATCAGCAATATTTAAGTATGACAAAACAGTATTTGAAAAGTTCTTTGAGAATAAGTCCAGGGATAGACCTGTGGTACAGAAAGGAGTCATGAAGTCAGAACACAATTCCTTCAAAATTAAAGATTTGAGTGTGCTCTTCTCATACATGTTTAAAGTAAAAAAAAAAAAAAAAAAAGTTAGGAGTTTACAGGAAACACCATAAAATAACAGATGACACATTACATATTTCAAAAGACAATATTCAATTCATACAGATAGTTCTTTATCTAGATATCTGAGGTAGGATTTGAACCTGTTGATAATGATTGCTTCTGGAAAGGGTTGCACAGAACCTCAAAAGATCACCAAAATTTCTTTACATTTTCCTCCTTTTTTTGTCTTTAGGCTTTTTAACTTAAATAGTAAGCTGCAGATCATTAGAAATACACAAGATTAAACTCAAAACTTCAATAACTTCTTGTTTAAATAAAATCTCTACATATTTAACTACTATGAAACAAATTAATATGGTCCTGTATTCATATTTCCTTGAACTGGAAATATGTTTACAAAATAGAATTAATTGATACAACTCACTGGGACAATTATGATAGTGAATAGCTGATGAAGACATATGAGTTACATATGAGTTACATATGAGTCAAGGCTAAATCCAATCCATTAGTCTTTCCAATGTACTTCATTATTATTGCCTTCCAAAAGGTTATGCCACTACAATGAACATACTTTAGCTTTCTCAATGTTTCCGTAACTCAGCAGAGAAACTAAGTTTATGGTAGAATGGTTTTGCTTAACAAAATACTTCATTTACAGACAAGAGTTTTATATTAAAAGAGGACGAACATAAACCATATTTTACTTTCTGTAACAGATAATAAATGCAGCAATTCAGACAAGGATATATCCTCTTGAGGTTTTTATGGTGATCACAACTCCACAGTGGAACTGCAGCATGGCGGCATAAAAGACTGCAAGACAATTAATTAAATAAATGTAATTTTCGTCTCTTCTACACCACTTATTCCACCTAATCACCCCAAGTGGGAGATAAAAACAACCTCCTTCCTTTCTACATATGAGAAAACTGAAGCATAACAGTCATGCTACCCTTTCAACTGTCAGGAAGTAAGTGGAGGTGGAGGGATGAGTCCTGTCTTTGGCTTTATCTGACTTCACTTACCTAAAGAAAAGCCTACACTTGTTTTTGATAGGAAAGAAAAACCTATAACAAGCAGTTTTGCTGTATTAACATTCTAAATATGAAAAAGCAAAACTAAAAAATAACAAATCCAGCCTTGTTTTAAAACTAGATTGAGGTTTTAAATTATCTAATAGGTATAAAGGATTTTCATATTTTAATATATTATTCCAGAAATTGGGTCAGATTGAACTTCAAATTATCTCCACTAAAAAAAACAGGTAGTCTAAATTAATCACATTTAAGATCTTTTTCTTCTTCAAATTTTATGCTGTAGGGGTTTTTCCTGGTATTTTGAATTAAGAGTAACAAGCTATTTGGACAAGTTCAAAATAGAAATGTAAATTATTTCCTTACCTGTAATTTTATCTTCTCTATAAGGGTACCTGCTGCTCTGTTAGTGCAGTACTGATGTGTTTTCTGCCTTTGTCCCAAGCTTCAGAGATTCCTCTGGTGATTTTTCCCCACTTGCTTACCAGCTTCCACTGCTGGCATTTTGAGGTAGTGCACTCACATTTGGCTCCAGGAATACTGCCACAGCTGAGGGAATATAAGACAACTAAAAAACAAGTTAGAAAACAGCAGACCAATATCCAGACAGGGGAAAAGGTGCTTAAAAACAATGAGTCAATCATCAACTTGAAACCGTTCGATCATTTTCCTTTCTCTTTTCATCCATTTAGAATGTCCACATGAAGAAAAGACTCTTCTGTGCTTGGAGGAATTTTAGCCTAAGTAATGGGTACTGACAGAGTAGTGGGTACCCATTCAGAGAATATAAAATTATTTTAAGGAAATCTAATTTTAACTTTCTCCAGTATGAGTACCCATCATGCCATCACTCCAATACCGGTAAGAAAGAGAAGAAAGGTGGCAGATTTGGAGGATTTCAGAAAAATCCCTGTCATCTTTCCTCAAGTCTTAATAGAACTGTGAAAAAGGAAGGCTCGAGGGCTTTTCACCTAGAGACTGTCATAGATGAACAATAAGAAGGATTTCTCACTGCCCAGAAAAATAACACATAAAGTCTGTTTCACTAAGACATAGTCAAGGTTACAGTTGCTGATTCCCAACTAACAGTTGTAGTCATCTTGGTCAAAGATGAAAAGAACGACTAGTGCTGTCAGTTTAATAAGTAAATGTTTTCTTGCTTAAGCATTATGGAGATGTCCAGGTGAAAGTTACAATGTCCTATAACACGTCTCTACTGAGGATCATCTGGATACCACTTTTGAATTTCACTGTAAACAGAAAAGAAGTATCCTGTGAAAGGAAAAAAATGAATGGTAGGAGTTTAACTAAGAATCGGCTGTGCTATTCAATTTAATTTGTTTTTCTTAAATAACCTGTCCAATTGTCTTCATATCTGCATCTTCTCATTGTCTTCTAACCAGTATGTGGCCTAAGACAAAGCCAGTATGAATGAATTGAAGTAGCTAATTGCAATTAGACACTGGTATTCTAAAATCTCAAATGAAGGAAAGACCAAAAGACTCTGAAGAGATTGTTGCCTTCAAATTTCAGGAATGTAAGTACCAATGATGTGCTTTAAGGTGGAGAGAAAGAAAAAGGACTCTGGCAATGTCTTGAATGACCTTCCAAGAACAAATTTGCTTTCCAAGTAATAAGCTTCAAATTTGCCAAGTTGCATTCTAGAAGAAAGTCTCCTGTTCCTTTTTTGTACTCTGAAGATGATGAACAGTAATTATTAGCAAGTGGAATTGGAATGAGGCCTTGAAGATGGTAAATCTGCATTTTCCAAGGTTACTCTGAAAAGATGACAAGGAGGCAGGATAGAGGGATCTCCAAATTCTAGAACAACTAAGCTGATTTTGGAGTGCATTTGCCTGAATTAGAAACAGCAGGAGCAGAGGTAAAGTTCTTTGATCTTCCTTTGACAGGGACATGTTCCTAAGCCACAAATCTTGAAATCAGGATTTCTTCTGGCTAGCATCAGTAATTTATCTTCTGGCTTTCTGCAACCAGAAGAGACAAAACTACAGCTCTATTACAATTCTCAGATCTTCTATTACTAATGAGTTTGTAGATACATGTTGGTTAGACACAATCCATTGTTTCCTTGAGATCATATAGAGCTTCATAAACTGGAGACACTTGTGTTTGGTCTTGCCAATATAATTTTACAGGTTGCATCATACAAATAAGCCCTGGTGAACTGGATAATTTGTAGCTTCATCCCGAATCTGCACTTCAGAGCTCTGTGACATTTACCACTGCAGATATGGAACGAGATGAATGATAGTCAGAACTATAAGATCTGAGAAGGGATCATCTGTGTATACTAATAATGCAGTAGAAGAAAATTCAGAGTCCATTTTATAGAACATAGAAAGTCCTTTGGAGTGTCTTCTTCATACACAGCAGTAGTGTCTTTCCTGAAACTGACTTAGTGTTCACCAGGGTGGAAGAATGAGTAAACTACAAGTCATGAAAAAAATGAACAATTTTGAAATTCTTATGGAAATTAATTCTATGTTGGTTATCTTCTTTATTAGTAATAGGTATCAGTCTTCCACTTTTTCCTGCCTGAAATTTTTATTCATTTTGAAGAGTTGTTAGAAAGGATGGGGCTATCTTCATTATTCTTATGGATAAATATGCAAGATTTACAACCATGCTCACTTTGCTCTGCAAGGGAATAATATTTGAGTAACCTGATTTCAACTGGTGTAAGAGTTGTTCACTCAACCAACAGTGACTGTGTAGGCTCAGAATACTCTGTATGTCTGACTCTCCACTTCATAGTGATTATTACCCATTTCCTTCCCTATCAGAAGGCAGAAAAGCAGAGCTGTGACAAGGCAATGTTTTTGATGTTTTCTATAATCAGTCCTAATGAGTAAGGAAATACCTCAAGAAAACTATGTTATTTTGAAGAATTGAAAGTATTACCTTTTGAAGAATTGGGCACCACTTTTCCACTCCTTCATATCATTTCAAGTGATGCAGTGATGCAGAGTTCGTGAAACCTGTGCCAAACACCCAGGGAAAGAGGCAAGAGTTCTGCCTGCAGCTATTTAAGCAGCAGAAAACGTGAGGTTTCAGAACACCCCGGTCCCCCTGAGCTGAAATTTATCATATCTGACTTACAGAAATGATCCAAAGAAGCCCCTACAGACTACAAAGGAGTGTGAGACAAGGAAGAAGCACTAGTTTTAGAGCATGCCAGCATGACTCACATGATACTGGCATTTGAATATCATCTTCTTGGATGCTAATTCCTCTCACAGCAGAAGTTGACAAAATTTTTCCAATAAAATTTAAAAGGACTACTAGATATTCAAAGAGCCCTTCTTGCACAGCTGTGAATGGCAAAGAGACTGGCAAATTGAAGCTGCAAATGAGAGTGGAAACATCTTTGATTTTGGTGTTAGGACATTGGAAAAGTGGAAATTCACGGAGAGGTGAAGAAAAACAGGCATTAATAAAGAGCCTTAAGAACTCATTCTTATTTTCCATCACAGAGGCAGAAAATTATTCTTCAGACATGAGGTCAATATCTCAAACATGCCAGCAAAGGACTAGGCAGAAAAAAGAATTTAAAAAAATAAAAAATAAAAAATCACAAGTTGAATCTTTTGGGACAAAGGCAGAAAAACTCTTGGCTGGACTGATGAATTGGAGGATTTGCACATGGAAGAAAGTAATGGTTGCAAAAATCACTGATTAGTAATTAATGACATGCAACTGAAATCTATTTACAATTTTCTTTAAATATTGCAGAAATAGTTTCCTTTGGTTTCAGAGTCATTCTCTCAGTGTTCAGGTTCTGCAGAACTAAAAATGGTGCTTTAAAATGGATCCTAGCTGCAGTCTTACCTTAGGAAAAAAGAATTCCCTGGTCGAAATGTATAAACTACAGCATATATTAATAACACTGTGAGTGCGATAAAAACATTGCAAAAGATTTCATTTCTCAAGATTTTTACAGTGTGACTACTCACAAAAAAAATTTGATTACCCCTTCTGAATAGCTAGAGACAGAACCCAGTGTATTCACAGGGAGCTATAGCAAGGTAATGTATAATCAGGTTCCTGCTTTTCAAAAGATGTGTACCTATGAATATTGGCTTTAACCCTTCTCTCTTTTTAAATTACTCATTTTCATTCTTAATTTCAGTATCCACAGGACTCAAAGTCAGAACAGAACTAAACAAAATTTGATATTGAAAATGTGTTGGTAGTTGAACGTTTGCATTATCCTCTCCTGCCCAACATTTTTTACTGACCTTTCAGTTTATGACTTTGCTTACAGCATTTCACACCACAACACTTCTTCCTTTAATCCTTTATACCATAACTAGTCTTTTGTAGGAATTTTAGAGGACATCTGCTTTTGGGGAAAGGACCATGATTGTCTAGATTTCTGTGACCAGAAATGAACATCATCAAGCTGTAGGCCTAAACTCCTGTCAAACATAGACTCGCAACTTTTCATAGGATAGAACTAGGCACACCAACTTCATATTAAGGAAGCAAATTTGGTATATAAAGATTATTTTTAGGAAATTCAGTGAATTGCATAGCCCTGAATACTGATGATTCCTTTTAACATGTGCTGGCTGGCATGCTAACTGTTTTAATCAAAATGTCCAAGTATCCCAAAAGATTAGTGTTTAGGTGCCCTACAAAAAATGCAAAGCTTCAAAACGAAAGAACTGTGATGCTAGATCAAAACAATAATTACTGATTAATACAAAAATCCATCTTGGCCTTAGAAAATGTCATCATATTTCCATTATCAGCTCATTTGCCCCCTAAAACTTGTATGTATTCTTAGAAAATGTGTACATACCCCTTACTGCTATTTTAATGACAGATTAGATACAGTGGTCTCTGGGTTAGCAATGAGAAACATGCTGAGACAGCTGCAAATTTCTCCTAGTGACAGATTAGCCAAAGGCATGGAAAGAGATACCATAGCAACAAAGAGGCTGTCACAAGTGCAATCACTCTTTTCTATGGGCAATATTTTGCTACAGTCTGTGCACTCACTTATATTGTAATCACATCATTTTTATGAACCACAAGGTATTGCTGGTCACTGTATATATGTGCATTATTCCTATAAATCTTCATCTGAAATTAAAGTAGGAGCTGAAGAGTCTATAAACAGAGGCTCTGAAGTGAGTCAGGGGAACAGAGCAGTTTTACAGTGAGGTGGTTTCTTCAGTTATACAACCCCTTACATAATATTAGGAAAAGCACTTCCTGTACCTGACACATGGCAAATCATTGATTCATTCTATAAGTATTTCACATTTCAGAGTGGTCAAAACAAAAGGCAAATTGTTTCATGTGATATAAGTCAGTAGCAGTTTTACACTGTAAAACATGTCATGTAAGAAATGCACTGCCTTATTAGCACTCACTGACCACCACTACACCTGGCCTATCGGAAACATCCTGGAATAACCTATACATTATATTTATATGATATTAAATGATGAATTTCTGCTTTTTCTAATTACGTATCATTACTACTGCTGTTTCTGAAAAGCCAAGAGGAGGAAGAGGAACAAAGATTTGAGGAAAGAAGCTACCATGATGGGGCTATTTCTTTTTAACTTCGGCAGAAAAAACAGTAACGCTCATTCTGTTTTTTTCCCCTCTGCTGCTTCTTAAAAGAGCCTATGGTTCTGTTGTTCGTGTGGAGAAGTACAGATCAACAACTAACATTGCTGCATTGCTAACTCTAGGCCAGGATCAGTTACAAGAAAGATGATATTTTCTTTTCATATCCAGGGACACATTTTAGCTCTCTTGCATTCTGGTGTCTTACTCAAGCAGCAGTTATGACAGCACTAGTAGTAGTTGAGTCACCACTTAATGCTGCCTCTTGATACTGGGAATCTGAGTAGTCCACTGAAAAGCATTGCTATGTAAAGGTACCTAAGAGAGGTCCTTTCATTCCTTTTGCTGAAAGGGTTATGAACAGTATATTTTATAAATTAAAACATTATTAAAATTACAGTCTCTCCTTCCACCAGCTGTAATTAATTTAGAAACAACCCAGCATCCGCAAGTGAGAAAGATGAATAGGGTAACAATATAAGTAGCATTTACAGATAGCAAAAAAACTGCATTGATTGAGAGCGGTGGGATGCACATACTGAACATGGTTTGGCTTCATGTGCAGCCAGTCATTGTGTTTGGTCACTGCACCTTCTCTTCTTTCAAGGATCTCATACAATTTTGAGTTTCTTTTAAACTCTAGAAGCAATAATGTAAAATTAGATAAATTGGAATATTACAAATAACTGACTTCAGGCTTTCTCCAACATTATTTTTGAATGTAGATAGACACTCTTAGAATGGATTTCTCACCATCCTGGCAATATTTCTGGTTTTTTCACACGTCATCTATCTCTGGTATTGATTTAGAATGCAGATTTGGATTTGGAATGTAGATAAATATAATCACTATGGATTTATTTTTGGCCCTGTAATATTTCTCTTTTATTTCTCTCTGTTCTTGTAATATTTATTTTATTTTATTACAGTACTCTATTTCTAATATTGGTTTGGCATATAGTTACATAGTAATATACTAGGTATTGATTTCTTTCTGTTCTGCAGTGTGCTTTCCTCCACTTGTTAAAAAAATATTAGCCAGTTTTCAGAGCGACAATTGCAGTTCCTTCAGCCTGTGTTAAAAGCATGGGTGTTCACCTATTCCAGAATCTGTAGCTCATTTCCAAAAGATGGCCCTTTATAACCTGGCTGAAAATATTGCTTTCACTTGTTTATAGGAAAACATTGCTCACTTTCCCTTTCTAGAGATTTTCAGAGACTAATAATCAATACTTGCTACGTATCTTTTTATTTTTGCTAATTTATATTATTAGTATTAGTATTATACCAACAAGTCAATTCTAAAAGAACATGCATTGTTGCCAATTTTTACTGCGTAATAGATACTGGACATGTTGCTTATCATACTATGATTCACTGATTTAGCTCAAAGCTGTGTATCTTCAGAATATGAACATTTTTGAAACTTTCATTATACTATATTGCATTTGAGAGTGGTCCAAGTCTGAAGTTTCCCAAACTGACAAAGAATGAAGGGGCTTTTATGATCATCTTGCTACTGAAGACCACATCAACTAGACTAAATTCCCTAAGCTAGCTGCTTCCTATTCAACATTAAGTATCTAAATATCTAAATTATCTAATATCTAAATATAGGGGCTAAGTTAGTCATGGTTATTTGAGAGACGTAAGTACCTCCAGAAGACAATTCATCACACTTATCTTAGAACAAAATGAACTGTCCTCTGGAATTGAACAATTCTATCTAAAACTAAAAAGACAGTCTAGAGCTTGGGCTAGTTACCTCACTCTAGAGAGTCCTAACCCAAGCAAAGTCCAGTAAATTCTACTCCACATATCTTAACCAGAACTCAGGTCTTAGTGTTAAGCTATGCCTCATTCTACAAGCAGTTCTACCAAACCAAACCAAAAGCTTGGGGACAAGGTACTTTTTAATTACTGTGCAGTGGTTCAAAGATGCACCAGGGAAGGTTAGACTGAACATTAGGAAGCTTTTCTTTACAGAGGATGGTCAAACATTGGAACAGGCTTCCTGTAGAGGTATCCAAGCCTGTCAGTGTTTAAGAGACATTTAGACAATGTTGTTACTGACATGTTTTAATTTGGCCAGCCCTGAATTGGTCAGGTCGCTGGAATAGATGATCACTGTAGGTCCCTTCTGACTGAAATTCTATTTCATGCTTTTTCTCATGAAAAATACCAATGCATATTTCTCTACATCTTCATAAAATATCAGCCCAGGAACACTTTCCCACTGCACACTTTCCCAAGTACACACTTCTTCAGTCATGTTCCACCTCTAGAATCTCGATATGAGACCCAAGATGCACCACTTTACCTTGTTCTTGTTCCTAGTTTCTGCAGGGAAGCACAGGTTCATGGGTTGCCCAGGAGCCATGATATGGTCCAAGCTAGTCCCAGGGTGGATGCCTGGAGAACTGGGACCCCAAGAGGCACTGCAACATGCACTTTCATGCAGATTGCATGCAGCTTCTGGTGCTCTTATGTAAAGTCTACCTGCATTATAAAGATAATGGGCAATGTACTGGTCTTAAAAATACAAGAAAACCCTGGCATCTAGGTCTGTCCATGAAAAAGCCCTATACAGAGAGAGATCTCTGATGTGCAATATACTCCATAACTAACAGAAATATTTAAATCTTTCTCCTCATCGCTTATCTGACTGCAAAATGGTGGTTTTCAGTCTTTGTAAAGGGTTCCTTTGTTCAATATAAATTCAGAGCATTTTTTAAATGTCATTGCCAGTTTTATTCATAATACTGCTATATTTTTTTAAGTTTTCAACTGATGGGAAAATTTATTTGTTTTATACAGACATTTTCCTATATTGCAAGAAAAGAAAGGAAACACAAGCAAGAAAGCTTTTTGAATTAAAATAATTATATAAAAAAAAGGATTTTCCTTTTTTTTGAAACATTTTCCTCATCATTTAAAGAGGGTAATGTGACAAAATTTTAGTGTTTATTTATCAAAAATTGAGGCAAGCCATACAGAAAAAAAAAATCAATTGTTTCCTTTCACAACAGTTTCTCAGTCAGAAGGAGAATGCCCAAACGTCCCTGGTAAAGTCTCAGCTATGCTCATAATCATGTCATAATTCTCCTAATGTATTCCTGAGCCTCCTTTCTGTTGTGGTATAATGCTCAGGAACACAAACATACATTGCTTTCTATGAAGTCAAAAAAATTACTGATTTACCTAAGCTGTCATTGGGTTTTTTTCACCTTCCCCTCCTGCAGGCTACATAGACCCAAAATAATCAATTCTAAACCAGCATAAGTTAACTCAGTACTCAGCTTATTCAAACTCATAGGATGCATTCTGTAACACTAATAGGTGCCATGTAGTAGTAACTAGGACAAATTACAAAATACACACAAATCTTTTTCTATTTCTATTACCATTTTTAAATTATATCTAGTTCCCGTTGATTACATTATATATGCACACACATTTTACACTCATATAATCAGATTTGCATTGGCATGTACAAAATTAAGTGTGGGCAGCATTCCAGCAAGGTTATCTTCAGAAAAAACACATCTGAAAGTGGATTCAGGAGTGGAATTGTGTAAGAAACATTTAGGAAGCATCCTTCCTTCAAAGAATGTCAAAATGTTTTAGAGACTTACACATGCAGAAACTGAGACATATAGAGCTCTCTGTGGAATAGAAGGAATATAATTCAGACAGTGCATGTTACATTTCACCACAACTAATGTGTACCAGAAATTTTGTGCCTATGCAAGGAATATTTCAAAAAAATGACACAGGTACTCGAACACCTGCATAGCGTAAACACCACTCTAGCAAATTATGGCCTGACACCACAAACAATTATTAAATACTTAAAAGATCAGTCATGAGTATGTGTGGTGGGGTGTAGGAGGGAAGATGTTGGTACTTAAACACATGCATATGTGTCTTCAGAGTGCATTTTGATCTTTTTTATGTTGATGAAGAACTGTGTTGACCCTGCCAAGATACAATCCTGTAGTTTTAGAAGTTTGTGTGCTTCTGAAGAATTTGTTTTTCTTCTGTTTCTCTTAGCCACTAAAATGCAGAGATGACAGCATGTTTACTTTGTTGTCAGGCATTGCATATGATGAATGTTAAATATATTTCTGTTAACATAATTTTGAACCAATAATATAAAAAGTGACAAACAGAGGAAAGGAACTTACTGAAACTCTGTCAACATTTTCTGGTAAATCCCAGACATACAAGATGGAAAGAACCAGATCATACTTAATGACAAATCAAATGCTTACCATGCTCAGCAGCTTCTATGTAGAAACATGGTAATTCCATGTAACTGATAATAATGCACTTTTTTGCTATCCTGTGAATGAAGAGCTTAGCAAAGTGTACAGATTTTGTGCAACAGATTTCAGAAAGAAACACGTATTAGATTATAAAACATTTGATCATTACTGTTAGTTGAAGGGATCGACTCTACTATCCTCAGTGCTTACCTGAGAAGGTCTGGCACACTGCTTACTACGTTCAAGCAATTGAAAAGCATGATGAGAAAAGTGTGAGGGATCAGGAAGTCCAACCCCAGTATGACTCTCTTCCCACGCTTCTTTAGTCTTCTCAACTCAGTCTTCTATGTGCACCCAATATCCTGTGCACGTTTTTTGGGGGGGCTTTTGTTTTTTTGTTTTTTCACTTGTTAACATGTCAGGTTGGTATCATACCTACCCTAGTTGTTTTCACTTTATTCCCAGAAGAACAGCTCCATCCCTTACGATCCGGAAGAACCTTGCATTCCTCCCCTTCAAGACATGGTTGCATGTGGCACCACCATTTCTGCTCCACTATTGAAGCTAGAAGAGAGGAAATCAAATATATTTGCATGTTGTTGAAATGAATGCTTTAACATGTCATTATGTTGCAACATTTCTTTTACTGTCCAGAAAAATATTAGAAGTATGTTGACTGACAGCTAGCCTGTGATTTTCAGCCACCTCAGAACCTTCATAAGAAATTAGATTTCAATTTGCAAAAGGCACTATGTGCTTCAAAGTCAATCTCTTTACAGCATTTCATTCCAACCTCATTTTTTTCTTGCTCAGACAGATTTCAGAGTTTTGAGTAGAATCTTGTATTTTGCCTGGTCTACAGTATAGCCTAGTATAGCTTGATTAAATGTATTCCCTAATGATGACATATGTACAGCTTCTCTGACAGTAAACAATATATCAACATTAAAGAGATCATGTAAAGCATGAATCCTGCTACTCTTTCAGAGAAAGAGATGTGAACAATCAGCTAATATTTTCCCAAATAAAACATATGAGCCTACACCAGAATTGTTAAGTAAGACACTAATATTGCACTGGGAATGGGAATAATAGTGTTGGCCTAAAAAGACTAAAAAACAGACAGAACTGTGTTCTGTTTCTTTGCCTGTTTTTTCCTGTATGATAAATATACAAATTAGATGTAAGACTGTAGCACATGAAAATGATACGCTTGTGTAGATTTCACATAAATATTTTAAATTAAGTGAATATCATACAACTCCGAGAGTCCTCTTTTAGTTAGATCAAATTTAGCCTCTCAAGAGGCCTCTTTCACTAGCATGTAATAATTTTGTTTGGCATTTCCATGGAGCAATAGCAAATAATTAATTTTTCCATCTTCCTCCCATTCACCTTAGACACTCCCTTCAAAATGCAGAAGTTTTCCTACTCTTATTTTAAATAGTTAACTGCAATGGAGTGGGTCTCCTTGATGACATTAAGCCAGCCAGAACTCCTAGGAACACAAAGAAAGGAAGCAATAGAAGGAGTCGCACCATCAACACAAGAAGGAGCTGCCCGGGTGGTACCTGCTACCTGCCCAGGGAAGCAGGAACACTTCACCGTCTGTGATCTTTCTTCTATCTTGTTCTTATTGCAACATCTGTGAAGTGCCACCACTTCACAGGTCCCAGTTTTAACATGGTGAGCTGTGAAAATAAGAAGGTGAACAATTTGATAACTTTGAGAAGTAGCATCACACTGTTTGGTTCAGGGTTTTTAATGAGAAATGCATTAAACTTGGCTCTGTAAGGCAATCTGCCACACATGAAACGAGAATTACAATGGTACTAACACTAGAATGTAGAGTTGATTTCTCTTCCAAATGTAGTGTAACCATCTCAGGCAGAAAACACTGGCTAAAGAAGAGCAGTTGGACAAGGCTGCATATGAGCCTGTTCCACTGGAGCGGGAAGCAGAAACATAAATCCAACGTAGAAACTACATTAATTTCTGGACTCCCGTAAACAGCTGTGTATCTCTACCAGACTCTTTTTCAGTAAGGGAGAAAATTTGAAATGAAAGTATATCAATGCTGAAATACCCATACATCCATATGTTTTCAGACTCTATGTCTCCAGACTTTATGTCCAGCATAGATACAGACTTTGACATGGTATTGCAAAATCTTCCTACCGGCGGACAGAGAACAACAGGCAGGATAGAGGGACAGCCCTCATAAAAAACCCAGAAATAAAATCTGCTAAGGAATCACATTTTAAATCTTTCTGCCTGGCATTGCAAAGTAAGTCTGGGAAAATGGGGAACCAAATTTTTCAAACGACGGAGGCAACAGGACAATCTTCTTTATTGCGTATCTGTTCATATCACTCCCATCCATGCTGCTCTAACTGATCACCAGAATCATACTACTCGAGTCCAATGAGAGGACCAATTTGGTAAGAGGAGAGCTACCAAACCACTCTTTCTGGTTCAGCAACCAGTTACCAAAGGATCTGGAGTTCAGAAAAAGTAATTTTAACTGAACTTTCAGTGATTACTTATACAAGACCAGATATTTCTGGGGATAGTACATTTCCATGACTCAAAAGAGAGAAAAAAATCTGAACTTTAGCAGATATTGACCTACAATCTTGTATGGGCAGGAATACTAGTTATGAGAAGCAATGTCTATTTTAACAGTACCCCTAAGTCCTCTATTTCTGCTGCTATTTAACTTTTTCTATGCTCTATGCAAAGCCTATACACTAAATGTTTCAGCTACCTTTAATATCCCTAATGTGAAACAATAAACAAGAGCTTCCACAAAGAGAAAGTCCTACAAACAGGCTTTCAGGAGCCCAGTATTGATCCCTGGATTCACTTAGTTGCTACTGCACAGTGTCAGCTCCTAAAAGGCCTGAGGAAGGAAAAAAACCTTGATGTAGGCTATGGATCCCAAGAACGTTCCTAGAGGCAAAAGTCACAGACAGCAATTAAACTCCAGGTCTTCATCAACAAAACATAAACTACTAAACATCTCATTGGGGAATTATGCATTTTTCAGTATAACAAATTCCCATGAACACCCTGTGGTCTTTGTCATCACTCAGTGTATTGCATTATGTCAGGTTTGATTACACTCCACCACATCATGCTGTGCTTCAGCTGAAATTATATAACACAATGCAAACAACCCATGATCCATCATATTTTGATATGCTGAAATGTTACATTTAAATCAAAAATCTAGGAGGAAAGGAAATATTTCTATGCCTAAAAACTGCTTTTCTTCACTTTCTAACTGTAATTTTTAATGCAATAGAGAACGAGGAAAGCAATCCATACTATCTGCCTGAACTTTGCAATCTCTGATATTTCACACCTTTGATTATGATGATGAGCAAATATTTCTACAGCTACTAGCACAGGATGCCCCCAAAATTACTTTTAATTATTTTCCAAACAATTCCACTGGTATACATGCCAATGAAGCAATTTAAATAAATACATCACTTTTTTTTCTCAATAAAACACTTGTAAAGTTCTTTATTTGTGAATAGAAAAAAAAATTATTCTAGGACACATGGGGAATGTATAATATCTAGTAGAACAAACACATGCTGCTTTTGCAGATTCACATTAATTTTTTTTTTATAGGCAATTACACATCTTATATCCACTCATGCTAACAAATTCACTAATCTGTATTTTATGAAAGGTACATTAAAAAAACCCAGACACTGAATCTACAAAAGAAAGTAAAGTGTGGTAGGATGAGAATTTAGAATCACTTATTTTTTCACTATATTAGTTTTAATTTGTATTTTGTATATCACCAATCCTGAAATTTTGTGTCCTTGCTCTCTTATCATGTAGGTTTACACTGCTTTACTAAGTCTACAGAAATGCCATCATATAACTGCTAAGAGAAAATAAAGTACAATGCACGCCAATAGTCATCAGGAATAGAAGCCAGTTAAAAGAGCTGTTGTGAAATTCTGTGAGGGAAATTTTCACACTGGAACAAAAATTTTGAGAGCGTCCTCTGTTGTAATTAGGAGCAGAAAATCAGGCACTATAAGATTTTTGTGAAAAAGTTTAATTAAATGCAACAATCACATTCATGTATGATACAGAAAAGCTTTTCAAAGGGTGAAAAGATATGAGAAAAATGGAAAAGAACAAAAAGTAATCTTACATTCTTGATAGTATTTGGGGGATCTTTAATAAAGCTGCTTTGGAGTTTTCTGGGTATAAAACCAAAACATCCTAGAAAAGTATACAAAGATATTTCAAACATTGAAAAATCTAAGCCAACCATCCTCTAGTTTCTATTTACCATCAAGAGTATGCAAAGAAAATTCCTTGAGAGAAAATGCAGGGATTTCAGCTCCTTATGCTATCAAATAATTAAGTTCCAGTGCAGGAAGTACAGTATCTGTCACATTCATGTGAAATTAAAGCTTCTATACAGTAGATAAAGGATTTCCCACAACCTAATACAAATTAACTTCATTAAGCCACTGAATCATTGCACGAAAGAAGGATAGTACTTTGGAAGATTCACATTTTGGCTCTGTTTCTTTTCCTCCTAGCACATACTTCAAAGTATGCTGCTTGCTTTGCAGAAATCGTTTGAGGAACCGAATGTCATTTCTGGAATCCGACAGAAATTACTTATTCAAAACCACTGCAAACACTCAGTCTTGCATTCCCTGTTAATGCAAGTAGTCCTTCCTGCAATCAGTGTGAAGAAAGACTGAAGAAAGAGACTGCTTTCTCTTTCTGTACAGACTGCAAACTTTTCCTGATGATTGTACATAACATACTTATATATTAAGTTCCAGAAGGTGTAACACTGTATTATAAGAGTGGAGCTTGGAAAAGAGGCATAACCATATCTCACCCATTAATGGTATATCCTGTAATCAACCTGCCATTTTTACAGCTTTTTTTCATGTAGCAAAATCATCAATATCTATCTCATAAACCAGAATGATACTGGTACACTAAAAGCTTCGGTGCTCATTATCATGTTCCCGGAAAATATAAAGCTAGGCAATTATTATTCTTCATTTTACATAAAACTGCTCTTGCTCCTTCATGGTAACTTTAAATTTCCTTCCTTCAGGTAAATAAAATTTCAGTCACATTTGCACAACACATATGGCGCTAAAGTTACGGCCCTTAGTCCTCTACTTTTGTGGGAAGGTTCCTCCAGGGCAGAAGGGCAGTTGCTATTCAAGATTATCATTTTGCAACTGAACTCACAAATATGAATATAAGATATTTAGTGTAGTTGCAGTGATATGTACAAACCTTGCATTATATCAAGAAAAGTCTTCTGAATACCATTGTTCATCATAATCACCATTTCCTAGCCTCAACACTTAAATATGGATGTTCAATTCTGTCACCCATCTGCTCAGTCACTTGAATCTTTTCTTTCCTGAAAGTTGCACAGGTCATACATTAACACATACATTGGTCATTAACAAGGAGGAAGAAATCATGTTGCCAAGAATTAAAAAAATTAAAGTCACAGGCTGCTTCTGTCCTCAGGTTCCCTATCATTGCAGTAGCCACATATAAACAGTGGAAAAAAAAAAAAGGCTCTATTATATGTTCTCTGATACTGATATTAAAGACACTGGCACAGCTGGGTGATGCAGTTAAACCCAGCTAATGACTAACAGCTACTGGAAGCAAAAGAAGAGTCTCTTGTCCTGCATTCTTTCATCCCTTGCTGCACGAACACTGTCATTTGACAGTGAAGATGGAAAGCCAGGGATTTGGACTGGCAGGAAAATATCCCCTTTTTCTCTAGGGTTAGTTCTCTACCAGTTTAGCTCCTACAACTGGGTGCAGAGACCAGTGAGAAGCAACTTCAGCCATAGGGAAGAGACAGGAGCAGGCAGCCACAGATACATGATCAACTCCTTCTGCAGAAACCAGCTCCTATATTGGCTTACAAGAAGTGAAGCTCTGTACTCTTACATGAAATAAATGTATCTTATTTTATTCTATTCAGGTAATTTCTCTGAGGTCACAGAGACTATTTAAAATGTGCAAAGCTTTGTTTGCTTGTATCTATGAGGTTTTTAAAGCTTTTCACAAAAACAAAGCTATAGTTGAAACAAGAAGCATCAGCAATAAATAGCAGAATGGAAATTACACTTAGCCATGAGTCTCAATCCATGTTGCATATAATATTTTATAAACTTTAGCCTTTTTGTCATCTTGGGTATGACCAGGAAGATGTTCTGTATGAAATACTATAGTGACCCAGTCTTTCAAAGTAGGTACATATGCAGTCTTTATTCATGTAAACCATACCCAAATGAGAGACTATGACGGAATAACTCTTAAATAATTATCTGTAAAGAAAAATAAACAGTATTTCAGGAGATTATCAGCTTTCTTCATCCATTTCCCTAAGTCATTAGTCACTATTCTATACCACAATATTCAAACAAATGTGTGATAGGGTGTTATTGATAAAATAAATAAAATTAATGGTTATAAGCTACCATTTTTCCAGAATGGGCTATAGAACACTGTCCTAACCTTAAAAGACCAGGAAAAAAGAGGATTTTCTTGTTCACATAGTCTATTTGCTTTGTTCATACTGATTGACAATGAAAACAAATGTAGGTTATTTTTCTGCTACACTTCAGCAATTTCAGTATGTCATATCAGTCTCAGTGAGTCCCTGTAGACAGGAAGGATACAAACGAACTTGCAAAATCTCTATCACACATATAAAACACACACACAATATTGTTGCATTTTTTCAATAGTTTAGTAAGTGTTAGTAGCTGCCACTTCTAAGCAATTAAAATCTTATGCAAGCACAGCCAAGCCAGGATTTACATCTAAACTTTCTCTGTTTAAATGTTAGACAAAGATATATGAAAATAAATACACTATCCAGTTCCTTCATTCAATTACTTGTAACATTTTTCAATATTTTCTGTAATATCCATGTGACAGCTGTCAGGTAAAAACTTGAATGTAGTTTATTTCTACTCTACCCGCAATGGTTCTGATATTGCTGCACTTATGTGATCTAGGGATCACAAAAGCAATGTAAAGCTTTTTATTAAAGATAAAATCTTTGATTTGACCAGCCATTAGTGAATTGTGAAAAAAAGCAGCCAAGATTTTGGGAACACAAACTTCAGTTTGCTTGTGTGAACACAAAACAAAACATGATTCCACTTCAGCTCTATGGGCCAGAGGGAGAACTGGCAGTATGGACATCAAGAAGAAACATCTAACTCACAAAGCACTACTGGCAGATATACAACAGTAACCTTAATGAACATTATCTTTAAAGATCAAATTCAAAACCCTTTGAAATCAATGGCTTTGGTCTGATAAGTGGTTTTTGGATCAGAATATCAATGACAGAGCAACTTTTTTTTCAATAAAGGTGACTTCTAGCTTGCAACTGACATATTTATTCTGATGACTGAATATGCAGCACCTGTACAATGATGAGCAAATGATGACATATAGTCTAGACATGTGACTGAAAAGTATGATGAATTAAGATTATCAAATAAAATAAAAATAATTGTATCCACAAGTTTTTTAAATTTTATTTTGTTACATTTTTCTAATTGCTTTGAAAAATGTATGAGATTTTTTAAATTGTGAAAATTATCAAAACCAAAACTGTTTTTAAAATTTTTTTTTAAACTTACTTGCTGGGGGTTTTTTTGTTTGTTTGTTTTTTCCCATTTGGCCAGTGAACTGAAATATCAATTCCAGACACAGCAGTAATTCCTGTGTCCTCAGTGGTGACAATGAGGCATGACACAGTTGTGCATCTCAGGCAAGGCACTCATGTTGCTTTATTTTCAGATGACACATGGGGTTGTGCTATAGAATCAGCGGGACAAAAATGCTGATTTTGTGCTATCCTCTCTTACACTATCACAGAATCACATAATCACAGAATGGGTAAGGTTGGAAGGGACCACAGTGGGGCTCCATCCTTTTGACAACCTCCCTTCAGATAGTTATATATATTGCATATATATACCAGCTGTCATGAGCCAGCAGCGTGTCCCTGTGGCCAAGGCCAGTGGTATCCTGGGGTGCCTTAGGAAGATCGCTGCCAGGTTGAGGGAGGTGATCCTGCCCCTCTACTCAGCTCGAGTGAGGCCACTTCTGGAGTGCTGTGTCCAGTTCTGGGCTCCTGGAGTGGGTCATACAAAGGTGATTAAAGGACTGGAGCATCTCTCTTACAAGGAAAAACTGAAGCAGGTGGGCCTGTTCAGCCTTCAGAAGAGGCAACTGAGAGGGGACCTCATCAATGTATATACTGTATATTCCCATACGATTATTCCTGAAAACCCTACAAACACACCTTATTGACAAGTCTTATTTACCGCATTCACATTTCCACGCGTTGTACCTCAGCTATAGCTATTAAAAGTCACTTGGTCACTTTGGGCACTGAAAAGTCCAGATAGACTATACTCTACTTACACCAGTGGAGAATCAATTTAGGTTAAAAGTACAGCATAGTTTTTCATTTCTCTTTTACTCTAATGTCTTTTGCATCCTGAGACAGGTTCTCAGGTGAATTGCTAAAAACCCCACAGCTGATTGATTGGAATATTTTTGCAGTGCCACTTGTAGGCAACACATACACAGAAGATACTGCTAACTGCAGCTCCTCCCAGGCTTCTTGGATTCAATGTGGTATTTTCTCTCCTGAGAGGATCATTTTAAAATAACAAGAGTTATTCTTGATAAGTGTTTAGTCTGCAGATGTTAGCCCTGTTCCTCTATCATGCAATTAACCCAGTTAGTCCACCTGGGTGAAGGAAGATGAACAGGGTTCATATGACAACACTATGCATACAGCATCTCTGGTAGCCCTTAAAACCTGAGCTAATGAATGGTTTGCCACAGTCACATTGCCAACCATAATCTTCTGCACGGTGCCAAAGAAAAATCTCATCCATCAGCTTGTCTGCCAGCCGTCATTTATAGCCATCTGTGTTGAAAGACATTTTCCCTTTTGGAAAAAACTCAAGGAAAACTACAATATGGACGTTCCCCTGAGAAGAGCTCACTAATGAACCTATGAGATCTAGCCTCAGATATTCCCACAGCAAAACCTATGCACTGAAATGGACTGAAGGACTGAGCTATCTTCCACTAAGAGAGGAAAAGACTTCCTGGAATAAAGGAGCAAGCTGGCATAGTCCCAGCTGGTCACACAAACATAAAACTACAGATGGAGCACTTCATGTAGGATTTCTTGGAGCTGGAGAGCTCACAGTCATCTGACTTTATTCTCCTGGCCTTACTGAGGCTAATTGTATTCAATCAGTCCTCTGGCAGGAGCGAGCCACTCTTATTCAAATAAGCTTATTTCTTCTCTCTCACAAAAGTCAGTGCCTTTTTATGGCAATGGCTACAAATTATGATTTCATACCAAACTTTTAGCCAAAGACACAAGAACTCTAAACACAGATGATTTTTAGGTAGCCTGAAGAATAATTTCATCTTCTTTATATGACCCCACTCAGACTAGAGTGCTGCCCTCCCTAGGTCTGACTTTTCAATTTTGAAATCAGATAATCTCTAGGTTCACAAAACCACAGAGCATTCAGAGACAAGATCACAAGCAGGGATCATTTGGGATTTTACAGCCCTTTATATGTTCACTCTCTGGAAGAGGAGGAGAAGAAGCTTCTGCACATTATCCCAGTCTCACCTCAAGCTGGGTTCCCTGACTGCAGCCCACCTGCCAGGTCTTTCCCCACCTTCCACTGCTGGTGCCCAGAGTGGAGCTGCTCCACCACAGCCACCCTGTTTGCTGTGCAGCAGAGTGCATGAGAGGATGATGACAGCAGCAAAGGCTGCATGTTTCCGTACGGGACAGAAATGGAGTCACTTTGCTTACAGAAGGCGAGATGCTTCCCACATTTCTTCTCTAGCAGCTGTGGGCTGACACCATCCATGAGAAAAGTTTATGTAGAGCTGGTAGAGAAACACCCAGGGCGAGGTGCAGTTTATAAATACTGTAAGTCAAAAGCCCCAGTATCTCTGAGGTTGTTATCAAACATGTAAGCAAACGATATATTAAAGTGTGCAGACATTTTGCAAATTACCAGGCTGATGCTTGAGATTACTAATTATATGATTTCACAGAGAAAAAAGACCAATCCAGCTCTCAGGCACTCAAAAGAACATTTGGCTCAAAGACTTTTTATTCTCTCATACTCTCTCTGTGGGCCTTCTGCCAAGTATCTCGACTCAGCAAGAAGCAGTAGCACATGTCTCAGAGCAGCCTTCAGCCTTTGGCAGAATACAAAAACCCCAACATTTTTTCCTCAGTCTCAGAGTGCCAGAAGCCTATAGTTTACACAGTTATGGGGAATAAATTTCCCCTGTTTCCCTAGATGACTCTCATTATTGATTTTCTATTCATTCCAGCTGACTCAAATGGTCCCACGGCACATTGTACTAGATGACAAATCAACATGTTCCCAGAGATGCATCAGGAAGAAAAAAAAAAAAAGAAAAGAAAAAAAAAAAGAAGAAGAAAGGGGTTTTCTACTTCCATGTATTTGCATGATTCTCTGGGACAACACCTTCACCCTAAGTAGTGCCTTAAGAAAAATACTGTGTATGGAAGTCTCTATAGAATAGGATTAGTTCAACAAGGTGGAGAGGTATATTCAGCAGTGTTTTTGAATTGCCTGCTTGAAGGCTTCTCATGCTAATTAGAAAATATCTCAAGCACTTAGAGGTGCCTCGATGGAGACAGCAGCTGAAGCCCTGGTAAGGGGAACCTGGATTTCCCCAAAGAAAGGTGCAGCTGTGTCCCTGTGCTGTATTTCCATTGCAACACACATCTAACTGCTTATGAGTGATCTTGCTTCCACAATTAAGACATTCATTTATTAAGGTGCAGAAACTAATTTCACAGAGTATTAGAATGGCCTGGGTTGGAAGGGACCTTAAAGATCATCTAGTTTCAACCTCTCTGCTGTGGACAGAGCCTTCCACTAGACTAGGTTGCTCAGAGCTCCATCCAACCTGGCCTTAAACACTTCCAGGGATGGGGCATTCGCAACCTCTCTGGGCTACCATCCCAGTGCCTCATCACTCTCACAGTGAAGAATTTTTTCCTAATATCTAATCTAAATCTATTCTCTTTCAGTTTGAAGCCATTCCCCCTTGTCACTACATCCTCTTGTAAAAAGGCCCACTTCACCTTTCTTGTAGGCAATAGATCTCAGTAATAAGATGGTCAATTCATATTTAAGCACCTCAATGTCAACATGAATTCCATTATCATAGTATTCATGTTTTATTGAACTTTTCTTTTTAAAAAAAATATGCTTATCACCCCTTATTCACCTTGTGCTAAGATTTTTCAAGCTTTGAAAAGCAACAGTCCCCCAAATTTATTTTGAAAATCTAATAAATCCCATGAAATAAAGAAGAATAAAGAGAAATGCATGACTTCCAAACTAAGCAGCACAAAAATTTTTTCTGAGGACAAATATGAGTATCTGTTTAATATCTTGTTTAATACTGTATTGAAGATATTATACTTGTTTATTGATATTATACTTGTTTAATATCTGTATTGAAGAAATATTAAGCTGATGAAACCTGCTATAACAGAAGCTCTCTGGTATTTTAGTGATGACCTGATAGAAACCAGTCAGTGAAGTCAAGTTAAAGTTCTGAAAATTCTGCCAGTGTCAAGATTCCCATAGTGCAAAAACTTTCCAAAGATAATAATTACAATACTGAGTCACTCACTATCCCTCATCTATACAGAAAGGCAGTTAGTACAGCTGTGCTCTCACTCACCTAGAAAGTATATTTAAATGAAAACACACCATAAGATGCTGAAAATACCTTTTAACATTCATATGTGTGCCCACATTCATCACATAAATATATGATTAAATTTAACATAACTTATGTATAAAAAGCATTTAACTTTTGAAATTCTACCTTTTAAAAGCTCTGCAAGATTTTTTGCTTGCTTGCTTTGATCATTGTCTTGTTGGCTCATTTTATTTTACACATCGAGTTTTGTGTGTTAAATTTTTTTGGTTGGGGTTTGTTTTGTTTTTCTTCACTTTATCTGTTTTTATGACTAGATAGAATGTAATAATTTAAAGTTTCTTTAATTCTGTAATGTATTTTTATATTATATCACCTTCCATTTTGCAGCTCTGTAATGCATTTTTACTTAATCTGTCAGTTAAAGCAAAGTATCAAATATAGTTTGAAATATTCCTCCCACAAGCCACAGGCATATACATGCACATTCACCTTCCTGAAAACTATGTAAGTGGGTTTTTTCCCTTTTTCCTTTTTACATCCATGCCTTCTAGGACATCCCCACAGTCCATCAGACTCTTCCACATGTGTTAAGAGAAACTCCATAGGATGTCCCAGCACACAGTTCACTGTCTGAAAGAAAAATCTAAATTTTAACTTTCAGCTTGCTTCTTTAGAGCCCCAGGCAAGCTCTTTGAAGTGCAGAGTGAGGAGTGGAACTTTACTCGGGCCTTTAGAAAAAACTGCTAACAAGGCACATGTCTGGTACTGTGAAATGCCCTCTTTTGGAGTGATCTCCCTTGCTACAACCTTCCCTCTACATTATTGATTCCATATAAACAGCAAGTCTCTAAGCCATGGCCATGATGAATCAATAAGGATCTAGACAGAGTCTATGAATTGAAACTGGGTGGCCTGGGAAGAGGCTGGTTATTCTTCAAGACAGAGGAAAAGAAAGCACATTTCAACAAGCCAAGTAAAATAGGAGAAACTGCCAGGAATGCGATTCAGAGCAGTGCAATCAAGAACATTTTTGCTCAAGGATTCCCAGTAGGTAATACTTTCAGATATCTCTTCTTGCTGAAAAGGTATCTTTTAAGATGCTCCTAGCTGACTCCCTGGCATTTGTTTCTCAAGGATCTCTGATTAATAGAAGCTGTTGATGGGAAACATTTAGACCACCCCCAAAGCTATCCAAGGTCGGAAGCTGCAAAAATATCACAGTCCCCAGTACTCCAGAAGCATGCTTATTAACAACTGTCAGGTAGCAGAAGCATCTGAAGTAATTCACACCTTCAGAAAAAACTATTCAAAACAACTGATATGGAGAAGAAAAATTATAATTATTCAGGGACTTTTTCAGACAATGAAAACATGGCTTCATGCTTGGCATGTTAATCCTGTATCTCTAAGCAACTCATACATTTCACACAGGGAAGTAAGAAGCCACACCAGGCCAGCTCAGGATCCTTTTTCCTCACTACATATCCATAAATTAAGCCAGGTACGTTGTGGAGCTAGACCACTGCTGAGACGTAAGTACAGAGCACAGCAGAGCTTGCTTGGCAGCTCTTGGGCATGAGTTTTCTGTGACTATAAAAAGCACACCTGGAGCAAAATATTTAAAAAATTATTAGTAAACTAATTTTCCATTACCTCAGAGGGGTCAAGCCTCCTCCATTGAATATGAGACTCACAGACCAGCCAAGCAACTGTGCCTCCTACCACAGAGCAGAGGGAAGCCTATGGTGCTTTGATATTGCTGCTGAAAGGGCTGGTGGAGTGGCCACTGCTCAAGGTAAGCTTCCAAACAAGTCCAGCTCCCACAGCTCCTCCTCTGCCATGTTACCCAACACCCAGATCCCACACTCTCCCACAAGAGCCAGAGCAATGCTTCTGCAGATGCCAGGAATGAAGCACTGTCGAAGGTGTTATGTCAGTGCCAGAGACTGGTCATGCCAAACCCAGAGTCCAAAGAGGCATCCACAGCTCTCACATCTTTCTCACCATTGTGAAAGGGCAAAGGGGGAAAAGGAGAGTGGTAGGCTCTCTGGGAGAAATGAAAATTAAAAAAAAAAATTAAAAATATAATGGTTGACTTTTAATACAACTGTTGCCAAAAGGAATTTGCAAGGAAGACTAAATATATAGGCAAATGACCTCCTGCACATAAAATTATAGCTTCCATGTACTGGCTGCACACATTTTTATAACTGCATGTTCTTTGATCATTTTGCTACTTTAACGCAGGATTTTCCTCACAGATGTCAACATTAGAATCTCAAAACCTCAGACCTCACATTTCACTGCAGAGTGGCTTTTAGTTAAATAACCAAAAGAGAGATTGGGTAGCAGTTGTTATCTGTGGGCTATTTTGACTCTTTCAAAGTCCCAAGTGCAAAGCTGAATGCCACATACAATACGTAGCACTGCAGTGTATTTGTCTGCCAGTGCCTAACAATGTGTCAAAAATGACAGCAGACTATTTATAAATACCCATAGGGTTGTGCCTCTTTCCAAGGTTAGATGAAATTGTTATGGGGAAATAACCAACTACCCACAATCCCTTACAAGTATCTACACTGCCTCGCAACAAATATTTTTACTGCTTTAGTTCTAAAATGCACACCAGAAAAAATACATGAGCGTTAAATAACTGTCCAGGTCCACAGCACTGATATGCTGTGAAGGGAGCCAAGTGTAATCTTCTTTAGCGTGTGGAAGACTGTCACAAAACCAGAAAAAAAAAATTGCCTTCCCCTTCAATTCACCACCTTAAAAGCTGAACAGCAAGAGGATACACCACAAGATTTGACAAAATGCCATTCATGAGATACCTTGTCTGATTACATACACAAATCTAGCAGGAGTTTTATCTTCACAGGGCTCACATGTCAGGGAAATCTTCAGAATAATCCTAGTGTATATTCTTCAGGTGCAGTTGTAGTTAGAAGATCATTATAAAACAAAATAAAAAGATGAGGAAATCAGAAACTGAGGATGCAGCAGAGTGAGAAAGCCTTTCCCAACTTCAGTGGGACAGCCTTGCTTTAACATTTCAGCCTTGCTTTAACACCTAATTCTTTACATGGAAGTGGTACATTGCCTAGGAGTTCTGTGTTGACTAGGCACCTATAATTTCTAAGGAACTAGATCCACAATTAAAAAGTTAACATGGTTACTGTGAATCTCCTCTTTTTTCACACACAACCACTCTGATATTTGTGGTTTGTGACTGCTCTTCACTTGGATTTTTACTTTAATGAATATACTGCATAACATAGATGTTACCTGATTATTTCTGATCCTCTGTCTCATCTCTTCAAGGATGTCATATCCACATTTCCTTTCTCGTACAGTTGTTTCTAGAGTCTAGCAACACACGTATTACATGAATATGCTGTCATCTGAATGAACTGAAACCAAATTTCAGCTGTTCATGCATGATTCAGAGCCCCCAAAGCAGTGCACAGCAGTGTCTGAACCTGCAAACTGGAGAGACTTGCTGGAGTTTTGCCCCTGATTATTTTTTTCAAGTACTATACATATCCATCCATACATACATATATGGTCAAGGACATACAAGGAAGTGTTTCTAAGTAGAAAGATCCAATGTTTTAACACAGCAATGCATCTTGACATTTTTATTCACTTGCTGAATCTTTTTATAATTTACTGTATTATTATAACAATAATGAAAATGGGATTTCCACTGCTCTCTACAAAACCAGAGACATATGTCATCACATATTGAATGTCTACAGTGCCTAATCTAAGTTGGACATCCCTGTATAATCAATGCAACAAAGAGAAAGAAGCACCCTCAGAAGGTATTACCCGAATTTTAAGTGTGCAAGGTTAGATCTCTCCTTAAGGGAAAGGGCTACATCAGGAGAGACATTACTTGGTCCCTGGTTAGTCATTTAGTGTGTGAGACTGCCCTCACTGGAATCTGACATCACCACAATACTGGAACAGGCCTAACAGGTGTCAGTGCTCTAAGATGACCATGTCTGCTCAAAGAATGATAACACATATGTATAACTTAACCAAGGTGAAATATATCCACTGATTTATCCTCCTCTGTAAAGTTGACTTTTAAAATCTCAGACATTTGCCAGGACCCAGTAGAGGAGTCACTTGCAGGTCCACAAGTCAGAGGAAGAAACATACTCCTCTAGCTTTTATTTCAGGAGCTCTTAAAACTTTACTAGTTATGGTAGTAGCACATCAAGACTGATAGTTTCAAAGTTCTCTTTAAACAGTGAACTTTCTCCTACAAAGGAAAAGAAAAAAAAAAAAAGAGATACTAGTGGAATCAGACAGACACCTGGGATTTAAAATACATCACTGATTTATTTTTTCATTGTATTACTGAAGGGACACAAAAATAGTCTGGAGCCTTTAAATCCTACTCTATAGCTGTAAAGTAACATTTCCACATTTTTCTCCAGGTTGTCTGTAAAAAGGAAACCTCATTTTTCCCATCTATCTCCTCTTTAATTATTCATATTTGCTATGCATAAACCTAGGAGATTTTTCCATAAAATAAACAAAGTACAAAATAAATGCCAAAAAACCATAATAACGTCATTAAAAACTATTGAAATTGTTACCCCCTAGTGAACATTGTTATGAAAAATTGAGTGATATTTTATAGTTTAACACTCCTCTCCTACAATGACTCTATTAGGATAAGCCATAATTTGGCATTTTCCTACATTTTTAGTGTGGGTCATAACGCTACTTCAGTGTAGACTGTTGTATTCCTAGCACCCAGCAGAAAAGCAAATTAGTTCATAATCACTCCTCCAGATCTGTTCCAAAGATAGATTTTTAGGAGAGTTTTCCTTGTAGCCAAGATTAGTCTGATTAGTGGGACTTTTTCTTTCCCCATACACCATTACTTAGTGTGACAGTTTTAAATGGGAGCTCTTCACAAGATTTATTACATTTCCAGGTTAAAAATGTTCATTAGGCTGATTCATATTTGAAAATAGAAACAAGAACTAGACTTGATAAAGATACTTCCTTCAGCAAATTCATTATTTTTAAAAGTACTTTCAGTACTTACTGTCAATAGTGCCCAACAGACTAGCACTGTTTATTTCAGAAAGATGAAAAAATAATGAGGCTAAAATATTGCCCGTGATGAAATAAACCACATGAACCTCAAGAATAAGGGGATAATTTCCATATGCCATTCGGACTATTTTAACTTACTTTTGCTCTCACTTCCAGAAAAAACCAAAACAAAACCAAAAAAAAAAACCCACCACAAAAACAAACACCTGAAGTTCCGAATGCCTTTAACATGAACAAAAGTTGTTGATAATCTATTCATGGAGGTCTTAGTCCAAACTAATTAAAAATTTTTTGTGCTTTGCTATTTCCAAAAATAGCTGACTGACTCTGAACATTTTTGGGTACTTCTATAACTATGGAACAGCTGTTCTAGAGTATGGCTATTTTTATAGGCAACAGTATGCAGTGCTCCTTATAGTTTGGATTTGGGTGTTTTTAAAAAGAAAATTTTAAATTATATCAGTTTTTAAAATCTTTCTTTTTCTCTAGCATGTAGATTTTACTTCACATTTGTGAAGTAGAATATTTCTACTCCCTCTCTAGTGGCTATGCTCTTTTCTTCAGTCATTTTCCTCTATACAAGTTGTTTTTCAGAGTAAACCCAGGAAAACCTAATGACAGTGATGTTATGACAGAAGAAGGGTGGAAAATGTGTTCTGTCCTTAAATAATTTTGCAGAAAACATATTTTGCAATTTGCAGTGTAAAAACTGAAAAGTCACGAGTCATGAGTTAAGATGGGTGAGCACTGTATAATGGGGTTCCTCCTAATTCCCCACTTTTTAGCTGTCTGTATCCGATTCCATCTTCTTCCCTAACATTAGGCAGAAGGCCTGAGTGCACTTCATTCCTGCAATTCCCCAAGAGAAGTTTCCAGGACTGGTGATCATCTAAACTATACTATGAAGAGGAGTGGCCTAAGTAAGACGAAAGGTTAATTTTTTTCTCCAATGTTTCTGGGGCATAACCTCTGGAGGATGCCCTTTGTCTTCTGCAACTCAGCTTTCTAGTATGTTATGTATTATTACAATGCAGGAGAAAATATGGATCATTTACTTTTCATAATTGAGTTTTTCTGGATTTTTGCAGGTTCTTAAAACATAAACATAGGCATAGAAACAGTATTTTAATTCTCCTAAGATGATTTTTAACCAAAACTAGCAGGAAAAAAAGAGATTTACACAGCCTTCATATGCACAGTGTGCAGCAGTGTAACAAGACACCACAAAATTACTCTTCCTCCTTCCTTATTTAAACTCCTATCTTCTCTCAGATATAGTCATATTTGCACTTAATATCTCTGGCAGATGTTCTGGGGTGAATGAGGCAATTAAGAATCCAAAATTCCCATTTCTTCCAGATGCTTCTGTTCTCAGTATTCGCTTACTGGAAATATATTTACTTTCCACTCTGCAGTGTCTAGCAGTTAGCACACCTTCTGGGTTCCATTTCACAAAATTTCCACAGTTAATCTGACACATGCCAGTGCATCTTAGATGAAAGCTTAGCACCAGAAATATTTTTTTTCTATCAGTAGTGTGTTTACATAACAGAACAAAATTGAGCAAAGTTTTAAATAAGTATTTTACTTTAGATATATTTTCATTTTGTTTTTCATAGGTACAGTACTTTCTGCTGTCTGATTTTAAAACTCAACTTTGGTTTTCCTTAGTCTTTCAACTCACTGAAGGAATCTAACGATGGTTTCAGTCTTTTCTATGATTAGTTCTATTCACTCAGATTGAACTACAGGCTTAAGTGGTTCGTCCTTGCTCTCCTCTCATCAGACACATACACAGTCTTTGGTTCAAAACCTGGATCCACAACAACTCTGACCTTCACAGCAACTCAGACAGCTCTCCTCTCATACACAGCTCTGGAGCACAGACTCAACTGTAGCAATTCTAATAACTTGCACCTAAAAATACAGTGGCACAATGCACCTAAGATTTGTGTTGGTCTTAACAGAACACTTTTATTGTGCCTATCCCTTCTGCAGCTCTACATTCACCCCAAAATAGTTCATGCATTCAGCTTTATACTTCAGTCATTCAAGGGCATTCGATATTGAAGCCAGAAGTATTTTGCAAAAAGAATTCTAAGTCTACTGCATTTACTTGAGAACAATTTGAGTACAAGAGTTATACAAATCTGTGGGGAAAAAAGAACAAGACAGACTTGGCAGTTCCTGCCTCAGCCTCCTCATCATTACAGACAGAATTCTTGCTCAGCCTAGTAAAAGAGAGCTGCACAAGGCAGACTGCTCTTTTATGATTTTCCTGCTTTCTGTCATCTGAACCCCCAAGCCAGCCTCCATCCTCCAGTACGTATGCCACGGCTTTGCTCCCATCTAAGTGGAGAAGTGGGTTTTTCTTGGCCACAGTACCACAAATGGTACTTTCACACTCCCAAAGGGAAGGTCAAAATTTCATTATTGTTCCTTTGCTAATTTAAGAATTCTTCCAGACTTTTTCCGTATGCACACAAATATCTTAAGGGCTGGTGTCAAGAGGATGGGGCCAGACTCAATTCGGTGGTGCCCAGTGACAGGACAAGGGGCAACAAGCAGAAACTGAAACAGGAAATTCAATCTGAATATGAAAAAAACTGCATTACCGTAGGGGTGTGTGAGAGACTGAAATGTTATGGTTAATGGCTTAAACATTGTCATGAAGGACTTTTTGCCCATTATGACAAAACTGTACAAAGCAGCTGTGGCCACCAAAGCCCACCCTGCCCTGAATATGCCTCCTGACAGGAACTTTGGACTGTGAGTTAACCCCCTTAAGGAAATTTGAGATAAGATAAAGGTGACACTATTGTCCCATTATGTCAGGTCTAGGGAGAAGTAAACAAGGCAGAGGGAGAAGAACGTATCCACAAGAAAGCCAAACTCAGCAGCTGCCCTGAAAATCAGCCCTGGCTGGGTTCTGTGTGGGGGAGGCCACAGCTCACAGGCTCCTCTGCTGAGGCCAGGTTTGTGCACACTGTCCCCCAACCAAGGGGGCAGGAGGAGAGTTCTTGTTGTATGGTGTAACCTCTGGTCAGAGGGAGTGAACACCCATCCTTCCTTACACAAACTGGCCCAGTTGTAAAACTCCCCATCCTAGGAAGGCCACATGCACATGGGACATTCCCATGACAGGCAGCAGAGGAGTTTCATAATCCATCAAACACCCTTGAAGCACCCCCAGACTCACTCCTGAAGCCTTGCACCAGAGTACTTCACGTGATGCAAAGTGATTCAGCAGATCCAGAGTCTATTGCAAGAGACAGTGTCAAATTTCCCCTCTTAAGGGAGGTACCTGGGTGTTCCCACCTTGCCTGAACATATAGTAATGCACTGAGCTCTGTTTTGTGGGACCCTCGCCACCAAGCAGACCAGAAGAAGAGGATCAATGGGACGCTGTTGGGATCCACAGAGTGGTGATATTTTCTACTTAATCTGTCTCTCTGACACTTTCTCTCCCCCACTTTTTCTAGTTCTTTCTATCTCACTCTCTACCTCATATTTACTGTTAAATAAAATCCATGCTATTTACTTCAGCATATGGTCTTGTTTTCACCTTAATTCAGGTAGAGGTACCTCTCTAAAAATTTTAATAAAATCAGATCGTAACAGGGTAACAGAGCACTGGAACAGGCTGCCCAGGGTGGTTGTGGAGTCTCCTTCTCTGGAGATATCCAAGACCTTCCCGGACACGATCCTGAGCAACCTGCTCCAGGTCAACCTGCTTTAGCAGGGGCATTGGACTAGATAAACTCCAGAGGTCCCTTTCTACCCCAGCCATTCCCTCTGATCTGTGTATTTGAGCTCAACAAGGAGAAATGGAACAAATGTGAAATCCAGGTTTTACATCTAAACCTTTTTTAACACAACAGAATGGCATTTGTAGAATGGTATGCAGATATAAATGAATCTGTCACAGACCAGATTTCACTGGCTTCTGAACTGCAACATGAGACTCTATTTGAAAATTAGAAGTAAAATAAGACCTTTATAATTTTATTCAGACATTACGACCCTGATAGAGGAGAATTGTTCTTAGGCAGGTAAAAGAACAATATCCAAACTGAATCTTCCTGCTAAGAGACTTTCCAAAAGTTCCAGAAGTTGTCCAATAAGTTGTAAATTATTTGCTATAGGAATTCAGGGAAGTATTCACACCTACCCTTAAAGCTTGAGTTCCCATTTTTTGAAAGGAATGAGCTCTGAAGGGTGTTTCAGAGAACCTAGAAGAGATGTCTAAAACTGGATGTTGTGGAAAATTCCCTGAGTTTTCAGTTAGGTTTGAAAGCACCAATATTTTGTGAAGCTCTCATAAATAAATTGTAAGCACTTAAAACCCACTAAAATGGTCCACATAAGCTATTTCCACAGTGATGACACTGCATTTTCCTCTTTCACCCAAGTCTCTCATACCTCTATGCACATATGCATACATATATGCATTGTCTTCTAAAATGATGAGACTCTTTTACAAATTTGCATTGAGTCTTTGATGGTTGGACACAATATCTTAAAGGTCTTTTTCAACCTAAATGATTCTATGATTCTAAATTTCTACTGCAGTGGAAGACTGCCCCAGTGAGCCTTAAAATGGTAAATTTCCTCAGCTTCTCCCGTGAACAGAACAAAATTCTTTTTGTTCAGAAAGAAACTTTATAAACTCCAAACCAAAACAAATAAAGTATTTTTCTATGGCTATTTCCCAGAACAGCTGACTGTTTCTGAACATTTCCTTGGCATCTGTATGACTAAAGAACAGCTGTTCTAAAATATGACATTGTACAAGCAATTACTTACACTGCTGCAGAGTAAATTCAGTGAAGAGTGTCAAGAGAGAAGGGCACAGTCTTTAGACATCATCAGCAGAAAATTAATGCAGATGAAAGTTAGATTAACATATGCCCTGAACGTTATAGAAATGATCTCTACATGGGATGTGCTTTTTCAGGCACAAACTGCACCATCTGAATACGTGAAATCCCCTGGGTCAGATTATGGAGGTGTGCAGAAGGTAGCAGCACATATATGGGACAGTCATTACTGATTGCATGAAACTTATGTTGGATGTATGGAATGTGTATTGGACAGCGCAAAACCCCATAAAACTGGCACTAGGATATATGTCCTCTGTATGTGAAATCAGATCTAGATTTTGAAGATAGAATTGGTCCTAATCCTGCCATTACGGTAATTTTACACATCTGGATTGAATGGTTTGGGCAGTAAGGGACCTTAAAATCATCTAGTTTCCCACAGATACTGTTATGGATCAGATCGTAATTATAATGTGATACTGACCCATTATATTTGACCTATAAAATGATATGTTCTTAAAATGTTGAATTTGGAGAAAATATAATGTAAAGGAAACTGTAAACTATTCAGATTTTCTTTTCAATTATATTCTTGTTTGATAGTCTCAGACATTATTAAAATTTTATGAGCATTTCTCCAAGGAAAAGACAGGAAAAAAATGAAGTTAGCATAACACTGGAGAAAAATCTGCTTGGTTTCTCTGCCACAGAAGTATGATTTCAGGGTCTTGGACATAAACTAATCATGACCATCCAATATACCTCAAGATAATCCTACCATTGGCTCCAAAGCCATCAGGACACCCAAACACTGCCCTTCTACAATTCCTGTCAAATTCCAAGGCTGAAAACTTCTACCATGAGGTACATGTAGAGCTTTTCTGCAGATAAGGATTCACGTTCTCAGAGTAACTCAGTAGATTCCTGTTACCAACATTAAGTATTTATATAGAGACAGACAATGACATTTCCTCAAAAGGTTTATTTGTGTAAACTCATCTGATATTTACCTTTAAAATTCTGTAATCACTTTCCTATTTACAACTCCTACACTACCCATCTGTACTGGAAGGATCCTCTTTTAAAGACAGTGTAGCCATTATCATCAATGAGTAAAAATGTTTCAAAAAACGTGGAAGATTCTGGGGAGTGGGCAAAGGCAACTGCAGCAATGCCATCGGCTTGCTGTGGCACAGCATCCTGCTCCATGGTGTATGATAGAAGTCTCCAGATCACTAAATATTCCTTCTCTTCCTTCCTGATCACAGCTGCATCTAACACCCATTGCTTTCCTTTTCTACTCCAAGGAAAAGTTTATTTAAGACATTCTCTATGACATGATATACATTTAGGCAAATTAAAAATTCAGAATACAACTGCAAGCCCAGAAAATAATATTTTAAATAAAGAAATGCTAAAATATATATATTACTATGTGCTCCATTAATTGAGCACTCTAAAAACTAATGAAACAAGGAAAATTTCGATCAACAGATCCAAGAGAGTGTACTGTGCAACAATTTATTTCATACTATTTTTATTATTTTAGTCAAAACTGTGGTATGCAAATGTAAGCACTCTGTTTTCCTAGGCATAAGGATAAAGGAATCTAGCAGAATGCATTATGCAGTACATGTAACAACTCTACGGGAGGAATTTGGAAACAAGAATATAAATCTGGAAAAGTAAGTCTGATTCTAGTATTAGGGAAATGTCAACATTTACTCATGATAGAAACAAGTAACAGAAGGACAATCATACTATCAGTGTTTTTTTCAGTCCTAACATCTTACAATATTTTCCTAACAAAAAAGTAATGGAAAGCTTAATCTTCTGAAACAGAAATTGGCTAAAGAAACAGTTGATTGGTAGAACAGTTATCCAAAGGAAGATAACATTACTATAAATGAAAGGGCTGAAAATATTAAAAGGAATTTGAAACTGTAAAATCAACTATATAACTTTTACAAGAATATAATCTTTTTTGCAGTCATTTTCTTTCCACTGCAACACAAAATTTGAATGTATTTAAGAAAATTATCCTGGGTACTTACTCATGGAAAGTTAATAAAAATTTGATATTGTGATTACAAAACCAGGCTCAAAATATAGTACTGCCCTTTTCCTTTTCTTAGAAAAACATCAAGAAACCATACTATTTGCCAAATATAAACAAAAATATTTTTAAGTGATCAGTATAAGGGAAAATGCATGATATATCTTTGCAACTCTCCAACTTCTCTCTCTGTGCCTGCTTCAAGGACAGAAAAGAGTCATAGCTAAGGTGATGGTGGGAATGCCCTCATCAAAAATGAAGGCTGCCATTTGCTATGATGGAGCTGGCATCACAGAGAAGAAACAGGCACAACTCTGCTATTGTGATGATTTCTGTACCCACGTCCCAGTGAACTGTCAGAACTACTGCTCTTGGCAATTAGAGAATTTTTTTTCCTTTTTTTTCCTTTTTTTCTTTTAACCCTGGCAGAAGGCCAAGAAATGTTGTTTTCTGAATTCTAACAGATATGGTATTAACATTTTAGATTGCAGTGACAGATACTGATATGAAAGTATTTGGCTGACTGTTCTACTTTATCTTCAAGCAAATGACAATTTTGGGATCAGGTTCTGATCCTGATATGACTGAAACTTTCAAATAATGCCCAAGCTAGATAAGAACATCTAATATCTTTCTTCCCCATGCCTGCTAAAATAACTATCATCTTTCTTTGTTTCTATATTTAAACATTAATTACACGTAGAATTAAGTTAGTGAAAGCTGCATACAAAAGCATTCTCATTTAAAAGCATCTATCTCTGGGCCAAACTTCCATAAGAGATAAAATTGTCCATGATTTCCATGATTATCCAGTAAATATGACAAAAGAGTTTGATGAAGCAGGACTGACAGATCAACAATACATGACTGAATATCTCCATTTAATATTTTGACAGACCCTACTCACATCTTCCATCCACACCTGGTAGCTTCTAAGGCATCCATACACATGCCTCTGCGTGCTTGCAACTTCCCTCATTTAAATATTAGACATTTTTCTTCTAATTCCAGTAAAGAACTTAGGAATATACAGAACTCTTCTGTCCTTTAACAGGTCCGAAGAACCAGGTGCATTTTTAATACATGCAATTTACCCACAGGGTCAGATCCCTCACCAAATGTTCCAGTACAAGTACTTTTAAAAAGTGCAAACCGAGGAAAAATAGTACAGCATATGCTTATCTTTTATAGTAGAGCTCACATCCTGAAGTTGGGAGATCTGCATTTGGTGTCTTCTGTAGCTCAGAGTTCAAACCACATGTCTTATGTCCCCAAAGAATGGCATTACCTCCAATCAGGCTGACTCAGGAAGGAAAACAAGAGGGAGCATGCAGCTATCTAGTGGTTACTTAGGTGGAAGGAGAGATGTCTTATATCTGGTTTCGGTCCTCTGCAGTTTAGTTACCTTCTGTTTTTAAAATTGAATACAAACATCCTCTATTTCTGCGTTATGAACACTATCTTCTACACAGTGTAAAATCCTCAACAGAAAGGACAAATGTGAATTCATACTTAAACCTCATGATGAAGGCATTTCTACAGAAAGTTTGAATACTTCAGAGATCTCCCACGTAAGAGTTAGGGCTATTAATATCTAGACACTGAGTCGCAAAACGCTAGGAATATAGTTTCTTGCTTCTCATAGTGGTACCCATTCCCAAAGTCCAGGCACGTGTGTAGCACAGGCTACGTCACAACACTGGTGCCAGCAGTGTTCCTGCCTCAGCAAGGCAGCTGAGGAAGGCAGGCTCCTCCAAGGAGAGTGACCAAACCAGAAGCTTTAGAGGCTCAGTGGCTCCTTCATTCAACTGCATTTTGGAACAGTGACTACCTCTGCAAGGAGAAACCAAAATTCAATATCTCCTTGTGGACTGAAAGACATTCCCTCAGACTTCTAATTTAGTACAAATTCACAGACAAGTAAAGGCAGCGATTCTGCATCACATACGACAGTGTAGTTTATTTTATCTATACGATAGGCATCAGATGAATAACTTCAGCTTCTGAGTGACTTTTTTTAAATGAAAATAGATTATCACGACTTTTCATGATGAGTCCAAAAATACTCAATTGCTTTATTTGTCTACCTGGAGTGTTTTCTGGTTCCATAACAAATTCCTTGTGGCATGCAAGCACTCCTAAGTAGCCATATTTTTTAATTACTTTTTATTTTTTCCAGGGGTTTAAAATTAAACTAAAACTTACTGGTTTTCATTTTGAGTAATATTAAACTATGCTTAGATTCAAAAGCAATTTAATTAGAATATTTTATTGCATTGCCAACTTAAAAAAAACCCTTAGTAATCACAAAAAGTTCACAGAATTATGAATTTTGAGTGTTTTTCATTTTAGGGTAGAAATTTTGTGTTTTGCCTCTTGTCTGGAAAGGAGTGCTTGTATATCAGTATATTTTTTTCTCAAAAGGACCAGACCTACAATTGAAACCTTAAACACAGGCTGTGATACAATGGTCACCAAATAAATTCATGCTCCCTCTGACAGAAATAGCAAACAGGCAGTGATGCTGAACTGATGCCTGCCTGCCATATCTGCCAGCAAACACTATATGTTTGTACAGGTTTGTTTGTTTTCCAAGGGCTAGCAACATGTAGGAGGATCAGGATCAGTCTTTATCAGTTTCTAGACTCATATACTTGACAGCATCCTTTTGGAGATTGATATGGCTCTCTTCTCATGCACACCTACTGCAGCACTAATGGGTCTGGTACTGCAAGCTGATTCACAGGTGCATGTGCTTGGGTAAGGCACCCATCACCATGGTATCAGGGTCCACAGCAAAATGAAAAAAAAAGCAGACTTACTGGAGTTTTTTTACAGATGATAAGATAAATGGAAAATAAGTATGTGCACAGCCAGGAATTACACAGGAGAACTCATAATCCTGTGTGCAGAAAAGAGAGCTTTGAGTTGTTTTAAAGACTGAGTGTTTAACTTTCTTAGCTCTTGAACTTACTGTCCAGAATGATGAAACTTCAACAATCAGTCAAGATAAAGGGAGCAGAAGTGTCTTCTTCAAACCAGACTTCTCAAGAGAAAAAGGATCGATTTGGCACCACACACATCACACTGGTAAGATGGAATCTCAAATCCCAGTTTGTAACCCTGTTCCTCAATTGGTCCTCAGAGCCTGGCTCCCCACGCCCTGCCTTGACTTCTGTTTTAGTTGCTGCTGACTTGGAAGTTGTCATTTGTGCCATATCCCTGAAATAACCACAACAAGCATAGAGCTAGCCTGTCAGAGTCATCTGTTTATATTCCTCCCAAAGTCTGCCTGGAGAGCAGAATGCTCATTAAACAATTTTTCACACCCTGATGATCTTTTTCTTCTTTTTCTTTATCTTTTCTTTAACAATAGCCTTCTGAAAAAGAGACGGGTTTGAGAGTTAGTGCAACTAGTGCATAATATGAGTAAGTCAATAGGAAAGTAAAGATTTTTTTTAAATGCTGATTATTGATTTTTGGAATTGTAGGGGCTCCTTCAAAGTCATTAGGGTTTGTCATGTCAATATATTAGTAAGGACTTCTATAAATGAAGATTAATGATGCTAGATATAATTAGTGCTGAAGAAACTCACTCGTTTCTCAGTATTTGGAAACTCCACACAAAGGTGAACAGAGTTGAGTTCTCCTTCAATGTACCTTAGCTCCATTTCTGCCATGAAAGCAGGGGGAAGATTTTCTATGACACAGTGGGAATTTAAACTCCCAGTATCTTTGGAAATCAATGGTAGTTGAGCCGCATAACTCTGATTCATGGGGTTTTTTAAATCCTCCATATACCGTGAGTGCAGCTGATTTACTAAATCCACAAGCCAGAATCATTCTGAATATTTTTTCTTTCCAAAAGAAACTGAACAGGCAAAGTAGCTGCTTTTTCAAATTAAATACTCAAGTCATGCTTCTTGTTATTATTTTTCCACACAAGACTTCTTCATACATTTTGTTAAAGGCATGAAAAGTTACAAATTAAAGAAAAAGAAGGGTTTTTTTGACTTACAGGAATGTCAAGAAATCCCTACAGCTAATAATCTGATTTTTAAGGGGAACTCATGCATTTTTCCTTTTTTATCTAAAAAGATTACATTAAATATTCCTTAAGTTATTTCTGCCCTAAGACTGAGGCTCAAATGACAAACACTGACCAGATAATTAATGGTATAGTTCTGCTGGGGTTTCCCTTGCACAGTAAAGCTAAAATTGGTGGTGGATCTTTTTGTTCTCAATTATGAAGCACTAATTCCTGAAAGAGTCCATATGATTATAATTTGTTTCTATTAAATACTTGGTGATAGGTTTTACTTATCAGTTTTTCAGAAAGAGTAGCAAGCATACTTTGGTGAAGTTTGAATTAAATAGAAGCAAACAAAGCTTGACCAGCTCTTCTGCATGGAATCAAAATGGTCTGGATATTGACTTTTGGGATTTTTAAAGAGAGCTAATCAAAGACAAAAGAATTCTGAATGCAGGCTAGGATATCTTGGCTCTTTTCCAATAGACAACTAAGCTGGAAAGCCACGGCACAAATCCATATTCAGGTTTGGAGGGGGAACAAAGACTGAGCAAAGGGTGTCAGCATGGTTCTTGTTTGGCATGATACCCATCTTTGGTGGCCTGCAGAACCACTTCAGAATCTGTTTTGTCTGCAGGCAAATTGTAACTTGCGAAAGATTTTGCAGAAAGTGTCTCTGAATCCTGAAGTCCTTAATCAGTGAGGTATTTTGAAGAAAGATATCTTGACACAGCAGAAAAATATCTAGCAGCTTGGTATATAAAAATACCTGCTCATTAAATCCTATTATCACAGTGAACATTACAAAATGTATATGGAAACAGAGAAATTAACTGGTTGGGGTTTTATGAATCCTTTCTCTGGGCTTAACACCTTAGCTGCACTGAAGTTCATGTCCCACCCCTGCTTTATCCAAGTTGCTAGAGTTTATTCTGATCTTGTATAAGTGAATAAACAGCCAACAGTCACTAACAGCCACTATGAGAAATGGAGTTCAAAATCATATTATACTGCAGATCACATTTCAAATTATACTAGCCTATAAGAAGGCATTAGTACATGAATCTGGAGAGCTTGTTCCTTGTGTGAGGGTTAACAGAAACACAGATGCAAAAAAGAGACCTTTTCACAATCTTCAATAAACCATCACAGCTCATGCTGGTGTGTATACATGCATATTAAGGGTTGGAATGACCAAGAGGAATCATTCTCACATTGTCAAAAGCTACTAAAGTTCCTGGTCAGGCATTAGGAGTGAAGCATGCAAGTCAGACAATACTGCAAAGCAACAGTCTTTTTTGGTGATGAAACAATCACATTCAACACACATTATCCATTAACCTAGTCTTGACAGATAACTGCACATGGCAGCATCATATATGTTACTAAAAATTGTTTCTTTCTAGGGTTCATTCCAGGAATTCATTTGCAACACACATATTTGCTCATACAACTATTTTGATGAGCCAAGAAGTATTCATTGTTTGATTTTTTATTTTACCACCTTTTTTTTAGCATTTTTTCAACTGTACCATCATTACAAAATTACCTAAAATAAGAGAATGCTGAAAATGGCACTGAAAACTCTCATTCTGATTGGTGAACCAGCATCAGGAGACACAAATACACATGGGGGGAGAAAGGTTGCATAGACCAGACACTTCTGAGTTTGTTCACAGAGGCCACAGATACAACAGTATAATAGAACAGAATAGAATTTCTTACCTTTATGATGATTTGCCCCAGATGCTAATTTCCCCCACAGCGTTACAACAAATATTATTATTAGCAGTTTTCCTTTTGTTGCTTTCTGTAAGTATCTCTTATTCATCCTGAAAACAAAAATACACACAAAAAAATATTTACCTTAAGGTTTTTTTAAAAGCATTTTTTCTTAATATAAGGAGAATTGATTAAGTTTTTATAAGTGTCTGGCTGACAATCCTTAATTCTTCAATTCTGCTTAGCTCTAAATGCAGTACATCAAATAGAGCAGCAACGTAACCTCCCTCCCTGGTCTGACAGCATTCCTCCACCCCAGTCAGTACCAGGAGAATTCAACATCATCACCATTTCTCTCAAGGTACAAGCAGTGTTCACAACCACAGCGGACTCCAAAGCTGGAAAGAAGGATGAACCCATACATCTATGAGCAGGTTTTGTTAAAGAGAGCAGTTCCACTACTGTGTCTGCAGCCAGTCATGGTCAGTGTGGTTCTCTCTGACCATAACGCTTTTAACTTTTGGGATTGCAGCTCTTTTTGGATTGTGCCCATGAGTCATAAGGCAATAACAGATTTGAATAGACATCCAGTACATGTACCAATCCCCCTGCAGAGAAATCCTGTTAGGAAGACATGAGTGGTTTGGAAACAAGAACTTGAGCAGGGCAGATTCACTAGTCTCTCTCCTGTCTACCTTTGGGTAATGAAAAGATTTGATTTACCGCACCAAGAGAAACTGCACACAGCTCCCCTCATCTCAGTGATGTTTCCACTGTGACAGCCACCATGGCGGCTCAAACACAAGATAACACATGACTTATTTCTCAGTAACCTCCTCCGAAGACAAAATACCCCTCCACCTGCCAATAAGACAAGTTCAGGAATGTAGGCTCTAGTGCTTAAGGATTACAGTTGTGCAGAGAGTGGCAAGAGGTATAATAATGAATCCTTCTCTCACTCCATTCTCTGTAGAAGAACCCTAGGGAGCTGGCTAAGAAACAGCTCTACACAATGATCATGTTTCTGCTGATAGGTCAATAGAACGATGACGCCTATTTCAAACCACTTATACTAGAAAAGCTCCAAATTTGATCACTTGAACAAAACTGTAGCTGTATTGTAATGTCTGGAATTAGGTTGCTTTTCTGAGCAGAAAAAAATGTACTGCTTCAGTATGGTTGCACATTTGTCTCCTATTATGTTCATAAGAAACCCAAAGGAATTCAAGTGCATCTCTTTTTCTCTGTTCATGAACAATGCTATCTTGGGCAACCACGACTCTGTGAAATGCAGACTGCTGTAATACAGAATTAACCAGAAGTATGTTCAAAGTCCCAAATCATTTTCCATTCCTTCAAAACAATTCTTCTCCTCTCAGCAGATTTCTTTGCAATAGAACACCACATGCTGAAAAGGCAACACACACCCCACAATTCCACTCATGATTTCCAGACTTGAAACCAGACCACTTCCCCCAGAACTGCCTTTCTTGCTCTCCAGGAGATTGATGAGCAGGCTGTGTGTAAGAAAACACAATGACTCAAATTAACAACCCACTCAGGAGTGTACCAAGCTCTTTTAAACCAGAATTCAGAGCAAATAGAACTCAGCATCCTTTTACAGAAATCACACATCTACTGAGTGTTTTCCAGAGGTTCAGGTATCATGTTTATCAAGCAAAAGGAGAGAGGAGTAAACAAGTACTGTAGCTAGGATGGTGCATGTGCCCCTGAAAGTCTGACTGATTAATAATCACAGTGGAGATCACAGTGTGCTGTGAGCCACTCTAAACTCTGCCTTCTTGCACTGATTCCAGTGCCTTTGGAGTGTAAACTGCATATTCATCATCAGCTCCAGGTTTATGAACTACTCAAAGCTAAAGGGAAATACATTATTTGTCACTGTAAATAAGGACAAAAAAAATCAAACTGGAATGCACATTCAGCACATGCTCTTTCACAGCTATCTCTGTGAAAAGAATATGAATTAACTCTTTCACTCTGGATTCACATACTGCACCTGTTATGCTGCTGGTGCCAAGTCATCTCTCGTTAAAATCAAATTTTTCTTCCTCACCTAGATAACACTGCTCAAAACCCAGTGGGACTTGCACCATTAAACAAGGTTGAATCTAATACAGTTTCTTCCTGTATTCTGCTGATGCCACATTCACTCACTGTGCTGTGAGACTGGCAGCAAATGCACATCAGAAAATGCAAATACATCAGGAAAAACAGGAGTGGCAGGGGAAAGAGAGAAAACCAACCTCTCTGCCTGTGAACAGCAGCCCTCAGGATGCAGAGTGAAGATACAAACCCCTGCACACAGCCTAGCACACCAAAGAGGAGTAAGCCAGCACTGAGTGAAAAGAGACTGTTTTCTGCAAAGTAAAGGAAGGGTTTCAGCTTTGACACAGAAAATCTGGGCTCAATGCCATTGCCAGGTTTTCCAGTCATAAGAAAAACAATACACCATTTCTGCACCACCAGCCTATTACATTAGTCTGCATTAGTTATTTGCGGTATTCACCTTTAGAAGGACAAAAATCTGAGCTGTGTCTAATAGCAGACCCATAATAGGCATAATTCACAGGAAAATCAGTGCAAGTAGCAGTTCTAGCTTGGGACTAATAGTTCAGAGGCCACAAGCAGAAACACAAAAAAAATCTGAGCAGTTAACGCATTCATAACATATAGCAGCTCAGACAGAGAAAGCTGGAAGATTATGCTGGGCTTCAAACTAATTATGCTATATAACCCTAGACCCAAACCTGTGGTTGCGTGCATTGTCCACTCACAATGGTCAACCCAAGGACAGATGAGTGGCTGCGTATGCACAAACAAGATGTGAAGCTCTCTGCTACAAGCAGTCCTGCTACACACAGGGACCACACTGTAGCAATACAGCCCTAGAAATACAAAATGAAGGGTTTGTAGTCCAGGAAACTGCATGGTTGGGATGGATGCACCTCACCAGCAAAGTGAGTCAACAACCACAAAAGGAGATATGCTCGGTATCTGACTGCATGCATTATCACCTGGGCTCAGAAACTCTGATGCTGGTTATTTTTTGTGGATTTGCAAAACAGCCCATGATATAGCACTGAGAAGACACTGGAACTAGACAGCATTTGACCTCAGCTCTGAAACATAACTATTAGCCTCCTGCAACCCTGATCCACGACAAGTAAGCAGATCCAGGAAATAAAATTGAGTCCATTTCATTACTGTTATTGCAATAACATAACCAGCTGTGTTAAATAGAACAAATGAGCTCTGAAATGATGTCTGCTTTTACTAGAGGTGATGCAGAGCTCCACAGACAAACTATAGATATTAACCTGAATAGTTTTCTTTTTGAGACATTTTATTCTGGTATTTATCTTCTTTTCTGCAGAATCTCTCCCACTGTGATCCATTCAGCATTCAATAATGCCACATAAACCAAAGCTGATCAAAACAGAGAACAGCCGTGCTATAGGAAACAGGTGCATTTGAAAATCAATTTTACACACAAACTTTATGCGTGACAAAAAATTTCCTTCAGTTTCTAACCCAACATATTGGAAATAAATCCAAGGAATTCTCAGCACTTTCACACAAAAGAAGACATGAAAGGCTGCCGTGTTTGAGTTCATTTTTCAATGCGCTTTGAGGCAAGAAAGACAGGTCCTTTTGTGGTTTAGGGACACATTCAAAATATAACAAAAAGATGTCACCCACATAATTCAAACAGGCATTGGCTAAGTGTGAGATGGTTCTGCTGTGCCCAGCTCTTCACTGACATCATAACACAAGGAATACATTCATAGAATTTGTTACTTTTGCTCCCTAAGATTTCTTTTCCCTGAAGTACACTCCATGAGACCAACACCAGTCTGGTATCATGAACTCAAGAACAGACTGTTTTGGTGACTAGTGACAAAAAACTGCAGGACTTTTTCTCAGGGAGAAACCGTATCTGATGCTGCAGAGGAGCTTCACAAGCTGCCATATCAGCAGAAAGTCTTCTCCCTGCCTTCTGTGGCTCAACAGCAGCAAACTGTGAATACAGTCCTAGGTTGCAGTCTCCTTGTCACTGCTCCACCTCACTGTCAGCCCACTTTCAACAGCAGATGTGGTCCAACCATTCAGCTGTACTAAAAATGCCATGCATAGATGTGTATTTTCAATGTATCATCCATAAGTTTTCGTGTTTCTACTTTCTTCCTTCTTTGCTTCTGGACTTGAGATCAGCCACCTTTCCAATCCAGTTCAGAATTAGAAGATAATCACATGGGAATTACCTTACACTGTATAGCCAATGCTAAATTGCCTTGCTTTCTGATTTTACGTGTAGTGCAAACTCATGTAATCTTTGTTGTTGAGAAGAAGAAAAAAATGTAAGGAAACAATAGCTTTCATTCTTCCTTTAAAAGCTTATACACAAAATTCTCATCTGTTTCCTAGGAGTAACAGCATTTTTCTCTGTTGCTTCTTATTTTTCTTTTCTTTTCAAAAAACAGGTTTGCTGAGGTTGTTCAAAATTCATTCATTCCTGCTTTACATATGTGGAAAGTTTCACTGTCAGTAAGATCCATTTGCCTTTTGCAAACATATACACCCTGTGAATACAAGTGTTCATAAAGAGATGCATAAGACTAGTTCTCTACTGAATCATGACAAAATGCTTAAGAGACAAAGACCTGCTAGAAAATTATTCCCACATTCTCTACTTTTCTATTTATGACAAATATTTTATTTGCTACTTCAGAGAAAGCCTAAATGAGTAGTAGAAATCACTTGAGACCCCAAGTCTCTTGTACAGAAATAATGCAGCAATTTAAATTATCTTCTGTACTGTGTTGAATCTTACATTATTTATTAGTTATGTTAATTTCTACATCCCATGCAATGCAGGTATTTGCAGTTTTATTCAGCCTTTCCTGTGTAGGCTAATGCAGATTTTAAAATGCCCCTCTGGTGAATAAGGTCACTTTGTAAAAGTAACACTGATGTGACCCCTGTGCATTTGCATATATATAAACCCCCTCTATGACATTCCTGTCATGTTTGCTCAGTGAACAAGTAATTTGCCACTCTCATTACTCCAGGTACAAGGTAGCTTGTGAAAATCAATCTTCCTTCTGCTTCATACATCACAGCCTGTAACAAAGTGCACTCTGATTCCAAAACAAAGCTGGGGGACAAACACGAACATGTTCTCACAGCGACTGTCTTGGATCTAGGTGGGCAAGGAAAGAAAGACAGTAGGCATTTAGCCTAGCAATGCATGCCAGCCTCACCTAACACACTGGGAAATCCCTGCATGCAAAGCAAAAGGGGTGGGGGGTTTTGCGGTTTTTTCCAAGAAGTTGTTTAACAGTGTGGATCTTTCAGTAGCCAGAATAAGTAGTCGTAGAGAGCTTAGCCCCACTACTGAGAAATATTCACCAAAAAAAGCACTGTAGGCCGACCAATACAGTAATGTATTTCACAATGTTACTTTCACTTAAGTGTAGCAGTGGAAGCAGATTGAAAATTTTGAGGCTTTAATGCCATAAAGAGGGCTTTTGAAAGGCTCTTGTGCTAAAACTTAGGACACTGAAGCAAAATAAAGCTTGTCAAAAGTACTTTAGAATATAATTGATATGCCTACCCATACTTGTCTTTTATTTAAATCACTGTAACTTAAACACATAGTTAAATTTAAGCACATACTTTCCAGAAATGGAAACATGAGTTCTTGGAAATTGATTAGCAAGTGAGCTTTTATAAGGAGACAGTTTCAAGGAAAAAAAAATCTGAAAAATAAAAAGTAATGGAATATATGAAAACATGCAATAAACCAAAAAACATTCTTCTTAGCATATTTCAATTAGTTTCCCAGCAGAGGGAAACTGTAGACAGATGCACATACAGGTAATTACATTTGCCAGCAGTCTCATAGCACTTGGATGTGAAATTTACATATATATTATTGTTTCCAAAATCTGATAAGCATGAATGCTCAAATTGCCAGAGGTACAAAATGCTTTAGCCACCTAGCTGCATTCCATCTCCCAGCTAAAAACACTGAGAGGCGATGGAAAGAACTTATTTCTTCTAAAAAGGTGTGTATGGTTGTGATGATATCGCCTTGAAAACTTAAGATGATGCTGAGGAATGGTCTTCCCTCTAAACTGCTATGAATGTTAATATCTCCTGTTTCCAGATTAACCCTAGTTCTTTGTACACATAGTTGATTGTAATTTCATTTTCATTAACTTTCTGATGCAACACCTAACTGAAAGCAATAAAGAAAGCAAGGAAATAGTAAACAAGAAAGGCACAGCCCTTCTAGCCAGCTTTAACTCAAACAATACAGATGTATTTAATTGTGTATGTATTAAATCTCTTCCTTGGTCATTTCATGAGGACCAGCAGAAGAGTGTTCACCTGATGAACACTGACACTGACATGTTACTCAGTACAGAGAAAGAAGATGTCATGAATCTTTGGGAGGTTAGGTTCTATACTTCTGTGTATTTACGAAAATATAAAACTGATAGTAATAATCTAGCATCAAACCTACACATTCCACTCATTGAATTTTTAAGTGCTAGCATAAAACATTATGGAATATTTAAGCATCCAAGGTATTCTAATATCTTTAATCTGCCCAGTGATGTCCAACAAACAAAGCTGTGAAATAAGCTCTGGCCATCAAGTGTTCAGTATTAGAGGATACTTAGGCTCCAATTCTCATCATTTTCTCTGATATTATCATGCCACTTTAAACTATTTTCCTCACAGTTTCTATGCTTAAGGGAGCTTTAAGTTGCAGGGGTTACCTAATCATCAAGGCAGCAGCATTTGCTTGTATCTTACATGCGATCCTCCTGCAGGTGGTTATTTAAATTTTCTTTATTCATATCTCACTAACCAATCAAAAGCTTAACTGGGAAAAAAAAGATAACTGTGCAATGAGCTTTGAACAAAATGTCTCACTAAGATCTGAATCACTAGGTGTACCGTGATTTCATAAAGGCCATCGCAGTGGCAGAGATAAGCCTCCAAATCTATGAAGGCAGAGAAAGCATCAAATATTAGTGGAGAATGGCAACTGAAGTGCCCATATTTAAAAGCAAGGACTAAAATGATCTGGGCAAGTGTAAGCCTATTAGTCTGACCTCTGCAGTTTGTAAGAGCTTTGAAGGCTTTGAAGAAAAAGATACATTAAAGACAGGGAAGTAAATAGAACATGGGATAAAATGAAGCAGTGTTACCAAGGGTAGCTTGTGCCAGACTGACTTGACAGCTTTTTTTGATAACTGATTTTCCAGACAAAGAAATGAAGTAGTAATATAATTAGTCTGGTGTTAGATAAAGCATTTTCTAGTGTCACTATGGAACTTCTACATTAAGCTGAGGACTCTGTGGATTACTTCAAGAATTGAAAGGTGAATCCAGGTGCAGTAACAGCATGTAATACTGAAAGGGAATACTAGGGATTAAGAGCATTTCTGCTACAAATTGGGAACTCATCATCTGAAACAACACATGTTAAAACCAATTAGTTTATTTAAGCTTATCACCAAAAGCACATCAGTAGCAATATGACATGAGATGGCTGTGAAAAAGGCAAATCCTTTAAATTACTAAATGATATACTGCTAATAAAGATGCAGAAGAACAAGTATGAAGTTTCTTAAACTATCATTCAGGATAATCTATACAACTCTGGCCTATCACCTTCACAAAAGTAAAACTGAACCCACAAAACAATGGGGACAGACTTCTGATCAGAGAATTAAAGTCTCCACCACAGAGGAGTTTTAGAGAACTTGGCTTGTGAAGCAAGGGAAGGGCTGAAGGGAAACAGAGAAATCAAGAAAAGGAAATAAACACAGTGAGGGCAAAAAACATATCCATAAGAAATGTATTAGATGGTAACTTGCCAGCAGGCAGGATCTTAGCTCGGTGATTCTGGAGGTCTCTTCCAGCCTTGTCTCTACATCAACACCATGATTCCTTTTTTGTACTCTAGTACAGGAACAGAAGGGCTAGTTTTTTTTCATGAACAAAACAGTAAGCAAGCTCTTTGCAAGTGCATTAGTGAAGTGGTTTTTTCCAAGTTATTTCATTCTCCTCAAAAAAAACCCCAAAAGTTACAGTATTTCACAGTAAAAAAACCTGTGAGGCTCCTCACTAATTACCTGAACCCACACTGTGTTCCATCCAAAAACTGGCCATGCTGATGACTATCTCATTAAGATGAATATTTCTTCTTATTAATATCTTCAAGGCATAATTGCCATCTCTGTGTCATAAAATTTAAGGTGACCCAAAAATTCACAGTACTATATTGGTGGATCATTCAGTACCGAAATGTGTTTTTGACTAACTTCAGTGAATTAAAGTCATATTGTTGGGCATGGGTGACTATTCCACAACACATAATATAACTACTCCCTCGTTTTATTTAGAGCTCACTCTCTTTTCTATCACCCATGTTTTAAATTTAAAATCTTCCTGTTGTCATCCTGGTTTTAACATTGACAAGATAGAAATATAAAACCAACAAGCATAACAATTGTCAAGATATGAAGAAGTCTTGTTTTCTGCAAGAGCAGAAACATAGAACATGTAGAAAACATGTAAAAAATGTAGAGATGTAGAAACCAAAAACTATGTCCTTTAAAGTGCTTAAGATAATAAATAACAGAAGAAACTATACCATTAGAAGTATTTTAGAAGTGTAGATACAGAAATTTAAAAATCTCTGGTATTATTAAATCTATTTAAAATGACTACCCTATTAAACATAATGTCTTTCAAGCAATAGTGGAGGACTAATTCTGGGATCCTTATATGTATATAAGAGTATGGATGAAGGCCATCATTACATTACACAATCTTTCCAGACCTGAAATTTGTATGTTCAGATTCTGCTGCATGTATATCTGACTGAAAGTTAAATTTTGTTTTTCTGAAGAATTCTTCTGGCAAATAACACTATGACAGACCTCTGCAGATTACCAGGGAAGCAGGACTTCGCCGAAGTTCTCCCCTGCTATTTTCATGACAATTATATCTGTCAACAGGCATAGTAGCACTTCTGACAAATAATAGGTAAGTCTGAGCCTAATCTATGTTTTATACCTGATTCCTACACATTTTGGGCCACACTTGAAAGTAAGGGTTTAAGTGTAAATAAAAATGACAGGTTGCTCAAATCACAGAAAAATATGAAGCTTGCTTGTGCAATGACCAAAATAGCTGTAACAGCTGACATAACACACTAAGACAGGAGAGTTGTCAACTGGGAGTAAACCTAGTTGAAACACACTTCCACTTTTTTAATGTCAACTCTTAACACGTGCTCATTTGTCACAGTCACCACAGGCATCACTTTCAGAGAAAAAAGTGAGTTCAAAGTTAGACCAGACTCTTCCAAAATATGGATCTGATACATAATGCAAATCTCTATTCCTGAGCAGATGGATAGGAAAAGACTTTTTTCATTCTGAGAGATGCTAAAGACAGGCATCCAGGCTGCACAAACAACCTTCAGCTACCAGCTGGGAAGTAGAACATGAAGTCCAGCAGGTAATCCACATACAGAGCCTTGTACTCAGCAGAGGTATGCCCACACAGAAGAAAATATACTTCTTCATAGAAAATATGTTTACTCATAGAAAAGAAAAATGGATTTTCTCTCTATGCACAGGGTTTTATCAAATAGTGGGGTTTTGGCCCTGGCCAAAATCTTTTGCATAGACTATAATAACTAATGCTTTTGCATAGACTACAATAACTAACGCTACCTTGCGAATTACCCAATATGCTACACAATTTTGACCCTCAGTCTCTACTTCCTTGTCAGTGTTCTGAAGCAGTAAGAAATTATTAATACCAGCTCATACTGGAAAAAAGAATCAGAGTATTCCTGTGATGGAATGAATTCAAGTCAGGTCATTGCTTAATGATACCTGAAGTATCTAAACGGAACACAGTTTTCCTTGAAAATCAAATCAATTTCCCATCCCCTTTTCAAATATCCTCTTTTGAAGGGTAACAACAATTGTGTAAGAGTCATATTAATGTTCAGTCCTGATCTTCATCCAAGTGAGTCTACCTCAAGAAATAATGCATTCTCTTTGGCACGTACTATGCCAGCCTTGCAATGGCATTTTAATATGGCCAGGAGCTCATTAAATAGCCAGTCATAACCAGCACTTCTTAAAAGTCTCACTCAGCTTCCTGCTGCATGATAAGTAGTTTGAGATTTGTAGGTAGAGTACAACAGGAGAATGAATGAAAAAACAAATCAATAAACAGTGTTTTGTTCCTCTAGTTCCCTGGACTCTTAAAAGGTGCATTTATGTTAGCATTTCAGTTTGGAGCTGGACTTCAATTTTCAAACAAATTTTCCAATTGTCTCCATTTACTATGATCCGGATCACATCACGGAATGATTCTGGGATTATTCAAAGCAAATTAGTCCTTTTAGACGAAAATAAAGCATAAGATGAGCCCAAAAGTGCACCTAATGCATTCCAACAGTTTAGGGGTGTCCAGTTTAGGGGACAAGGGCTAGTCAAAAACAACCTTCTTCTCCACTAAATTAATATAATGTGGACATCATGCCCTCAGCAACAACAGTTTGGGTCTACAAAATCACTTCTGTAGGGATAAACTGTTTGCTAATGTAGATGCAGCCCTATAATCTCATGAGGAAGGAGATAATTATTGTAATTATTTTATACTTGGATAAGATGCCCTTTTGGTTGTGATTAATCTGAAAAGCCTTTTCAGATCCTCAGCAAACCTCAATGGCATGTTGAAAGGGACCTGTCACTCAGGAGGCCCTCAAACAAGTTCTGATCTGCATTTTAGGGCCATTATTCCTACTGTGACACCACAGCAAAGGGAAAAGTCAGCTTGTGTACCAAAGTCAGGGAACAGCTACCTGCAGTACATCCCCCTAATTTAGGGCATAGAATACAGAATAAATTACTTCAAATTACCCAGTGAATTGTTCCTTTTTGTGAAACAGCAAAACCCTTGTCTTTCAATGCAATTAATGACAAGAGCCTTTCTGTCTTTTTTTTTCACAGTGAGTACTACCTAACGTACAAGCAACTCTACTGTTAAGAAAAGTACAACTCATTGTAAAACTGTCAAGCTGGGTGCTTTACTGGCTCCATACCTGCCATTCTCAGCCATCAGACTATTGACAGTATCTCCCCCGAGTCTGGTAGCCAAGCTACCAATAATGACACTGTGAAGATGAGTAGGCTGACCCTTTCGTGTGGCTAGCAGAGAATGACAGGCTAAAAGTGAAGGCCTAAGAAATTACTGACTGGCCGTGGGACAGACACTGGCCAGCAAGGACCTGCCCTGCTCACCCCTGCATCCCCCAGCCCAGAGGGAAGGCACAGGCTTCATGTTGCCGTGATAGGCAGGATTTGAGCTAAGGATCAAGCCTAAGTACACTTCAGTTGACTTTATCAATAAAACATTAAGATCGTCATTCAAAATTAGATCCAAATCCCTTTATTCCAGCCTAGCAATGTAAAATGTCATTGAATTAGAAGTTTATTAAGAGTGAATTTGAATAAAGATGGTTTTGTTTCCTAATATGGATTTGGCCCACAAAATCCTCAGATGTTACCATATTTACAACAGGTTTAACTGTTCCTAACAAATTCTGCATTTGCATTCTTATGCATGCTTAGTGGAACAACTAAAAAATTATTTAGTTTAATTTGCATATTATTATTAAAGAGAGCCATGTCATTACACTTTCATAGCAATTACATTAACAGTATCAGTATTAGACACAAGGATATTCAGAATTTCATGCATCTTGTTTCTAAATAAGGGGTTACAGCCAGTGTTTGTAGTATTTATGATTAAAGAGAGGGTTGTTTTTTTCTTTTCATTCTTCATTTTATAATAATTAATTGGAACTGTCTAGGAACTTGACCAAGTAATGCCTAATTTGCTGCCAGTAACAATCTGAATTTGATAACATACAAGAGCAGTACAGTCAACTACAATTCTTTTCGTGTTGCCTTAGAAAGACTTTTTATGAGAGTCCTATAATAAGAGAACGTTACTCTCTAAATGTGCAAGACCTGAAAAGGGTCTTTCGGTAAGAAAGAGAATTAGCTGGTACAACATAGGAATGGCTATAAATGAAAGACAGCAGAAAATTACCCAAACTCCTAAGATAAATGGTGAGATAGAAAGGTTTAAAATGCTGTTTCAGTGAAATGATGACTAAATTATAATAAGGGAACATTATATTTTACAAGAGCAGAGGTATAATACCATACATATATTACTTACTAAGAAAAAATGATATAATAATATTTCCATACCATTTCAGTCATAAATATTGCACTGCCATCACCACCAAAGGAAATGATTAAGTGTTTGCCAGACTTGCAAGATACTGTATGTATGATACTGAGATCAGCAGCTCATCATATGTTGTTTTAATTTCGGAAAATCACCACAGCTTTCAAAATTTGAAGAGAAACAAAATGCAATCTAAGCCAACGTGTATTTCCTTCTGATTCTGTTACGTTTATTTCATTTTAACAGCTATCTGCCTTGCACTTCCCAAAATCCTTGCCCACTAAAGGTGAAAACTCTTCTCACAGCACTGATTCTCTGGTTTTGCTCCTAGCATATTTTGCAGTTGCAGTTGCTAACAATGGGCTCCATTTCAGTGCCCTGCTCCACACTGAAGTAAGCACAGCTCCCCCACAACTTCTCTTGAGTCTTTGATATTTGGCGTTTCCGAAGAAAAAAGCTCCCGAAGTCCAATAACTAGACAAGAACTTCAATTTTAATTATCCTTTGCAGTTTCACAGAAAATGTAATTTCTAAAGGCAATGAAAAAAAAAGGATCCATTTTCATGTGTTAAGAAATTGAGCCTTAAGAAGCTGAAAAAGATGAACCTAAATTTCTGGACAATCAGATTTAGCAAGTATTGCCAAATTTTGGGTTGAAAATGATCAGTTTACATATTTATTTTACATTTCTTTTTCCAAATAATATACAGATGCTCTATGGAAATTTATTCCGGATAGCTATATTACATGTAATAAATTCACTTACATCACTATTGTTCATGTTTAATTAATATAAATGCTGAACTGGGAATGTAAACAATTTGCATAAAACAAGTCACAAATTCTGGAAAGGAGAACTTTCCCATAATATCCTTATGTAAGCTTTGAAATTTCAGAGAAAAATGAAACTGAAATTTCAAGGTCAAGATGTGTTAGCACCCAAGTGATTTAAAAAATGCTACCTAAATGATGAAAATTACTTACCACAGAAATGCATATCTTTAAGAAAAAGCTACTAAGATAAATGAAGTAAAAGTCTATTAATTAAGACTGCTTCTTCTGTTTTGGTTTTTTTTCTGCTTCCCTTAGTAGGTAATATTACGTGTCTCTTCCTGTTTTACTGGTATCACAGCAATGCAAGTTTGGTTTTCACTGTCTAACCCAAATGCTGATAAGACTGTCTCCTATGAATGGCAGGAATAAGGGTGAATTTCAGAAATAAATTTGGAAAAAAGAAGAGTCATGAATCCGTAAAGTTATTGTCTTCAGGTATTTCCAGTGGCCGGGTAGTTCTTGCATGTCCAGTCTAATATATTTTATTTGATGGTGGCAATTCAAGCTTCTTCAACAGAAAAATGATAAAAATCTTAGGGATTTCACCTTAGATAACATAAAGCTGATGAACCTAAATTGTATGCCATGACCTTAAAGTTTAGCAGTCATCTGAAACTATTCATCACCTCATTAACTGCAAGATGTGCAAAGTATTTACGTGAACAAACAACAGAATGTAGTGGAAAAGCAATTCACCCAATATGTATGTTCCCATAAATATAAACCGCTATATATTTGCAGTGCCGTGTCAACCAGATTAAGCTCATCAAATACCAATTCTCTGCTCAGCTATAATGAAAATCTTTTATGAGAGGTAAAAGATAAATGGGACATTTCTCATGATTACTGTAATTCAGAAATACTTATCTACAGGCAGTATAAGAAAACAAAAAATTAGTCTCTGAGCCTGAGCATAAGTTCTTTTCTATTTTGGCCTGTTCCTCTTAGTATGATCTTTATCAAATACTATTTAAAAATGAAAATGCTATGTTTTATTATTATTGTCTTCTAGCTTGAGTGATTTCAATAGGTATATATGCATTAATAATTTGAAAAGCAGGGATGGGTAAGATTAAGCCAACTCATTGAGTCCTTTGCTTATCCAGCCAGAGTATATTAAAGAGCTGCAATTTCCTCTCTTCACACAGTTATGACAACTATTTCCTCCTAGTTCTCCATTGAAATTATTCTTCATAGAATACCTCAAGGCACTGGCTCTGGAATTGAACACCCAAATGAGATTTAGAAGCAAGTCTATTCCTTGACACCATTTTCCAGAATATCTGAAGTCCTGACATACTCTTAAAAGGAATTCTATGTTTGTTAGCTTTCCTTTATTACCATAAAGAGCAGAAATTACATTTCACCCAGCAAAAGCTGTGATTTTATTATTCCAAAAAGTGGAACACTAGTCCACTATGTCCAGGTGCAGGCCTTAATCTCTGTAAGATTAGAGAACTGCTAAAATTTCTGCATTTTTTGCTGTCCTCTAAAAACAATTTAAAAATTCTAAAAACAAAAACCAGAAAAGTAATTTTATGTGCCATAATATATAGACTTTTATGCTTTACAGCTTTTTAAAGACTTGAAACAAGAACTTTGCTTTTCTAATCAGAATTTAATTCCTGTTGCTTTAATATTCATCACTAAAAGTGTATTCCAATGAGGGTGTTTGACAAGTATCAAGAGTTTTTATTTACCTGGTAGCCAGATGGCAACTTTGTCTGAGGTTTGCTGTTATTTAGCTGGATTTTAGTTTTTGTTCTTAACAGGTATGGCAAATATTGTATCCTGCAACTACTATATTTTAGCATATTTAATTGCCAAGTTCACAAGAAACAAACCCACTGCTTTCCCCAAACAGATGGTAGAAGTTGATTTTAAAACCGTAGTGAGACTTGTTTTCCAAAATGCTTGCATAGCTTTATGAAGTCTAATTGCCATTCAGTATGCACATGGAATATCAGATCATAAGCATATATGCAGTTAGAGGCCAAGTATGCAAAATGTTGAGCTCTCTAGCCTGGAACTCTGCACTGGGAAATTTTTTGTACCTAAAACTCAGCACATGTTCCAGTTTCTCTGGAACTGGGGCTACACCTTCAGTTCCTGGGAGACGCAAGATCTTAATAAACACTGGTGTCCATTTTGGACTTTATTATTTACCCTTTTATTATATTACTATTCTTTTATTAGTTTTTTAAATGGGCAATTTACAGCTGTACAAGTCAGACAGGCACACAATAAAAACTAATTTTTAAATGAATTCTACTTTAACTGCCAAGCTAAATCTATGGGTGCTGCAAAATAAAAAGTGACCTAGAAAAATGGTATTAAAATGAAGAGTTTACATGTACTCCTCTTGGCAAATAAGAAATATGAAAAAGAACACTAGGTAACATAAGTCAGAAATCTAGGTCCTAATATGCCCCAGCAACCTCTGAAGTTCAAATCTGGATCTGAACTCAAACCCCATGCATCACCGATCATTAATAACTGTAATCTTTTAGAACAATTTGTGTGCAAATAACTAAAAAAAACCCCCAAAACTAAAAAGCAGTAACACCACCTCTTGTCGACCCGCATACAGCACAGGAGTACAGCCAGGGACATGAGCTGGAGCAGCCTGTCTGCCCGATGTGAGCTCAGAGCTCCGTCCCGCAGCAGAGGAAGCTCCCGCTCCCCGCGCCGGCACGGCAGCGCTCGGCCAAGGCTACAGCAGCAGCCACAGCCCGTGCACTGCGCTCTGCCGGAAAAGAATTGCCAGAAGCAAAGGCCACTGCCAACAGCCTCCGAAACCTCCCCTCACCTCAAAGGACCTGGCCCATATATTCTATAAGAGAAAGTATTCAGTACAATTGTTTCACATAAGTACAACCCCATTCACACTGAAGCCATAAAAAAATGCCCACAGCTTTTGCACCACGCTCAGCACAGTGCTACCTCCAGCAGCAGATGACCAGAAAAATAAACAAGAGCTATAACTCACAGTGTCCAAGTAACAAGAAATCTTACCAATAACTGAACCATCAAATTAACAGGTCACTGATATTAATTGGGATCTTTGAATCCTGCAAAATATTACTCATTTGTACAGTGAAAGTCTGATTCCTTACATTGTTACACAAAGACTAGGATAGAATAAATATAATGGATTAATGAATAATATGAGAGAATGAATAGTATGCATTATGCTGTGGGAAGATAATGATGTGCCATTAAATAGATCAGCTATTATGCTTCCTAAATTTCAATAATGTAGTTAAGAAAGAGCAAATAGGGCAAAAAAGAAGGAGTGAAAGAAATGTAATGTTGTTATTAAAAATGTGTGCCTAAGGACCTTATGTGTATACTCCTTCACAATTTAATCTGATTAACAAAATGTAATAATTTTCAGCTCAGCACTACTTATGGAAAAAACCCCCAAGTTTTCATCTTATATAAGATTTTGTATAAAATACTTTTCAGCTCAAGATAGCTAACAAGTTAGCTATTAGGGAGCCTGCATAATTTTATGACACAGAGTAGGGCTTATCACACATTTCAAATCTAGACGGTAATGTGAAAAATTGTATCCAGTCAATGCTGGGTTTGACTGACTGGGACTAAACATGGTGGAAATAAAATGCACATTCTTTTCCAAATGCAAGAAGAAAGGATGTTCTCATTAAAATGATTTGCTGATATGACTTAAAACAATTTATTTAATCTTCACCTTTTTTATGTAAATATCCTTCAAATGAGAATTTTAAAAGTATAATTTAAAATAGATTTTGTAAGCATAATGAGATGCTCTGTCAGATGGGAGGACAAATTAAAGTGCAATTCACACTGTTACAGCAGCATTGCCACCATGGAGCTACTAATCTTTTGCACAATGCTCACAGTAGAATGTGCTCCAGTCTCTGTAGGGCACGTGATTATAGACTTCCAGGGAGACTGGGATTTAAATTATTCATCAATGCGGATTTCCTTTTGCAGAAAAATTAGTGTGCCACATAAATAGCAAAACCGTTAATTCTTGGCCTTTTGCAAATTAACTGCCTGGTAATAACATCTGCTATTACAGGCTAGTTTCCCTAGCAGTTGCAATAGCAATATTCTTTCAAACTGAAAGCTGTAGACAAAAATAATGCTAAAGACAGAACATCCTCACAGCCAATTACATGTCCAGAATGCATTAGGTCCTGTAAATGCAAACAGCCGTGCGTAAGCCTGTCAGAGAATGCCAGATTACAGCCACAACCTTTATGTCCAGAGAACAATGCCATCTTAGCTACAGCACGCCTTTACATGTGAACATCCAGAGGGGATAGGGTATCAAAATAATTTGCCTGAAAAAGACTTGAAATTTTCAAAACTGTCAGGTATGGATTTCAAAAGTGATATGTGCTTTCATCCCCCTATTTACCACAAAAGAATACAAGCGCATTATTTACGAAGTCAAACTCCATTGACACCTAGACGGTGTTTATTAAACTTCCACACAAGTGTTACCTGCCGCTTTTGGGCAGTAGAGGTTGGCAGCATTTGTGATATGCCACCATTTCAGTGGAGCAATACCAGAAGTTGGTTTCTTCTACATTTGATGGAACTGCCATAAAATTTTCAACCTATGAAATACATTTAAATAACCTGTTCCTAGCAGCTTCACTGAAGGTATTCATTGGGCACACAGATAAGCAGATGCCTAAAGTTTGGACATTATGAAAAAAAAGGCAGAACAAATTAGTGAAAGGAATTTATTGGCTCCTTTCTACGTGCCTAGAATGGTACTTTGGACTTGTGGTTCAAAAATTGTAACCAACAGGAAATTATAAAAAATGAAAGACTTCACAGAAAAACACTTTTGACAGTTACAGCAAAAAAGCAAATATCCTTGATTTTAATACATAGTTGAATTTACTGCTTCTGCTTTAGGAATGAAACAGTCAAAAGTAAGAGCTAGTGTCAAGAAGGAAAATATCAAACTTAGTGAAATCTGGGTGAAATGCCAACATTAAAATCAGAAAAAAATAATCCAAGACACTACCTAAATAATTAAGTGCAAAGAAATGCATACAGGTTGATATTGGGCCAAAACACACCATCTCCAGTCCAAAATGTGAAATCTTTACCTTTGAGTCTGAACAGTAAACAAAAGCATATCTTCTGCCTAGACCTTAGTTACACAGAAATCAAAGCTGTCCACAGTGTGACACAACATGGAAATTTGTCCATAATGTCACATTTCGGTTCACAGTTCTGAGAATTCATATGACAGTATTTTTGTCTGACAAGACAAATTGCATTCTCATTTTGTATTGTTCCTTAGATACCACAGTAACCCTGCAATGGAACTACAGTGGATGTGGACCGGTCGTATGTGTAACCAGTACACTCAAACATTTCAGTTTGTCTTGATCATTCTCTCCTGGAAGGCCAAAACCACTACATCCAAAAAACTCCAGGAACAAAATCCAGTATTTCCAGAAATGCAGTCATATCTAGCCAGCCTCCTGCCATCTGAAGGACACTCAGAGAATATGCAGACCAGCCAGGACTCTTGTTTCTTTCTCATGGCTATCAATGGAGGCAATCTGGCACACAAGACTTTATTTTTATTTCCACAATAACCATCACAATACAAATGCTTACAGCTCAAGGAGATCTGTCTACAGGAGCTGAAAATATAATTAGGGACACAAACCAGACACTTTTAGAGAAGACTTTGCTGACTTACACGTTGCTTTTCTTAAATGTTGACTTCATAATTTTTGCAAATATATTCAGGATACTGAAGAAGGATGTATTTTACCCTATAAGAAAATGGATGATCTTAATTCCTAAACTAGTAGATATCACCGATTCAACTGTGACAAAATCCATGAGGAGTAAGTTGCTACCACCAGCAAGTTCTACAGACTGAGGCACTCCTCCCAGGAATATACACCTGAACTTAACCCAAGAAGAAAAATGCACTGCAATATTCTGCCTGGTTTTTAGTCCATGTAACATTGTAATTTAAAAATACATCAGGTTTCATTACCCAGAAGAGGTTCAATTGTTCCTATGAACAATTGTTTTTTTTAAGAACAATATTCAATTAATTCCCCTTCCCTCTTAGTCAGTGACAGAAGCAATGCAAAATAGCACCCACATGGAAATCAATCCTGGTTCCTAGTTATTTTATGACAGTTTGTAGCACGTGGGCAGGGACACCTTCCATACACCACTTTGCTCCAAGCACCATCCAACCTGGCCTTGAACACTTACAGGGGTAGGGCACCCACCACTTCTCTGGGCAACTTACTCCAGGGCCAAATCACCCTCACAGTAAAGAATTGCTTCCTAATATCTAATCTAAACCTACTCTCTGTCAGTTTAAAGCCATGCTCCCTGGTTCTAACACTATATGCCCTTGTAAAAAAAGTGCAAAAGACAGTGATAGGACGAAAAAGTGAATTCTAAATAATATTCAGGAAAGTCTCTTTCACATAATCTTCCTTATAAAATTTCTATTCAAATTATTCTAACTATCTGAACATGGAAACAGACAGCATATTTGAATTCTAATGGGCAGAACCCCACATGGTGGTGATGACCCTGAAGCATTTCTCCTGCATGTTTAAATATCCTTCCAGGAGAGCTCCAGAATGCCAGTGCTTTGGACATATGTAAGGATAAAAGAATTAAATATTTTATTTAATACAATTGGTTTTAAACATAATCTTTCCTCTTTAAATGACATTTATTTTGAAAAATGTATTTCGGCGTCGATTCCTCTAATTAAAAAGTAACATAGTGAAAGCCTAGCACTGCTGAAGGAGCACTCAAGAAAAGATAATTACCTTGCCTATTGTCTTACGTGTATCTCTGAAACTAACAATCCCAGTACTTGTGATAGACCTGTACATGGTAGGTAATGGAGCATCCAGCCTAAATACAGCTCCATGCCACTGCAGTTGGATTGCTTCTGTTATTCCAGTTAGTTCATTTAGAAGGAGATTGAGTATCTCAGCATTGCACAAAGGAGACTGAAGGCCAAGTCCCTCGATAACTTTAAAGAGAGTCCAAGCACAGAGGAAATTCCTTGCAGATAAAGCACAGCCTATAAACTTTCCAATTTTTCTATTCCATTCCTTTCCTCAAAAGGAGAAGAGGGCTGAGCCTGGATAATTACATTGTCCTTTCAGCATAATTACCCAGCTTTGTCACTGCTTCACACATAATTAAGTATTAATATTACCCTATAAGTAAACAATACATACATGATATCTCTGCAACAGGCAAGAAAGCATTGACTTATATACATGCTGTTAGCTGGAATAAAATTGCAAATTGCATGCTGAATCAGAAGCCATACTATGCTGTCAGATATTTTTGATTAAAATGAATTTGTTTGCTCTTCAGTACAATGAACCATTAAAAAATAATTTGCACAATGCTAGAAGTATTAATTATTGCAGGGATTCCTATAGAGTGAACAGTGTGTCTAAATACATGAATCATCACAGAAAAGAAGATACTGGACACAGGACTGCTGTTTGGAAACATCATTACATGTATGTCTGTACTGTAAAACTGCCTGTGATGGCTTAACCTCAGCACCACCTAGGTCACTCCCTTCAGAATGACGGATAAGAGAATCAGATGGTTGAAAGGGACAAAACTCATAGTCTGAGATAAAGGAAGTTTAACAGATAAAGAAAAAGCCACACACTCAAGCAAATCAAAACAAGGAACTAATTCAGCACTTCCCTTGGTCAGACAGGTGTTCAGCCATCTTCAGGCAAGCAGGGCTCCATCACACAAAACAGTGACTTGGGAAGACAAATCCCTTCACTCTGAATGTTCCCCCTTGTTCCTTTTTCCCCCCAGCTTTTATTGTTGAGCACAACACCAGTCTGCATTATCCCTTTGGTCAGTTGGGGCCGGCTGTCCCAGCTGTGTCCCCTCCCAGCTTCTTGTGCACCTCCAGCCAACTCGCTGGCAGGGCAGCAGGAGAGCCCCAAAGCCTTGCTGCTGTGTCAGCGCTGTGCAGCAGTACCTAAAACGCCCCTGTGTTGCAACACTGTTTTCAGCACAAAAAACCTACACTTCCAAAGAAGAGTGGCACCATATTAGATGTTCTTTGCCTAGGTGCTGATGACTTCATGGGGAAGGGTGCAAGAGGCTATGGAGAATGAGGTCTCCATGTTCATTTGTGAACCTTGAGACAAGTCAACTTTAGAACTGCTCAGTCTGGCCTCTGTCCTATATTTAAAAATCACCAACCCAAGACAGAGTTCAAACAGCTTGTTTCCTCATACAGCAGCCAGCAGTGCATGAACTCACTCACTGGGTCTTATGCTGTATCAAGATCATTGAAATAACAACTAAAAATGTCTTATTTTCCATAATTTGGTTTCATCACTTTCAGAAACTATCTCTGTGTTTGCCTTTCAAAATATCCTATAGTGATGAGTTTTAGAATATACTTTTCAGTTGTAGGAAAAAGCACGTCCATTTATTTGTCTTCAACTGATAAAGATGCTGCTCCTTAGTTATAGTGTAACAAGGAAGAATGATCATTTATGATTTTGTACATATTTTCACATTTCATCACAGCTGTCTGTTTTCCAAAGGAAAGAGTCCTAGTTTACATTGTCTTTTCTAATAGCACAGTTGCTCCATGCCTCTGCTTCATATTTGGTTAAATTCCCTGTACTCTTCCTAGTTCTTTTACACCTTTCTGTGATAGAATGAGTTAATCTTACACGTAGTGTTCCAACAAGCTGTGCAACATGTAATTGTATTAGTTTAATGAAGTTCCGGTGTTTGTTCTCAAAGCCTTACCTTTAAATTTTCAACACCTACTTCTCCTTTTCAGTCTTTAGCATTGAGGTGAAATTCTGTATAGAATATAATATCTGCTGTGATTCTAATATTTCTAAATGATAATAACAATGTTGTACAAACAAAATCTAAAAACATATTTGGAGGCAATGGAAATCTCTAAATATTATTGTGTTTTCTGCTCTAGTCTCTGATTATTCATCTGAGGAATCCTCATTTAATATCTCTTTCAGTATAAGAATTACAGGCATCTGTGTGATATTGTAAAGTAGAAACTGGACAACAAGCAATGGGAAGGATGCTTTTCATTCAGTATTTCTTCAGACTACGGGATTCATTGTCAGCACTTAGGCTAGGTGTTCGATAAGACAGTAAAATACACATTTCCCTACTTAGGCATGGCATGGCAATCTTCATGAAAACCTATGATTTTTTTTAACAGATACCTTGTATGACTTAATCCACATCGTGTCTTAGTGTATCTTTTCTGTTTACATTCTGCTCTACCAATGCATGTCTCCCTCAGTATCTTCTCTCCATTTAACTCCAGAGATGCCTTTTATACCAATAAGATTTAAAGCTAGCCATTTTCATTTCTAAATTTGGGGTTCAGACTTGAAATGCTGAGATGGACCTGAACATGGAAGACATACACAGGGAGTTAAATGGAATATCACTGTATTGCTGGTACTCAAGGTAAGTACAGGACTATTTAACAGTTACTCCAAAAGCTAGAAACAAAAATTAACTAGGAAAATGTGTAAGATATTAATCCATATGTGGATCCAAGATCCATGTGTGGATCTTCTTAATCTAAAACAAGAAGGACTTATTACAAAACAATTTATTTCCAAAAGAGCGTGTGTACATCTATATGGCATTAATCAGAAGACTCTACTGCAAATGACTTTTCAGAAATCTCTCATCAGATAACTTGATAATTTTCTTAGGTCATAAATATTCAATGACAGTTGGTTTTACTTTAAGAATTTATACAAAATAAACACAATGTTGTTCCTTTCATGTAAGTCTCTACCGACACTAAAATAGATTGGCTACTTGCAAAAAACTGTTTGTCTCTCTCTTCCTAACTCAAATTCTGCAATATTAATTTATTTTTAATCTTCTAATTGAATGAAAATCTCAAATGCAAATTGCAAAGATAACAGTGAAGTGGTCAAACTGAAGCTAATCATATACAACAGTGAAGTGGTAGGCAAATAAAATGTAAGTGCAGATGTGGCACTTAGGGATGAAGTTTAGTAGTGGACTTGGTAGCGCTGGGTTAATGTTGGACTTCATGATCTTTGAGGTCTTTTCCAACCTAAACAACTCTGTGATTTCAAACTGACTTCCAGAAGCTGAGCAAAATATAAAGTTATATATGGACTTCATTGACTTTCAGTTCCTAGTATGTGCTATTATCATGTCATATTTCTGCAGACATACAGACAGAAAGACCTGTAACTTTTCTTCAGCCCAGAAATTCTAGTCTACTATTACTTGCTTGTCAAGAACAAGGAATCACAAGAAAATATTTCATCTTGTTTCTCTCCATAGGAACAAGACATAACAAAAGGAGGAGCAGCATGTATGTCAGATCAAATGTTCATATACGTCAATATTCTGTCTCTGGCAACAGTGAATAATGATACCTAAGGAACAGTATAAAAAAAGCACATAATGGCAATGCCATTATAAACTCTCCCTTACCCTTAGCGTACTCCAACACAGAGATGGTCAAATGCCTCTTTTCCAGGTTGAGGTACATTGGCATAGAAAGTCACTCTTCATTTAAAGAAGTCATTACACACCTTTCATAAGTTTCATAAGTCACATCTGCACATTCTTTTCTAATTCTATTATATGGTTTTCAGGACAAGAACCCTAGAAATGTACCAGTTCCCAAGAATGAAAACAGGCCCGAGATTTGTACAACGCCGTAACGATGTTGCCTGCTTTGTTCTCTATTCCTTTCCAGCAATTCTTTTCATTTTATGTGCTGCTTTTGTGCACTGTTGTATCGTTGGCTATTTCTAAGCACTGAGCTGACTTATCTATTATAATTCCAAGAGTCCCACCTTGAATGGAAATAATCATTCAGAGCCCATCATTATGAATGCAAAGTTAGCTTTTCCTCCCCATGTGCATAACTAACAACAGTGAATTTCATCTGGCACTTTATAACACCATCCCGCTGTATTGTGAAATCTTTTGCAACTCTCATCAGTTAATTTCCATTTTCACCTCACTGAATAGATTAGTATCAGCACACTTTGTCACCTCCCTGTTCACCTCTTTTTCCACATCATTTCTGAACATCTTGAACAGACAGGCTTAGCACAGATTCTTCTGGAATCCACCAATGATCTTTTGCTACTGAAAAAAAAAAAGATTTATAATTTTTTCCTAACATTTAACTATTTATCAGTCTAAGAGAAGATCTTCCCTCATGTCTCATTGCAGCTTAATTCGTCACTAGCTTTGATGAACTATCTTCTTAGAAACCTCTCTTCAGAATGTAGGTGAGAAATAATTTGCAAATATTTTTAGTTATTTTGATGAAAACAAATTTTCTTATTAATTTCAATTTAATTTGCTGAATTTTGGCCAAATTAATTTTCCAGTAAAATACATATATTGTTGATTAAATATGCTTATTATAATTTTCATTTCTGCATTCTTTTTGTTTGCCACCTCAGAATTATCTTCTGTTACAGTTTTGTGCATTGTAGCACAATGGTCTTCATTTGGCAAGGAGCTTAATTTTAAGTATGCAAGTGGTTCTATTCAATTAAGAACTTCAAAAAGTACTCCACAAGAACGACTTTTTTATGAAGGAGGACAAGCAGTGAGGTAATTAAAATTAATTGGTTTTATGGCAGTGGATGCAAGTTCTCAATGCTTTCAGTTCCTACACATTGAAATAACCACAGTCTAGACAATATCATTGTCTATAAGTTATTTACTAGTTACTAGTGAGATGCTAGATCACAGTTCAGAAGGCCTTTTAAACTTTATCAAAGACCAAGACATGTCATGGTCAAATCCCACGACATCCAGAAGCACCAGTTTAACACCAAAGAATGCAGAACAGCTTACAAGCTTTATCTTTAGCTAAGTTAGCTAAGTTCTAAAACAAGCAATGTTCACGGCACTGGCCTCTGTAATGGGAAGCATATCGGGATTTTTTTTCCCAGGATACTGCTGTGAGCTACAGTTTACTGGAAAAAGTGTCAAGCCATCAGAGGACCACAGGATTCCAATACCAACAGAAATCCAAAAAATCAAAGGGTATCACTAAGCAAGCAAAACACCTTCATTACCTGAGAATCCAAGAAAATGCTGGAAATGTAAAAGCATAGCATATGCATATAGCACAGCAGCTCAAGGAAAGAGTCACAGACAGCAATTATTCCCCTCTGGACTCATACCATTATAACCCCGGCTCTTCATGCATGGTGGATGTTGCTGGAAGTCAAGTCTCCTAAAGTTTAAACATACCTATTATCTGCTAAAAATGGCAATTTTGCTATAGAGGACATCTGTCACAAACTACTGTTGGCTTATGAGTCACTTAGCTGTTCATTAGCCTTGGAAAACATATAATTTTTAGGTCTTTTCCCTGTCCCACAATGTCATTCCTACTTCTTACCTTACTTAGAATGTTACCAAGGTGCTACCAGTCAGTTTCCAAACCAAATCTCCACAATGACATTACCACTTCTTCTTCAACACCCACTCAAAAGACTATTTACTACCTGTCTTAAGCTTTCAAGTTCTCAAAGCAGCAATACTTTTTTTTCTTCTTGTTCAAAACGAGGTGAAGTAAACCTTAGCCAAATTTTTGAAATGCAAGAAATCTGCTTTAAAAAATCTGTTTAGTAATCTGCTAAAAAATTCTGAAGCACACGTCAATGTTAAGTTTCTATGACTTACCTTCAGGCTGTTCTATGCTGATTTTACTTTAATTCAGTGCAATTTTTATATGAGTATGCTGGCACAATATGAGCAAGGATGCCACAACATTAAAGGATTTCTATCAAGAGATTTAGCTGAACTATCTATGACCATAATTCTTCTAGAGTTTTTCAAAGTGGTTTAGTTTTTCCATTTTGTACTAGCCAGATGATTTGTACATCTTGCGCTTTTATATCAAGATTGCCAAGCTGATACCACATATGGATGATCTGTCAATGCTACACTTCTTTGTGCTTTTACTTTTCAGATAAGCAGCTGAAGAAGGCTGGAAACTGTAGTGCTACATTTTATTAACAAGATATCAATATGATTTGTAAAACTGGATGTAGAGATTTCTCTGTTTTGGTCACTGGAGCATCACGTAAATTGAAAGTACAGCTTCATGCCTCTGCTTGGTCACAGCCGTTATAATCCTAATCAATAAACAAATTGAGCTCAGTCAGCTTGCTCTCTTGCACTCTTCATGATGAGGCAAATATCTAACTTCAGCAATTCCCACAAGACAGTTCCTTCGCAGTAAATTCGGGAGTTTTAGCAATAGAAATTTTCTGTAGTGCTTGAATACAGGGCAAACTAACCTTGTCACTCAGTCCAGAACAGATAGTCTTTCCAACTAAAAAGGGAAGCTGGAAGAACAGTTGTGTTTATCAACATCATTGTCCAAGCTTCCCTTTGCTTTCCTAGGGATGTGCCTTTTTTGCTGCTCTCAGACCAGAAGAATTAGCTACACATTGTCCAAAATATAAACCAAACCTCTCAAACCACCAGTTACCTAAATTGCTCAGTTTTCTCAATATAGAAATGAAACATGCACATCGGGATATTTTAGTTCAGAAAGAAAAGGTAGTAACTCACATGAGCAACGTTCAAAATTATGTAGAGAGTGGAGACTGAGGATGTACACTCAAAAAAAAATAAAGGGGTGAAATATTTTTAGTGACATGGAACAGAACGGAGAGGAGACTTGTTTCCTTTCTCTTTCTCTTGTTTTCCACAAGAATTGCAGCAAAGTAAGCCAAACTTCAGACATGGCACCTGAACTCCCAGTATCTGGTCAGTTTTAGGAAAAGAGAAAAACAAGGAATGAAAATAGGAGAACTCCTCAAATACCCAAAGAAACAAGGCTAGACTACACTGAAGCACAGAGAGGCAAGGATGAGGGGAGAGGATCTCAGGGACAAGGAAGCAAAAGGAGGTAATGCAGGAATGAAAATTCAGAAGTTTTGTCATGGGTTGAAGGAAACTGTATGACTATATTTCAGTGTTCTGCTTTGTGCCAGTACTGCTTTCAGGTCCTGCACTGCTGAATGCAGGGAACTTTCCAAAATGTAGTCAGTAACCTCTGCAGACCCCTCCAAGCAACATCTCCCAGCATCAGCAACCACCCAACTTAAATGCATTTTGGATATTCAGTTTTTCCAGGGGCAGTCAAGCATGGAGCATATGGCAGCTCCTTGCTGTTAGCTGAAAGTCTTCAGCCCTGTAAGTTCTATTCCATCTATGAGTGTTCAACTGCTAATTTCAAACCTTTTGGTAGATATTTATTGTTTAAGTTGTAGCTCTCTTGTCACACTTTTTTTCCTTCCTATTCCAAGGCAGTATTTTCATAGGTTTCTAAGGCAGTAAAGTATTTTCAAGATCACTCTAGTCAAATGGCTAAAAGGACTAATGAGACACTTGCTTTCCCAGACAAGCATTTAAAAGTTCAAATGAAAAGCAAGATTACAATTTTATATATAAGTATGTTTCCATCACACAGATTTGAATAGGTGATTTAGGGAGAAAATCCTTTAGGCTTTAAATCATCACATTGTGCATAAAGCAGAGCAAGAAACACTTTAAGTCCTCCTTTATGAAAAACAAAAAAAAAATATTTTGAGAATTCCTTAAGGATTTTGTGGGTTAGTTTTGCCCTAAAGCACAGACAAATACTTAACACTGATTTATATCTATCAAATCATGAAAAGCTTTCTTCAGTTGATTTCAAGATATAATTTTAAAAGTAGTAATGATTTTTACTGTTAATTTTGTTGTAACCCTGCCCTGCAGAGTCCATTTTCTCTAAGATCTAGTCTTCACTGTATTAATATTGAGAATAAGAGTGATAGCCAATAAAAAGAAAGAAAATAAAGATTCGGCTTTGTTGCAATCATATTTGGGTGACATCAAGGAATGGCATGAAGAGATTATGTAAGGCAACTGCATCTATGTATGAGTGTTGTAAGTTTATTATATAGTCCAGGAAGCACTCATGAACTAATTAATCAATTTTTCAATCATTTGAAATATAAATGAAATAAATTTTACCTTATTTTTTTAATCACCTTGTTTTTTTCAAAATAATAATACAAAATATGTCTGATGAAATATCCCTGGAGGCTGTAATTTTGGATCAGTATCTCATTGGCCACTTGTAAATCTTGGAAAGTCTCCAAATACTATTTTTCAAAGTGCAGTAGGGTTTTCTCTGCACAGCCAGAAAAAAAAAAGAAGGAAGAAAAAAAAAATCAGACCATTCAGTCTTCTGCTGTAATCAGCTGGACTTTGTAGTTCAATGGAAAAATATTTCTTCCTGTTAGCAAACTCAGATATCTAGGGCAGAAGCAAAGATAACTATCAATTTTATCAGCACCTACTATAATTTTGCAATCCCACATTTTCAAATCCAAACTCCTGAGCCAGTGGCTGAGTACTGGGTTCTCTATTAGTATCCGTATGTCCATTCCAGGAACTTAAATAATCTAACTACGTATACTGTAACTGCTACCTAGAGGCGGTAGCAATTCTGGACAGTACTAGCACATACTGCCAAGTAGTTTCAGGACACATCTCATGATGAGCTCCATAAATCTCAGAGTAATCTGTTACTCTCAATTTGGAAGCCACTGCTAATCATTCCAGATCTAGGTCATTATTGTCAGTCATCAGTCCGTGCTTGCCTCCATACATTTCTGTCCTGAACAAAAGTGTGTAACAAGACAGTGCTCCTCTTCCGCATGCTGTCCATGCTCTCCAACACTCTCCTGCTGCTTCACCCCTTATAAGCAGCTGCCAAAACTACTGGAAAAGCTGCTCAACACAGGCAGTAGACATTGTACTTGAAGCATCTGCAGACAAACAGCAGATCATCACACAGATAGTTTCAAAGTTGCAATAGCCATTTGTCCATGCTGACCAGATACAAGTTGAAGGAAAGCAATGTTTGCTAGCAAAAATACATACCTGGAATAGTAAGAAGTCAATGAAAAATGTGTCATTTAGCCCCAAAATGCAGAATTCCTATTGTTTCTTGCAGATTTCCTGTTTTGCTAAACCTCTACTGTAGCAGAGCATCCAGTAGCAGCATAAAGCGACTGAGATCTGTTATCTTGTTTTCAGTATACAAATTTATGTAACTATGGAAATTACATAACCAATTATGAATAATCTATAGAATAAAATCTGTTCACCTAAAAGCCCTGTACAACATCCAATGAATTCATTTAGGGAAATGAATTATTCTAAGTCATAAGTCATTTGCCAAATAAATTATTCACTGTGAATTGTTCACCCCCTAGTAATCAAGGGCTAATCTGCTGTTCCTCCAAAGACCAAGTCAGCAGAAGAATGCAAATTAATCTGGAAATTGTAATAACCATTGATCCATCTCTCTGGCATATATAACAATGCAACTTGATACTTCCTATTTCTTTATGAAGGACATATTAATTCATTTGGCAAAGATCAAATCTGAAAAGCAAAAAATACTCAAAAGAAAATAAAAAGCAGCAAGAAGAAAAAGTTCTTCTCTTGCAACAAACAGTAATATTCTGCCCAAGCAAAAATCATTCTAAACAGTTTGTGCACTTACACTTATGTTGTGGCATTATAATCCTCTTTGCTCTCTGAATTATTCACTCAGATCACTTACACAGTTTAAATTCTCTAGGTACTATATTGAACAAGTATTTTTTCTCAAGATTTTCAGTGAAGGAATTTGATATCTGCTTGATTTAATTTCACTTTCACTTGGAGAGACAATCTGGGAGGCTGCTGCAAGACAAGAAAAACCAGCGTCTGAAGGTAGTTATTCTGTGCCTCTCCAAGGACAAAAATCCCTGAGGCAATAGCATACTTGTTAAAATGATGCTGAATGCTTCTCATGAAATCCCGCCAGAAGTACGGTAGCGTAAATGATTTAAGTATGCATGGTTAAGTAGTGACCTTCCACTGAAGCTGGGGTTTGGATTAGTAGACTACTTTTGGTTCTAATTTTCTGTTATTCTGTACTTAAGTGAGTAGGTCTAGAGAGTTCTACCCTAGCTGCAATACCTAGCTGTATCTCTCATTTTTCATCTCTCTTCACTGCTTCAGTGTCCTCACCTTCTTTATGTTCCTTACCTTTGTGTGCAATACATTTGTCTCCTGGCATATCCTCTAGCTTACTCCACTTGGTGATTCCTAACTTTCTGCATTTTCATTTGTACCTTCCTGTCTCCCAAACGACATCTAGTCATTACAAGTTCATATTTTGTTCTCCCCTCTACACTAGCAGAGTACTTGTAATTCCCTAGAAGGGCTAGCCTCTGGTCAAACCACTTTCCATGGCATGCCAGGACATTATCTGGCAAATCTTCTGAAGGCAGTGGGCACAGACATGTTCTTTGTGAAGCACTTCATATATTCCTGATTCATGTGCCTTCACTGGTGAAAGGAAGACCCTGGAACACATGTACCCAAGAGCTCCAGGTCACCGTTCCCTTTTCAGATCCCCCAGATTCTCTTGCTGCCACTCTGGATGCATAGGTTTCCTCACTTCTTCCACTTATGTTCTCTCTAAGGCCCCATACACTCAGTGCACCACCTTGCCCTCCTGGTTCTGGCATGCTGGACATCAACACCACCAGAAGGAAGAAAATAATGGCAAGGATCCTTCACCGGCTCACCTTCCCAGAAAAATCACCACCAGATATTTCTGAAAGCAATGGGCTCTCTCAGACGTGCTCTGCTCCATGTCTTTTTTCTGAGCCCACTCAATCCATTTTTGAGCCCTTGACTCTCTAAACCTTTCTTTTTTTTCCCTTGCTTATTACCCATCACCAATTGCCTTTTCACTTTATGCTTGCTCAAGAGACGATTTAGGAACATCAACAAAGGAAGGCTCAAGCAGTTTGGGAAGCCATCTCTCTTGACCAACATGCCTCAAGCTCCACTCTTATTTATGTCCTCAGTGGATTCCTTTGGGTAGCTACACACTATCCCTTCTAATGTACTACAACAGATCTCAATGGGAAACTAACTTCCTAGCACACAAAAATATTCATGATTTCAACTGCTTTGCTTTCCAATTGAGAGGAAAACAAAGACCAAATTCTCAAATCTTCTGCAACTTGAGAATGTCAACAGAAGACATCCTTAACAAGATATTTAGTTTTTAAAATTCTCATTCCATTTTTGATATCATTATAAAACAAATACATGTTTCAAAACATGTTCTTAATTGTTTCAATTAAGAAAAACTAAAATCTTCATTTGGAAAATGGCAATGTGGGTTGTTTCCAGAATTTTTTTAATTTTTCAAAATTACTTTAAACCAAAAAATTAATCAAAAAGGATCTCTCACAAACAATTTACGTTCGGTCCTGTCAATGTTTTCCAACTAAAAATGGTTTAATCAAAAATTACTCTGATCTACTCTATCCTGTAAATTATTGACACTGTTTTGATATGTAGTTTTTCTTTAGTATTTTTTTGTTTAGTTTTTTTAAAAATTTTATATTAAAACTTTATATTAAAAATGCATTAGTAGACAATGTGGATCTTATATTAGGTTTCTCATTGCATAATTCCACAAAGATAGCTGATGTTCAAATAGTCCAATATTTTCAAACCTTACTTCTGACACTAAAGACTGTGAGCTCTACACTTTAAAAAATTCTGAGACATAGTCAAAGATTCATTCTTTATTATAGTTCAAATCCCAAGTTTGGTGAAAGCCTGACAGGTAAACGCAAGTATTTTGGAGAACCAAGACATAAATTAAAACTTAGCTCTATAAACTCTGTTCTTCTGAATCAACTTCAATTACAGACAATTCAGAAAGACAGAAACATCCAATATCAGCTCTTTAAATCGCAAAATCATGCAAATAGATTCTGGACAGAATATATAAATTGTGTGAACATGTGCCTACAAAAGCACAATAAGTAACAGCAGAAAACCCTCCTGACTCCAACAAGCCCTTTTACAGATGAAATTTCATTAAATTAAAAATAGCATTTTTGCTGAGATAAGGGCATATCATTGCTGGTTTCTATAATGAATCCCAGGTTTTCTCAAATTAAAGGAATAGACTAGTTTGTCTTTAATTGAAGGGAGAGATTAAAAATTCACCAACATAGATATCTATGAAATTATGCAACCTTTCATATAAATAAAATTTACTTAAATGGTCAGCGTGCAGAGCCACTTGCGCTTTAAATGATGTATATTGACAAAAACTTTTTCAGATTAAGTTAATTTCAAACAGCATGAAAGCAATCTGAAGGAAGCACAGCTACAGTTCATAGCTAGATATTGCTGGTTGCTTATGAGTTAATCTGGCCAACTGATCACTAACAAATTCCATCAGTGTCTACACTAGGTTCAATGAACACTGAGATGTAAGGTTACAATTACAACTTTGGTTTTCTTCTCTGCACTGTATGCTGGTTGTTAAAATTAGAGAATGCTGTCTACAGGCGAGATATCTGGAACAGGAGCAAATAAACTCTGTATCCTCTACTGCAAATCCATGTGATGATATAACCTGTTTCCTAGGATTGTTGAAAAATGTTACTAAATTAAAAGCCCCCAATATAAATTTAACCTATTACTTTGTTTTCTGAATTTCAGGACTGCAATCTACATGTGATGAGCTCTTCTTTTATTAAAACCAAAAGGCTTCTGAGTTGATAAATTCTATGTAATAAAAAATAAAGCCACCTCACTTCCTAGCCTCTTGGTTTTTTATCCTGGCCTTTAGCAACAGCAGCTGAGGTTTCATAAGGATACAGATGCCAAAGCCTTGTACTTACATTTCCCTACAGAAAGAGCTGCAGTTGTTCACATAGTCCATAACACCTGTGATACAGCTGCAAGGATCTCTTCAAGTGCCTTGCTGATTTCTTTAAGCAGCAAAAACCAGTGCCCACAGTGTAATATTGTTTTCCTTCTTTTATGACAGTGATAAGTGAGGCCTTGCAGCAGGAGGACCATTCATTCTGCACTATTAGAAACAGCCCTTATTTGGGGCCTAATGTTCCATGACCCATAAGCATTAAAGGAACTGCTAAGAAGTATTTGATCAGGTAAAAGGAGGCATGCAAAAGAATATACTGGAGAACAAAAAAGTTTTTTATAGTGATTAGAATACAGCACAGTCAGGAATAAAATAACAGAACAAAAGCATAGTCTGACTTGGAGGCAAATTCTTGCACAAAAAAAACACCACATTCTTTGTGGCAAAGCCACAGAGACTGTCAGTCCCAGGCATGAGAACAACCAGCCTCTCCCAGACATGCTGTTTGACCTGAGGGTCATCACTGATACAGGATACAAATAAAAAAACCCACATCATGTTTTCTATTAGTCCATTAGTGCCTGCTTTCCTCTGGATTGTCAATAATCCTCTATGAAACAGACTTTCACAAAACCAGCCACAGGGTTAATCCCTCAGGAATGCATTGGTCTGGCAGACTAGCAGAATAGGACAAGCCAGAAGCAACAGCAATACTATGTCAAAGCCGTATTTGGTGGTCTACACAAAAAAATGGGATATACAAGGACACTTTCTCTCTTCGTCCTCCTTCGTTCACTTTTTTCCTACCAGCAAAGGAAAAGTTATTTTTGTCAGGCAAGGTGAGAAGGGACATCAGGAGGCAGGAGGTATCTAGTGCAGACACCTGCTCAAAGCAGGGTCACCTCTGAGCTCAGACCAGGTTGCTCAGGGCTTTATCCTATTGGATCTTATAAACCTCCAAGGACAGAGAGCACAACTGTCCTGGACAGTCTTATGGTGAAAAAAACATTTTCCTTATGTTCAGTCTGTACCTCTCCTCTTTTAGCTTACACTCATTATTTCTCCGTCTCCCAAAGCGCCTGTCTCCCTCTCCTCGTTAACCACCACGTAGGCACCAATAAGCTGTTGTGAGATCCCCACTAGGCAGTGAACAAGTCCCAGTCCTTCAGACTCTCCTTGCTGGGCTAATGCTCAAATCTTGCATGTCGTGGGGGCCCTCTGCTGAACATGCTCTAGTTTGTGTCTTTCTGTTGGGGGACCAAAACTGAGCACAGTGAACAAGGTCTAACGAGTGCTGAGTAAGGGAGGATGATTCCTTCTTTCAATCTACCACTTGTGCCTCTGTGCAGCCCAGGAGGCCACTGGCTATTCCTGCTGCCAGGGCACAGGGCTGCCCACGCTCAGCTGCTCACCAGAGTCCCAAGAACTGCTTCCCAGGCAGGAGCACCCCCGCCCCAGCCTGGGCTGCTGCAGGGTGGGCTTCCTTCCTAGGGGCAGTGATAGGCACTTCTTCTCCTTGAATTAGTATGTGTCCAAACACCTTCCTGAAATGAATAACTGGGATTACTAGCCAGAGGAGGAACTGAAGCTCTTACAGTAGCTGTCTGCCCCACAAAACCACTCATTTTCAGCAGAGCCAGCGCAGTGGGAGCAGCCGCTGTGCCTGTCAGACTTTCACTGGCCCTGCTGCAGCCACAGCAGCAGCAGCCACAAAACCAGGTCCAATCTCCATCCCTAAGCCTGCTGGCCCAGGAAACCAAAGATGAGTACAGACAGCAACTCAAAGGCTTGCTTAAGAATATCAAATGAAGTGGCAGTGGCAATTTCAATGAGCAGAGTCCAATGAGCTGCTCAGGGAAAAAGCAATCATCTTGTTAGCCCTTAATCTGACAAAAGCAGCACAGAGTCCATCCTGAGAGCTGAACATGATTAACAGTTATTCTAAGGTACCTCTGTGTAATCAGGAAATGCTCTGACAACAACTCCAGGAGGAGATTAAGGTCTTTTCTCCACCTGCGAAATAGGTAAGTCTGCCTTCAATAAGCTCAGTAAAGAAAACACCTATTTTGCAGACAGGCAAGGGCTAGCCCTGCTCATACCCTATACTGGCTCTGCAGCCAGAAGCTGCGGTTGGCGTTTTCCTAGATACAAATCTCCTAACTTGCCCTATGAAGAAATGGAACAGGTTGGTTCAGACCTGCTGTTACACCCTCCACATGCACACACAGGACAGCATGTGTCTGCTCAGTAGGCAGCAGACAGGCAGTGGAACCCTCCTTCTATTATGGAGCCTTAGGACCACAGCCCTGACCCCTCCCTTTCTCCACTGCTCCCTCCCAGCACATCCCAGGGCAGCCCAGAGCGTGGGTGACACAAGGGTGGCAGCAGCGCTGAGCCCAAGGAGCTGCCTCCCACCTCTGCAAACCAGTGCCTTGGGGAACTCACCCAGCCTAGCTGCCTCTGAAAGACCATTTACAGCAGCTTCAGCTGCCTGGACAAATTTATTTTGTTGTTGCAGCAACCATTTTCTCTGGCCCCACTTAGCCTTGCCACCTCCTCCGTTGCCTCTAAAAAGAGATTTCTTGGTAGAGGAGGATGGGAAGTGAAAGGCTCCTATAGAAAAGGAAATCTATGGGGAAAAAATCCATTTAGATCTATACAAACTGTACAGCCAAAAAGATCCTAAGGACATTTTTAAATGAACATCCACTTGAGCATTCAACACTGAACCTGGAAGAAACCAGAAAGGAAAAGAGAACCAAGGGCAACACAAACCACAGCATATTTCCCTTTGAGATTTTTTTCTCCAAAAGATAGTGCCATGTACTTTATCACTGCACTACTCCAAAGGCATTAGTTTCTTTTCTTTTTATATATTGCTGTGCCAGCAGACAAAGCTAGTAACAGACTTCAGTAGTGAAATTTGCATATGTGTAAGTTTTACTCACTAAAGGTTGAAACTACACTGCATAACTCCCTACAACTGCAGTAATCATTTAATGTCTTTTATTTAATGATACCAACAAACCAGCCTATGCTAAAAGCTGGCTTTCATGAAAATGAGGCAATTTGTTGACTTGGCAAATCAAAAAGATGAAGAAAAAATACACGAATGGGGTAATAAACAATTACTTTCAAAAAACCAATCATCAATTTAGCAGCTTACATAATAAAAAGAGATAGTGATGCAAATATAGTGTAGCTGCATCTAGAAGACGTGATTTAATTGGTAGAATGAATCAACTAGAGAAATTACTCTAAAAATTTCAGGATTTTGGAAGTTTAGGGAGAACTTTCCCTTACGGTTTAATGTGAAACATTATTGCTACTCTGCTCCCACTCTACTGACAAACTGTCACTGAAAGTCTGTCAAGTCCCAAATATGTATCCAATTTACCTTGCAGAGCACTATGTTTTTTGACCCAGATCAGTAAATGCTTACTATTCTTCTGCATAGTGTAAGAATTCCTTTCCACATGCAACAGGCACATCTAAAATTCCAAGTTACACTTCTCAAATCTCTGCATTTTCCTGTCCTTTCCTCTCTTTTGCCTTCTTGCCTGACAACATGGATGTGCCCTGAACTGAAATAATGTAATGAATATCCCTTCTAACGCAAAACATTCTGTGATGAATTAAAACAGTGTTGTTTAAAATGAACCCACCTTCTTCTTTCATGGGATCTCACTCTGAGACTTACTAATTTTCTACAAACAGTGAAGGGGACTGTGCAGTTACACAGCTACAGGTATACAGGCTGGCATGTAATTTACCAGCAAGTATTAAGGAAGGACTAGAGCAGCCATGATCTTAAAAAAAACCCCAAAACTACACCAAAACCACAAAATAAAAATGTATTAGCCTTTAATTATCCAGAGTTTTCTGAGTATGCTAGATGATGTTACAGGAACCCAAAGTCAAGGAGTCTCTTCCCTGACTTGCTGTATTTCAAAGGATCTTCCTGACTAATCTTGTCCCTGGAAGATATTTTAGTCATTCCTAAACCTTCAGATACAAGATCTGAACTATGTTCTCCCATGGAGACATTCCCTTTTGGATGTCCTCAAGGTGCACATCCTGGGAATTGGGGTGCTCCCTGCTCTTGTAGAAGCTGGGCTTTAAGGACCATTTTCCTTTTGTTTGGGAACATCCTGATATTTGAAACCACCCATTGCTCAGGTACCTCTTGCACTGTTTGACCCTACTTCTGGGGCAAAAAATTACAACAAAATAAAATCTCCTATCTAACCTCAAACTTCTCCCCAGGCTAGTTCATCTATAGCAAATCCACAACAAAATTTTAATATTCCTTCTACCAAGTTATGAAGTAGCTGGTCTAGGACTCAAACACTTCTTCAAGGGGGTAGGTACTATTCCTGTATTTAATATCAAGCTTGGCCAATTAGGAGTCGAACTTTCCCCATGTTTCAGCATGAATTGCTTCTGTCCAGTGAAACTTCTATTTTGCATCAGTAGTGTAGTGCACAAGATACAAAAATAGAAATGTGATTCATGCATCCAGCTTTTCACTGTGTCTTCACTGAAACCAGACACATGACAATCAACCATTTGAGAGGACTGTGAGTTTGAGATTGCTGGACCCCAAGTCTTTGAGGAATAACAGTTTTCTGTACAGTAGAAATTCTCATCCTGAATCTTCTCTATGGCTTTTTTAAGTTAGTGCTGGAGTTTTTCTATTCTTGAAGGTTTTTTCATTACTGATTAAATGGGTATTTGGCACAGTGACAGCACCATCTGACTGTCAAGGGTATCCTGACAAAGTGCCTTAACAAAGAAGATTACTCACCAGGGATATGAGGGAAGTTTTAATGTCTACTTAATCCTTGTCGCTTTATTGAAACTTGAAAGACCATAATTAGTACAAAACAAGATGGTAATGTTGTGATTTGGATCTGTCCACTACAAATTGAAGCCTTTCATTTCACATAGGCCAAAGAAAAGCTTTCAGGTGATAACTCCACTCAGACAGTGCCAACCTAGCCTGGGACATAAATCAATGTCCTAGAGGCAAAATGCTTCAAATCCTGTTAGTGTGTTACTAAACAATCTATTCTCCCACCTTAAGGACCCCTGGGAGTTGTAAAAACCAGGGCAATAACACAACCTAGGCTGAACACATTTTCACACATCCTTTAGTATCCTGTACTGGTCAGCTTATTAAGATTGTCTGCATGTGTCAGTACAGAAACAAGTATTTGGCCATCCAACTGCAAAAAGAGTTCACCAAAATTAATGGCAGCTATAAAAACCTCATCACTTTATTTAGACTGAGTCTATTCTTACCATGAGCTCTGGAATGTGACAGCTATATGCTGTACACAGGATACAAAATGCGCTGCAGCATAACTGCAGCTCCACGAGACTTCACAGGAGGATTGTTTGGGGCTTTTTGCAGAGCACTCCGTAAGCAAAAACCCAACGAATTCCTGAATTCACCTTGAATAAATCAAAATGTTTTAAACAAATATCTGCTTCAATTTGTAATATTTTTAAGACTATGTTACTTCAAAAAACATCTTTTTTTCTTAAGTTTAAAACATCAAAATCAAAGCATTTCTTTTTGATTCAAAACACAATAGTTTCTAATTTTTAGTTACAACCCACATCTCCCAACACATCTATATTTTCAGTAGCCTTGGACAATCAAGAACACACCTCATGCAAGCACTCCCCATTCTCTGCATAGTCCAAATTACCCACCACCTCTTTACTTACTTGTTAAAGACCTTCTGCTTTGATAAGGTCAAGGAACCACAGTCATTCAGTCAAAAGCAAGGAACATCCAATAATTTGTATGCCTTGTAAAAAAAATTAAAGTTATTCTTTCTCTTTATATTCTGTATATAATATTTTAAAATATTATTACTAGTTAATTAAAAAAGAAAAACTGAAATATTGCCAAATAATTCCAGAACTAGAATGTCCTATCACACTGAATGTGTCACAGAAATTAACCTTATTCTGCTGTACAGTATGACACTTTTACTTATCAATATAAATAATAATTACAACTTGCAGTTAAGATAATTTGCATTTTCAGACCTCAGCTGTGGAAATAGTCACTTGTGTGCTGCTGGCACATGTGTGCTGCTGGTGGTCATGTAAGAGCTCAGAATTAACTAACAGCCTTTCTGGCTTCCCGCTTGTTCCTCTCTGGTTCTTTAGGTGATGTCAAACCAAAATGCTCTGCAGGCTCATGGGAACAGCAGCCAGGGCTCCTCGTGCTCTGCCTTGCAGCAGGGTAGCTTTTCTCCCTTTCAGCCCAGGACCCCCAACAAGCTCAGCTGCTTTGCACATGAGATGGTGTGACTGTGTTTGCAGAAGCTACACTTTTCAATTTTGTTCCACAACTTTTAATACTGCTTGGAGAGACATCAGCATTCTCAAATCAGTTAATCAAAATTTACATATAAATAAACGGCTTTAATATAAAAACAACTCCCTTGAATATTTAGGAGATATATATTAGGATAATGTCCTGGAAGACATTAAGATAGATAGGATAGGATAAGTATTAGCATAAATTACTACAATTCTGAAAGGGAGGATGAAGAAGCCCTGGAGAAAATAACTGAATTTCAGTGGTATCTGTGTGTGCTAGTGAATGTGATACCACTGTTACCACATTACCTTCAAATTATGAATACAGAAATATATTTTTAACAACAACTGGCATTTCCTTGATCAAGCTGAAGTGTGATATAAACATTCTTAAAAACAGAGCATAGGCACCATGAAAGAAAACTAAAAAATGCCCAAGTTTTCAGGTATGAAACTCTGATCTGAAAATGTCTTACTTCACTTAGAATTTTATCACAAACCAGGCCATTTCCACACTTTTATTTCCAGATTAACACCACCCAAATGTTTTCAAACAACAGTAAAAAAAAAGTTGTAGTATCCTGGATTTTTTTTTCCAAATACTTCAATTTGACATCCATCCCTTTAAACCCCATACTAAGCATCACAGAAGACGTGGATTTGGGAAAATTTATAGGAAAATAATACTATTAGGTAACTATGCTTCTGAAATAATCTCATCCCTGATGTTATCTTTTCTACCTCACACATACTCAGTTTATAAACTGTTTCCAGCATAATGTTATTTCAAGTAATTTAACTAAGAATATTAGAAAAATTCTAATTATGTTTCTCATAGTCCCCATAATTTGTTACCATGGCTTTGTATACTGCTGTCAGTTGACCTGTCCCACCTGGGGACATGACTTTTTGTTGTCACTGTTTTTGTCAAACAAAAATATTTGAGGACCGAAAGATCAGGAGACCTTTGGAGGGTATGTTTTAAATTAATTCATGGCATTACATTCCCCTTCATCAGAGCATTTGCATGTTCCATTAGCGTGACAGTTCCAGAGATGGATCAAGCATTCTTGTGCATGGCATTATGAAGCTGACTAATAGAAGTTGTCTTTTATTTGTTAAGTGTGGAAATGCTCAGTCAGCATTAACATTTCTTCTTGTATGTGGAAGAAGAGAGCGAAAGCAGCAAAAGGGCAACTAAATCTAGCCCTCATTATTTTGAGATCACATTTTGGGGCCAATCTCCTCTGGCACTGAGTAGCTGAACTCTGCTGAATGAATGAATTTTAAAGCACTTTTTGTCAGAAATGTAGGAAAAAGTTTTACGCCGCAGCAAAATAGAATCACAGAAAAAGGTGTGGTTTATGTACCTAAATAGAAACTGATATGCTAACATTAATCCATATTCACAGATTTTAAAACGTCTTCTATATATGTATATACCTATGTATATATGCCTATGTAAGTCTATACATATATATTCTCTCTATTTTATGCATTCAGGAACTTAAAAATCAGTTAAAATTAGGTCAGTTCATATGTTGTTTCCAGCTTACAGATATGGAAAAAAACCCTAAATATAAAGGAATATCCTTTAATTTATGCTTTACCCTTTAAAATACTTTCCTGTGTAGACTCATCAAGATGATTTGTTTGGATAGCTCTCAAACCAGTGACTACAGCTTTCTCTATACCAAAACCAATGACGGCCTTGCCTGTACTTTTCCTTTCCAAAACACTACTGAAATAATCTTATCTAAATACTCAAATAGACAAAACCTCAAATCATTACAAACACAAATCTTGACCCGAATCCCACTGGAAAAGGTTCAAATTTTCACAGAAAAGACCAGAATAGAAAGCCACGGATGTTCTCCCTGCCCAAAGAGGGAAACAGCTGCATTTATGCCATTCTCCAATGGTTTTATATCAGGCCCCTCTTCTTCAGCCTCCCTCAAAAAAATGTCTTCCTGAAGACCATGAGAGGCTCCCCAACTAGTGAAAAATAAACACCCTGAGTTCTGTTTTAGGAAGATATTTTTTAAATTCCTCTTCATCACATCCTGTAGAGTCTGAAAAAATCCTTCAAATCCTTGAAGTCTATACTCTGAGGAGAGGATTGCACCTTCACTGCAGAACAGATCTGCAAGTATACTGCTGCAGACACTGCAGTAAAATCTTCCCAGTTAACAAAAGAGCTGCATACCTTTAACACAGACACACACACACACACACACACACACTCGCTTTTTTGTTACCATGTTGCAAACTAATCCTTTGCCCAGGAGGCCTTCGTGGCGGGCCATTAAAATTATGCACCTTGTGAAAGGAAATGTATAGATTATGTGAAGATGCTGTCAAGCAAATTAAGGCTACTGTTGAATGTTTGCATTTCACTGTCAGACACCAACTGGCTTCACTTGCATTATCTGCTACAAATAGCAATGAAACTGCAGGTCAGTAAATTATCCAAAATTACAATTTATAAAATATACTGACTTAATTCAAATTTTTAATCTTGAGGAAAACACATTGATCTCTGAATGGGCTGAAAGAACTCAAGATCCATACTCCCACACATCTTTTATTATATCCTTGCAGTTCAGCTTAATTACGAAGTAAGAAATTTTCATGGTAGAACGTTTCTTAAGATGTAACTTAGTTAAATAAATGTAAAGAATTAGAAAAAAAATTAAAGACATAGTGCCCCACTGTAATGTACATGAATAGTAAGTAAAGTTAAAGAAGAAAAAGTCAAGTCTCTTAATCTTCCAGGCAAAGAACAACAGTTTGACATTTATCTGAGAGAGGTCTCATCCCAAGAAGATCACACAGTCTGTTATACCTTATGGTTTTTTAAAAAGTTATGACCCCCAATTTTATCTCAATCCTGATAAGACCATCTCCTTTCACACCATCAATTTTAAAATAGAACAGTGCAAAGAAATCAGTGAGGAGCTCCACTTAATAATTAATATGGTCAACCGAAACCCAAGCACTACACGTTGTACGGCTGCCCTAAGACACGCAATAAACAGCAGCTGTTATCCATCACAGTAATTAGACTTCTGCAGCATAACCATATATCGAGCTGTAGAAAAGATCCTATTTGGTGTATTTATTGTTACTTGCTTTACATAATTTTTGTGACATATCCATTCCAAGCAAAACAGAAGACATAGTTTCTGCTATTTGTTTTCATTAGTACTACAACATAACATGCAATTTATTTCATTCTTTAGCGCAAAATAACTACATGCATTACTGAAAGTAATTATAGATATTTCATCTTTCTTGAATAGCTAGAAGTTGGTATCTCTGTTAATTCAACATGGAATTGATTTTAAAGGACAAAATTGAGAGTTTTATTCACGTGTTCTTTATGGAGAAGTTCAGGAGAAGATAGGTGGCACAGAGGGTTAAGTGCAAAAGCTCTTTGGCACTGAGTTTAAGTTAGGACTGAAAATGAGCTTTACTGTTCTCATACAGCTAATCCAAAGGAAGTCGGTGAGCTTCAGAAGAAAACATCAATTTGTCACAACTAATAGCCTGTTCTACAGATATATCTTAGTGAAATAAAAGAAGGTTATTCCAGGGCAAAACTGTCAGTTACATGATGAAACTCCTATACAAAAGAAACACCTCTCAGCTGCCAATAGGGTCTGTCTAATGAGTTACAAAAGGAAGTAAAAAATGTTGTAATGCACCTAGGATCAAATGAATAGGTCTAATGGATTTTACGTATTTTTTTTAAAGTGACAATAATTAAAATGTTTCTACCCCTTTTATATTTAGATCCTGTCATTATAAAAAAGCAAACTTCTTTACATGGATTTTTTTTTAATTCAATATATAATTCTTGATTAGTCTTCAAAAGAAAATTATTTGATAAGGAAAAGCAAGAATATCAAGAACCATTTTTTTACATTTGACTACATTTTAAAATTAGCACAACCGGTTCCTAATCAAATTAAAAGAATAATATGAGCAAATAAAAGGAAAAAATGCAATGCAAATGCATACTATAGGGAGAGAAGGAGCAGCACATATACTTTTCTGCAACTTATTATCATATCATGGAACCGTGAGATTAAACAGAAAACTACTAAAAAGTTTTGAATATTTTGGATATTTACTGAAGCTAGTTTAACTTCAGGTATTATCTGGGGCTTTCAAAATCTGCCATCAGCTTCATCAAGTAGAACACAATGTTTATTCTCTGCCAGTGCCAACATGACATGCTATCTAGAAGCCTGAGGACTGTTATATGTTTCTTCCTCTGCTAAACCGGTAGTTGAGATCTCATTTTTAAATTTTTGTAGCTCATTTACATTTCATTTCATAAGCTAAAATATGGAGTTTACAGAAACTAAGGAGTGATCTGTTGCACAATGGTCTTGCTTCTCAATAACTTCATTGAGCTGGCTGATATTTTACCTTAATGCATAAACACAAACATCAGGCTGAAATAAAATCTCAAGACAGTAAACATCTATCAAAGCCTTAAGAAACTGAAAATGGGGCCCTATGACAGGACTTATCAGGGATTGTAACAACAGGCAGGGCTAGTAATCCCATTAATAAAATATACACATACACATTGTAAGACACATTCATTGTTTATGATGAGTAAAACTAGTTCACGGCAGCAGAGAATCAAGCTTTGTTACTTTAAAAGTCCTTTTCTGTGTTCTTTCTTTAGCCTTCATAGAAACACTTAACTCTGCATGAGATGTGATGTGAAATTGCACAGGGAATAGCTTGCTTTGGGGACAAGTGGTTGATGGGAGTTGTAGATCAGGCTTGTAATGGAAGCAAGCTTCAACCTTAACTGTACAATAGCTGTAACTGTTCCATAATAACAAAAAAAGATTAAGTCTTGGTATGTTGTTTTGTCACTCTGGCACCCTGGAGTTGGTAAGAACCACTTGCACAATCCAGTCAGAATAAGGCATGCTAAGAAAATTGAGTGAATATAGGTTTCTAACCTTTCTAGGGGAAAGATTTGTCAGATGCTTCTTTCTTCTAGCTTTGTTTTGGAAAAGGTATTTCAAACAATTGGGGTGCAAAAGCATATACAATGCTGCAAAGGTGGCTAGTAAGAGCAACTTCCATAGACACAAGACAGCCATTTACAATTTACACAGACGTCGCAGTGCAGAGTTAAATAGAAGAAATACTGAATAATGCATTGCACTGCATATTCACCAAATGGATTATCGTCTCTCTATACCTTAGTCGTACTTCAGCAATGATTAAAAATTATTTTGTTAGATATTTGATATTTTGAAAGAATCCTAAGTTGAATTTGCTTCTGTGTAGTTAAAATAAAGTCAACAGAAATAAACAACTCGAGAGATGCGCTGTGTAATATATAATTATACACTGTATAATTATGCACTCTGCATAATCACTGCTTCTGAGCAATTATTTTTCAGCAGACCAAAGCATTAATCCCACTCTAGTACCAAGCATATATTTTTAAAGTTTGCTTTAGTGGGATGACAAAATACCAAGTTGACAACTATCACTACTACACCTCCAAAAGAATGAGAGAAACAGTGAACTGTTCTGTGAACTGCTCTCAAATCACAGAATGTGCTGAGTTGGACGGGACCCATAAGGATCACCGAGTCCAACTCCTGGCCCTGCACAGGGCCATCCCCAAAAGCCCCACCCTGTGCCCAAGAGCATTGTTCAAACACTTCTTGAACTCTGTCAGGCTTGGTGCTGTGACCACTTCCCTGGGGAGCCTGTTCCAGTGTTCAACCACTCCCTGGGTGAAAACTTTTTCCTGATATCCAACCTAAAACTCCCCTGACACAGTCTCAAAATATGTAGGAAGGCATTATTAACATGCAAGCATTACCATTTTAATGATAAAAAACTACTCTTACTAACTGTCTTTGTAGTATTCTGGTCACATAAATTTTACATTTGCATTGCACAAGTTATCATGCTTTAGATCTCCTCCTGTTAAGTTATGCCTGGTGTCCTGTCCAAAGCAATTTCATGATGCTGAAGAAAGAGCTACATAGTCTTACAGTCACAGTAAAAATATTTTGAGGAACAGTTTCTTCTGTTATTATTTTTAGCTGGCATAGAATGAAGAAATAAGTCAGAATGAGAGATAATCCATATTTATTAGTAAAAGCTAAGCTGCTATCAGTTCACAGAGTTTACAAAACATTTGGATTTTGTACCATTTCAAACAAAGTTTGAGAAATGTGGCCATTTTCTTTTGATTGCAGAAAGAAATCTGAATACAAATGATTGGATTTCTCATGTCTCCAACTGTTAATTCACATTCTTTTCTTTTCTGAATAGTTTTCTTGTGCCATAATATTAAGAGGCCAGATAGTTCCTTATCTCCTTTAACATATTTTGCATGTCAGAAACACATTTAAAAACAGCAGTCGGAAGTAAAGTTGCTCTTTGATTTGGCAGAACTGTTTCTGACTATAAATAAATGAGTCTACAAAAAAGTTATTCTTTTCTTCATTCTTACAAAATACTAATGTTCCCAGAAACTCTTTCAAAACATTTTACACAGGAGTTGTGATTTTAAAAAATGAATCTTATTTACAGTACTTTATAAACAACGACCCCAGAAAAGTTCTTAAGGATCTTATTTATGTAATTCAAATGGCATCAATAAAAATAACAATTAAAAGACAGAGTAGTAGAATTCAATTGTGAGTGAAAATAAATACATTTTGCTCTGCTTTTAAGAGTTACTATACTGATCTCAACAAGGATAGAGGTGCCCTGGGTACTGTGAAGGACAAGTGGACCATTTTCATAAGCACCATGTGCTTTATTTTCAGAAATGCCGACTGGCTGACCTTGAGATGTCATGTCCGGACACACAGTCCTCTTGTTGTAAAATCAAGTCAATGATTAGAGGGTGGAGTTACAACTTCTATTGCATCAGTCAGAAGGTATTTGCAGAAAAATCGGTATTTGTAGCTAAAACTTCTTTTAGAAAATGTCTTTTGAATAGACATCCACAACTGGATCAGAATAAGCTGTATCACACACTAAATTCCTTATGAATTGTAATATAGCTACATAAGATTTTAAGAAGATTAATTAACTAAAAATGCAGACAGCTTGCAGGAAAATGCCTGCTTGAATCTCCCAGCAAGGCTGGTAGCCATGTCAACAATAGGACTTAGGCACCATTTAATTAACTTAGAAAAAATGGGCCACCTACAAAATCTCTGCATCCAAACTCCTGCCATCCCTTAGTCAGCAAGTACAAATTAGGGGTTCCAGTTTCAGCTTCCAGTGCATATTATTCAGCAATAGTTTTATGCATAAACTTTGTAAGAAGTGGACTGGATCCCACAGTACTTCGCCTCTACTCAGGTGGGCTTCTTTCCTGGGCGACTCCCTGGATCGTGGTCCCCGGAAAAGAAGACACAGAGCATGTAAAGTACCCGAAAGACTGCCAAGAGAAAAGGGTCAGTAATGGGCAGGAGATGTAGTCAAGATATAACCAACAAATACAGCTAGTGGAGAAAAATAGCCAGGTCAGGACAAAGGCCAGATGACAAATCATTCTCTGGAGTTGCCTGTTTTTCAGCACTGACTGGTAGGCTGGGATTACTAGTTTAGACAAGCTTTAAGAAACCACAAGATGGACTCTCCCAAGCCCAGGTCTGCAGAGCAGTGAGATACTTGCTCAGCAAAGGCAGCAGCCACCCCCACTAGAAGGATGGGGCAGAACTTTCTCATATTCCTCAGTGGAGGATTCACTTTATCTTTTGGAGCTTTACAAGACAGTATGACTTCTTTGTTTCCTTTTTCCCTCTAGGCAATAAGACATTGGTTGTAAAGCCTGTTTAATTTCTCAAGTTGGGAAGTGCGTGTCACCAAACAGAGTTTTCCCAGGCCTCAGCGTAGAGATACAGTGCCTTGCACTGTAGCGTGCAAGGCAGTGCAAAGCTTTAATAATCCCTTGAATCTGGTCTTTGCTACAGCAAATCAGAACCTGGCAGAGTCTTCATATAAATAAATGTAATAATGGTGTTAAATGTATTAATTATGCTGTAAATTTCATTTTGTGTACTTTCTTACAACTTCTGGGATTATCAAACAACAGTAAACCATACTGGAATGGTGGCATAAAGTGGTCAAACACTACTTAGCCCATATTTGTTCTTCAGTGAGGCTGGATGGTGCAATATTTTCATATAACATGTCTACCATATCTGTAGAGAGGCTTGTTTTGAAGGGACCAAAATTTTCTGCCACAAACAGTAAAAAGCTGAGCTCACACTAGGCTCCAAATAATCTCTAATATTAGAGAAAGATGGACTCTATTAAGGATTTATCTCTAATGAAAACTACTGTTTCGTCAAATTCCCTGAAGACAAGAGAACTTAAATTATATCATGTCAGTAAGCATTATAATTATTTGAGGTACAGAAATATCATAAAGGTCAACAAAATAAGAAAGAATATTTTAAAACTTTTGTAGCCTTGGTGGCAAAAATTGTGTTGAAATTTTTAAAGAGCAGGACAGCAGAATGGACTAGAGCCATCTATCTACCTACTCCTCCTTTGAAAATCAAGCAGAAATAAAATTATTTCTAAAATTCTTTATGCAATCTGTTGAACAAAGTATTATAAAAGCTTCAAGTATCTCAGTAAGAAAACAGCAGTACCCTAAGAACACCATAAATTCAGACAGAAGAACGAATTTCCATTACTAAAGGTAGGTGTTGACTTGAGTCTAGACTTAAAAGAACAAGTAACCTGCCTTTTAACATATTTTACTTTTTTTTTTACATATAACTATCTATGGATTGGTAATCTTACTAAAATACTTTATTGTTTGCTGTGATTTTCACATTTTATCATTCAATCTCCAAAATATAAAGGAAAATCTTATTTCCAGAGACATCCAACATATAGATATCCTTGTACAATCCCTTTCAAATTCACCATCCACTGTTTGCATTCCACTAACACCAGCCTCATAAAATCCCTAATGATTTACTCAAAGCCTATGCTTAAAACCCACTGAATCCCCATCTTCCTTGATTTATCCACCAACTTCAAAGCATATTTTCTTCTTTTTAAAACACTTAATTACAAAAATTTGACTGGGGAAAAGGTTGGCACTTGTATCGGAGAGATGAGGACCAAAAGTTGGCCCTTTTCTTTTTAATCTTTTTCTCTATACCTTGACAGCAGCTTAACACTGCATAGCTCAAGTGGGATCCACTTACTTGGGATGCACTTGCTTCTTTGTCAGAAAGGGAAATCAAACAATGATTAAAATAGTGGAAGTTTTACTATTCAGATGGAATAATAAAAACAGGTTTAACAGAAGAGATATACAGTATTTTCCTGACATGCCTTTGAAAAACACAGGAGGAAAGGGCAAAAATCTAACAACCTGCAGAGAAGTCCTCTCCCAAAAGACTTGTTGCTCAAGGGAGATATGAACAAAGTGAAACCACTGCAGTCACAGCATTTCAACACTGTTTGCAAAGGGCCTCAAAACTGGGGGCCCTGCTGTGTCCTCCACTGAAGGCTTCTCTTCACAGTCCCCAAGTCTGAACAGAATGGGGCAGAAACTGCTCCTTAGGCTGAAAGGACAAGGACAAGTCAACATCTAGGTTTCTCACACGCCCTATTTACTGTTAGTTCACTCAAGCTGGAAAGACAGGGTGTTTTCTTTGTATGCTTAAAGAAATTAATAAGAAATATGCCTTTTTTAATTGAGTTTCTCTACACTAGTAGGACTTGAGGGCACATCAAACCTGTGTTGAAAGCACAGATTATTTTCTGTTTGTGGATTGAGAGAGCGAGGAGAAAACAGGACTTTAGAAATTAAACTAGGATATATAGTACCACTGAGGGGAAATGGTCAAAGAATGTACCTCTGTATTTCATGCATACCCATTTTTCTTCTGTCAGTCTTCCACTATTACTAAAGACTGTGAAAAAATATAAGAGGATATTTAAAATCTGAAGTAAAAGGCCACACATGGCATAGAAACTGCTCAGTGTTATTCTCCTCTTCCTAACAAAGAAATAAAATTCATAAATAACCACGTAAGTCAGGGAAGCTGCGTGATTTACCGAAAGCACCACTGACCATCGTTGGTTGACCAGTTCATATAGACCACTCTTACAGAACAAGGCAGCTGCAGTCATGAGTGCTGTGTTCATAGCAGGCAGGACAGGAACAGCTCTGTCCATCCATGCCATCCAGTATGAGGCTCCTGTGCTCCTTAACACAGGTTTGTGACCAAAAGCATTTTGTAATTGCTGGCACCAAGGGATGAAGCCTGATGGCTACCAGCATCACTGCTTTCTACTCACCTCATAAACTGCTCAACCCTGCTCACCTGCTGTACACGGAGCCTGACGTGTCAAAAGCACAGCAATATAAATGCATTAGAGTTTTTAACCTCATTCAACCCAATCTCCTCCTTACAGTCAAGTAGATATAGCAGAGGGCTATGGAGACCAGTTTCTCTATTTATACAGCTACTGTTCCAGTCATAATTTAAGTGTGAACAGTCAGTTTTAGTCACTTTCTCATAGTTAGAAATTCCTTTCTATTTCCTTATGAGCCAATGACTGAAACTGATAAATGGTGATACTATATATTGATACTATCTGTTGATACTAATGAGAATATGTCAGTCATTCTGACATATGAATGTTATATGTAAGAATGTTATTTGTAAGTCTCTGTTCTCTAAATGCCAGGATGATGCAGTTTCATGCTGTAGGTTCTCCATACATACTCTCCAAGGAATAATGTTTTACATAAAATCATTTCTCCCCTTTGAGTCATCAGAATCCCCGTACTACAATCCAGAATTTGTTTTCTTTTGAAATGCAACCAAAGCCACTGAAAGCCCACTGAGTCCAGTCTGGACCAGTACTGGAAGGAAATTTTCCACAGACACACTCAGAAGTAGGAGCAGTGGGGTTTAATGCTCTACATGTTTAGCTCCGGACAGTTCTGGTGTCTCTCTGGATCCAAGGAAGCTGTCTTTCCTTACCACCGGTATGTCTGCACAGACATGCGCGCGCAGTCGCAGACAGAGGTGCTCAGATTAGTGTGGACCAAAGTAGCCTAGGTACTAGAAGGCACCTAATTCCCTTAGCACTATACTCCATGAGTAGTTACACCCAATTTCTCAGGAAAGCTGGCTAGATGAGCAGTGAAATGCACTTACTATATGGCTGCTGGCATCTCTTGGGCACGTCTGCACAGCCATCACTGCTTTACAGACATGCCTTTTCAGATTGCTAACTTGGAGAATTAGTATTCTCTCCCCAAACAGCACTAGAACTTTTGTCTCATTTTCAGACTCCTGCTAGAGGTTCAGAGGACTCTTCATATATGAGGGTTGAAAACACCACTATTTATCTTATGTCCAGAAAACGAATCAACAGATCCTTGATATAAATGCTTGGATCTTCCCCTGTTGAATCCTTTAAGATGACCTTGCAAGGTCCTCTCCAGTTGTTTTCAATCATAAACTCTTAGATGGAAGATACAATCCCATGCTGCGATTCCTTCAAAAAGAAACTTCTCTGTTCCTGTCAGTATCAATGCTTCCTTCAAAAAGAAGACAAACCTTCAATTCCTTTATTGTCTGACAGGAAGTATAAGCTCCAAGAAAAAAAATTCCTCCACAGATCAGAAAAAGAAAGAAAGGCTCCTTTTCAAAAGTGTTAAAAATATATTTAAAACTATTTCTTTTTTTTTTAGCAAAGATCAATTAGGGCATTGATGCTACCAAGAACCAAACCCATAAATATAGTACTAATTCAATATTGAAAAAACCCCAACCAACACTGTTTATAAAAATAAAGGAACAAAAGAATGCTAAGCTATAAGAGTAAATCTCAATGTGTTTCTGGAAGAAACAGCCCAATTCATGGAAAGGGAGGAACAAGAAATGGTTTTTTTCTTCCTGAGTATTTGATCTAATAAACACAACAAAAATCATTAATAACTTCCTAATTATTTCCTCTTACTTATGATGAAAGACTCTCAACTCCTACAGCAGAGCTACACAGAAACACTGTCATGAGGATGGTTTATTTTAAATAGAGCATTACCACACTAAGACATAGAATTATTTATTTGGGGCTTTTACAATTATTATGTATCTCTTTTGCACACAAAATTAGTTATACTCAGCAAATAACCTTGTAAGTTCTCAGGGTTGGGTTGGATTTTTAATAAGCTAGAATTTAAATATACCGAAATATACAACTTTGAGGAAAAAACCAGTCAGGTCTAAAAAAATTTGAATTTAAATGCTCAGCCATGCTGGCTTCGCTTATGAGACAATCCCTAGCAGCAGGAGATAAATCAGAGCACAGCAGTAAATTATAGTCTTAATTCATCTGATTATATAATTTTATTCTTCGCTTTCTCTCTCTTTTTAAATCAGTGCTAGAAGGGAAGAATTTATTGCTGAGGCTTCTCTTCCTGTTCTGAATGATGAATTCCACATTATTCTTGGAATTACATATATACATAGTTTAGTACTTCAAAAATAATTTTCTTTGTTTTATAACTTAGCTAAAAATATCCGCCTCATACTTTTTACTGAAATATTAGAAAATCGGGGAACTGAGAGAATAATATAAAATATGCAAATGTTCTACAAAAATGTGTTTTCATCATATTTTACATTTTTTGCCTATCAGATCTTATTTATTGAATTAAACTTTTTCAAAAAACTTGATGTGAAAATCTGAAAGTATAGAGTAGCTCAGTTATTTTATTATGATAAAAGACTACCACTGAGCTAAAACTGGAAAGTTTAGAGTAAACGGATTCCCAGATAACAAAATTATTCAAGAGCTGAAGTCTACAACTCACTGGCAATAGATTTAGTTCCTGCAGACACAACTTAATTGTGGCATTAGTGGGAAGCAGGTAAATGCAAAAGGTGTGACAAGTGGACACAGCTCAGGGAAAAATGCAGATGGATGAAATCTAGCTGGGAATATTCTTTCTTTCACTCTTTTCTGAAAAGAGCAGCGAGACTTTCTCTCTGCCCTGCCTTTCCAGAGATGATGCACATGGAAAATGTTGTTGAAGGACTTAGAAACGAGTCCTGCCAAGGGGCAGGTACTCAACGCAAGCAGGACCTGCAGCCTGGTGACCTTGGCAGGTTGCCCTTGTCTTCTTCTCAAACTGGCTTTTTAATCCCTATCTTTTGATTAACAAATCCTGGGGTTAAAATCTCCAGGCACTCTGCTCTACTCATTTTCTTTGGCTTTGTCTTGCTTTTTAGATAGATCACTCTTTCCTTCACTAACTCCCAATAAAACATCATTCAATGAAAACAAAACCCTGTATTTTAACTAGGTTTGAGAGTTACTTCTTGTATAAGAGAATAGTGAGAAAGCAGCCACCTCCGTTAAACATTTGCTGTTTGTCCTCACAGTTTATACATTAGGAGAGACTGAAATAATTTGTGTAATAACCAGCTGGATCTCAATATTTCTCTCTCAAGCTGTTGGTTCATTCAGTTTTCTCCCTCTTCAATATAATAGTTTTCTCACTGAACTTCCTGTTCCTTAAATTCCATCTGCACTTTCAAACTATCACCCACCTGTGCAGCATGAACAGCAAATAAACCTTTGACCGTGTGCTGAGCGAGCTAACTCTGGTTTTGTAATACTCTGTAGCCTCTTTCATGAGCTCATGAATAATCATAAATAAGACCAACATTAGTTCAAATCATACAACATGACTATTTCTCTGTTGTAAGAAAAGAGGAAATTAATTTTTTTCCCTATTTTAAAAATACTGGTATATTTTAATGTAAAAGTAAGATTTCTTCCTAAATACACTACAGCATTTAAACGGGTACTGTGTCCTCTGTGTAGTTGGCTGAAGCAGATAATTATTGCCTTTGTGCTGGTTTTGGCTGCAGCAGAGTTATTTTCTTCATAGCAGCCCGTATGGGGCTATGAACTGTACCAGTGCTCAGAAGCACCAGACGAAGGGACTCTCAGAACCCTCTTCACTTGGCACCAAGCTCAGCTCTGCAGTACCACTCACCCCTCCTACCCAGCCCTGTTGCACATCACGAAGCCACGCCAAACACCTGCCCACAAGATGTGTGACGCGGGGTGTCACACGTCCTAGCTTGTCATTAGTGAGAAAGATCAACAGCTGCAGTTCTCAGCAATGCAATGCAATGCTAGGTGTTTTAACTAAGCTTTCAAACAGCAAGCAATGCAGCAGTATCTCCACTCTACAGCTGTTTCCTTTCTGATAACACAGTTTTCCTTTTTAGTAGAAATGAAAAAAACAGCAGGGATTATACATTTGGCCTACATGTATCAAGAACTTTTGCAGTCAATACGTTTAGCTAAAGTCACAATGAACGACAGCACCACCTTTAAAGATACAGTCTAGTGGCCAGGTCATGTGTCAGCCCGCGTTTCACAGAACGATACACAACAAAACTACACCAAAGAACAGTCACTTGCATCACAGAACATCAGAAACTTGTTTTGCAGGATTATACAGGATTGATTTCTATTGCTCCATTAACAGGCCTACTCCAGAGCAGCTACAGTGATGATTCCTCAGCAAAAATGGGATATGTTATTTGCAATGCAAAGCTATTAACAAAGCAAATGGGTTATAATACTAATTAAGAAACCACTAAGCAACCATGCATGACCTATTCCTGATTTGTGCCATGAGACTCTACACACTGAAAGCAAATGAGAAAATTCAGCAAAGAGGATGACCATGCTGAGTTAAATGAATTCGTCATTCTTTATTAAATTAGCATTTATATTCTGGAGTGTTGTTAATAATGTTTGGTTCAGTTAATACTGGATCTGAATTACAGCTAATTATGTCAATAAAGTAGAGCTCTGAAAATCCATACTATGAATTCTGTGAAATTTTACATTAAAATTGTAATTTCATATTCCACTAATCTCTACTACTACAGTATTCAGAATTGTATTAAAAAACTATTTATCAGTGTTTGAATTCAAAATCCATCTTGATACAAATATAGACCCATTCCTTTAAAATTTTTTACTTCAAAAAGCATGTTTATGTTCTAAAATCACATACTATGTGATAATTTTTTTTTCTTACATTTATCCTTCTTCTGAATTTGTAGATCAAAGAAGATCTTGTAGTATTTATAGTATTTTAAAATAGGACAAAAAATTGCTAAGGCTTAGGAGTGAATCCTGTGGGAGCAGACTGGAGACTTTTGCTAAGTTATATTGTAAGACATAGTATTTCTTAGCATTAAATAAAAAATTCTATTTTACTGTACTCTGAATGCACAAGTGTCAAATCCACTGTGTGCACCAGATCTTGAAATAACAGTTTAGGTTCTGAAGTTAAACTGACTGTTCTCACAGCTACTTTCTTCATACTCTTATCTCTAGCTGCCTCACAAAAAACAGATTTAATCCAATTTTCACTGGAAAAAACTGTAGACATATTTAAAAAACACTGCCCAATCTGCTAGTGTGAGGCTTTTTTTTTTTTTCTTCTTCCTTTTTAGTGTGATTGCTCAAAGTCCAGTTGAAAATTGGACGTAGTACCATTAATACAGCATGACAGTCTCACCCTGTGCAGCAGGAGGGCCTTCCTGTGCGACACAACACATCCTCCTTTCACTGCCACTATATTGCAAGCCTGCTTGACTTAAAAACATGATACATGTCCAGTCTGTTTTGCACCCAGGCATAGCACAGGACTACTTGGTTTAGGCTGGGTGAGTTATGTTGTAACACCTGCCTTCTTGGCATAGTTGTACAAAAACAGGAAAACGAAAATAAACAGCACCCAGTCTGCAACTACTTGGAGGTATCAAATAACCTGCACAAGTCTGCAAACATGCATTAGCATCTGAAAAGACCAGGATGGACAAGTGCTGGGGGATAACACCTGCCTGGACGAGCTGGAGCAGATTCATTCCCACCTGAGATTCATTCCCACCCCATCCAAAAGATGAGGTTATCTTTTGGACCAGACTCATCCGAATCCATGGAAAATGTTTATCCAGACATCAGTGATGTTCAGATGACACCAGATTAGTGTAGTTTTGGGGATTTTTGGTTATAAAAAGAAGAAAACACCTTCAGCTCCAGCTTCTCCTATTGAAGAACTCTTGAGTCAGGATGTCTTGATCTCATACAGCTGAGAATCACCAAATGTTTTGGCCATCGAGCCCAAACACATTAAAATTGAAGTATTGTGTACCGAGAGCTTGATTGATTTGTTTGACTAATGCTTGACTTACAGTTGTGGAGCATAAGAAAAGACTTGTTTGAAGTTTTGAGATTTGCCTGGTGCCTCAGTCAGTCTCTTGGGGTAGTCCCATCACCGCAGCCCCTCACTCCCAAACTCCCTAAGCAAGGGCCATACATTTGGTGAGGAGTATTTTTCATCCACCCCTTGCATATATAGCTGAAAATTATAGTATCCAGGGTACATTCTTTAGAGAGGTTTGAAAGAAATGAAATATACTTAGTTGGAACTTCACACATGGGGTATATGTATATGGGGAAGTCTATTAACAAGTTTCCAAAACAGGTTTTCCCTTAGAAGCCTCAGAATTTTAGAATTAAGACTGAACTTCAATTTTTAATTTCTCTGACTTACATCTATCAGCCCCTAATTATACTAAGGCTTCTGAGATGAACCTTCATTCAAAGAGCAGGCAGTTTTATAGAAATACATAAAATAACTTGATTGGGAACTTACAATCTAAATTAAACCCATCTAGGAAAACATTTTACCATCCAATATTCGTGCAAGTTATGTTTAGCCAGTGGCTATTTGAATTCATGTAATTCTATGTATAATTATAATTTAGTTCATACATACACATTGGAATTAAACCTACTTGTTTTCCCCACAGAATTTCTTTTATGTCAAAAATAGTTATGGAAGGTGTGAAAACAACAGGTGAGAGGTTGGCAAGTTCTCAAATAACTGGGAGCAGTGAAGAATAAGGGCAGCAGTAGTATACATATGGCCTACTAAAAGTGCCTTCACTAGCGGGCACAAAAAATAGCTGGATACACTGTAAAATGTCTATTATTAACTAGTGCAAAGCAAGTTCTACATTACAAATCTCTTTCAAGAACCCAAAGTATGCAGAGACATTGTTTGAGGAGACGTCTTTTGGGATACATGAAAATTTCTTTAAACAAAGATGAAAACTTTGATTAAAAAAATAAATGTTTGAAAAATAATTGTACATCTTCCATTGAAAGCAAAAAGGCACTTTGGGAATTCTCACAATGTCACAGCCCGGCTGTGAGGAAGGTTGATTAACAACAAAATAGCTTGGATGTCACTGGAACTCTAGGAGACAGCTCTACTGAGAATTGTAAAAGCTCCTTTGGAATCTATAAATAAATAGAGAAAAAAAGTCTACTGACATTATAACAGCGCTTACATTAACATAAACCATGGCATATCACTGCAAATGTATGTAACCTTTCAACTAAAAAGAAACTATTATTTCACAGGTGATGCCTTCAGCATATGTGTTCAATGAACTTGATGGAATTTCCTGGCACAACCAGGAATTTTACTATGGATCAGTGGAACTAAAATTTATTGTACATTATGTTCATTTGCAGTTAGGAAGAAAGAAACTCTGAGAGTGATAATTTTCCCTCATACTGAAGCTGAAGGAGATTTGTGACCATTCTGGATTTTTATGTAGTACCTACCTCCAGCATATCTCTATAAAAGATCTAAATGAGGCCAAAGCAAAGTGTGGCACACTGAATAATCAGCTCGTGGTCCAACAGTGCACTGGAACTGCAACAGAGTTGTCTGGAAAATGCACACAAACAGCAAGTTTTCTTCCTGGCCAAAAATAACCCACCTTATCTGACAACTTCTGTGTCTGTTTTTTTGCCTCTGATGCAAGTCCTACACACTTTGACTCGCTGTAGATGCACACTGGACACACTTTTTATCCTGGAAACCTTCTCTGCTAGCGATGACAGCTACCAACCAAGTCAGAACCTTTTGTAACATTTTTTAATACATCTGTACTGCAGTATTTTTCAAATACTTTCCAGTATTGGTATCAATTGCTTCTATGTCTAGCTTTAGGTTTTCAACTACTGCGTTTAAGCTCTCTGTTGTCACTGTTAAATATGCTAAACATTTTAAAAGCCATGGTCAAAGTAAACAGTTTTGATAACAAATAAAAAACTGTCATGGCAAGTTTAAATAAAGTAGAATGAACACAAATGAGAGACTAAGAGGGAACTGGTAGCTAGTATTAACATAGTCCATCCAGAATTTACTATTAATCCTGATAAAAATAACATTAATAGTCTAAAAACATCATTATAAATTATTTTTGAAAAGAGTAGAAAAAAAGAGAAACACAGTAGTTGATCCCTTTCATTGGGGTAATGCTACTACGATCATTTTATTAATCCACCATGCTAGCAGCATGAAATTTAGTGAGTAGTATGTGACTGCAAATACGCAAAGTATTAGACAAATTATATTCAAACCACAATGACTGATAGCAGGTCAAAGCAGCAGGCATTAATATTCTACTAGTGGTACTACAATTACTGTAAAGTATGGTCTGCACACCACCAAGACAATTAACGACATTCTCTACACATACATTAACCTATATTAAATTTTTTCTTAATCTTCTTTATTTCAGTCACAGTGAAAAGAAACCTACTCACCACTTCTGTGTTTCAATTTCAGCAGGATATGCAGAACACTCCCAGCTAATAAGCACTAACCCTCCTAGCATATGAGTTTCCAAATGCCACCATCACACATTACCCAGAGGATATACATTTTAATCTCACTCTTAACATGTCTCTGTCCCAGAGAGCCAGAATTTTACAGCAGGCTGGCTAAGCAGGAATAGAACTTTTTGTTTCATTTTTCCTTTCAAACCACACTACCTGTGATAAAATTAAGATACCACTTCACACAGCAATGCACAGTCACCTGCGAAGAATAACACAAGAGTCAAATATCTAGCAAAGTGTGGCAAAGACCATATTCTCCAAGCAGAGCCACCACACTGCTCTTTAACAACCACCTTACATCACTTTGGGAGCACATTTATACATAACAAAACTGACATTTTGAATGGAAAACTCGTCTTAAGCCAGGAAACTAGCATCCTAAAACAGCACAGGGAAAGATAAAAATTATGGCTAATAATAGAGAGCTGCACACAACTTTGAGGGAAGCTGAAATATTTTCCCTAGATCACATGAAGGGACTGTAGACTGACGCTAAGGTAGCACTGCTGTTCTCTAAGCAGAGATCTGCAGATTCCAAAGCTATCAACCAGACCCCTTTCAACAAGTCACTTTTCTCTTCCTACCCCATTCTAGTTCTTGTAAGCATCATCCATTTTCACTCCTCAGATAGAAGGGTAAAAAGAGAAATCATCCCTTACTTCTTCCAGTCACAACCTAGGTTATCACATGAATCATCAGGCACAATCCCTTCCTTCAGATGATTTGCTTTCATGTTATTTTTAAGAGTCTGCATAGGTTAAGTATCATACCATTTGGTGTCAGATTAATGTATTTGGAATAGATCCTATTTGGGGAGGATTTAACATTTTGGGAAGTATTCAAGAGTTCACTTTTTCTGGTAAGAAAATTCCTGGTACAGAACAAAAGCCATCTTTGAAATCCCAGTATAGTGTGGCACAGACAACTCAACACAATGACTACTTTTTTGTTCAAAATAAATCTATGTTCTAGTTGAAAGTTTTGTATGTTCTTTCATGGTAGGGCAATAATCCAGAAAAAAAGTATCATTTTACTTGGGTTTAATATAATACTTTTTTTAAAATTTGGGGTTACCATTCCAAGTTACCTCCTCAAGCATATGCCAAGAGAATTGATTTGATATCAATCACTACTAAAAGATCACACCAGCTATAAACAAGCTAATTTATTCCCCAACTGCACATCTCTATTTTATGATGATTCCTGTAGTCTTGTAGCTAACCAGTTTCCTAAGAGTGGATTCTCTCTATGCTACCACAACTCCAGTAGTGTTACAGATCGATTAACAACTTTAAAAAGTTGTAAGGCTACTACTACGTCTTCTGCATATACACACACTACTCTGTGGATATTTGTAACATTGTCTTCAGCAGGGCAGTAAGATTGAGGCAAATGAGTTAATATTTGCATAACCCCTAAGCCTATATTTTTAATGTCCACACAACAGTTAAGCACATATGGAAGTGCTATGTGCTATTACCCACACATGGTTTCTCCAGCTGAGCTGAATCAGCCAAGCTACGAAACTCCCGGGACTGTTGGCAAAAGGAGCTGCCCCTCTCTGTGGTCTTTCTGCTTCTGGCCTCTCTCTGTCCAGCTAGTGCATACTAACTCCATCACACTTTTGTTTTCTGATTAAAATTCCATTGAGAATGAAGGCAAAAATGACTGCATATGTACACAGCGAGAAGAGTGGATGTCATTTACCTCAACTTTCAGAAGGCTTTCCACACTGTTTACTACAGTACTCCTTTATAAATATTAGGACATTACACTCTGGAGGGATGGGCAACCAGACGTGTAAAAGACTGCTGAGATGACAGGGCTCTGAGAGTACTGGTTAAGGGTTATACTTTGCCTGCAGGCCAGAAAGAAGTGACGCTGCACGAGGCCCTTGGAGCTGTCCTGCTGAACATGTTTATTAGTGACCTGGAGGAGGTGATGGCATACACTCTCTTCAAGTCTGCAGATGACACCAAGCTCAGGGGCCAGCTGATATGCTGAGGGGTAGGCCTGCCATTCACTGAGACCCAGGCAGGCTGGAGAAATTGGCTGACAGGAGTTCCAAGGATCTTCTTGAAATTCAATGAGGAGAAATGCAAAGCACTGTTCCTGGGAAAGAAGAACCCTTGCAGCCACCCCAGCTGGGGAGGCTGACCACCTAAGGACCCTTCCCATCTGAATTACCTGTGACTCTATGATCCCAAGAGTCATAATTCTTTGAAATAGGTATCATGTAATTCAGTCATATCTGACTGAACAGCTGTGATGTTTTATTTAAGTGTACTGCTGCACCTAATAATCTGTCTCTCTCTGTCATGCATTATTGCGCACACACTTTTCCCAGCCTCTCCATCTTTGCAATGAAAGTATTACATGAAAGAAACTACCTTCTTATAATCACTATTTTTCACAGAAATCCAGATCTTTCAAAGAATTCCCACTTCCTGTATCCAAAGATTGCTCAGTACCTCTTCAGCAAGAGATTTTGCAAGTTCAAGCCACTTGGATTCTCAGCTTCTGAAATGTCATTTTCCTTCAGATAATTAAGCATTCACTACTTAAGTATTTTCAGAAGTACTGGACGTCTGATGTTTGTTTGCATGCTTGAAAGGAAACAGTTCTGTATTTGTATCTCTGAAGTGATTTATCAAAAGCAAAAATATTTGCATCCTTGTGAACAAGAGATACAGATACAGAAATCATTTGAGTCACATTTTATGAATCCTTCCCTGCAAGTGAATTTAAGTACAGCACAGTGGTTTGGAACAGCTATGTCATTTCAGTTTCCTTTATCTTGAGCATCAAGGATGTCAGATAGTACAAAAAGGGAGTCCAATGATTGGGCCAACAGTTACAAATTCAGAAGAAACTGCCTCAGTTCTTTAAAATTCTATAGGTTACCTACAGGACCTTAGGGAACCCAGTCAGTCTTTTTGTATGGAAACTGCATCCATAAAACTGGAAGGCACAGTAAAATAAGCAATCTTCTTACAACATAAAGTAAAATTTTGAAACACTCAAATATCATGTTAATAAAGGTGGATCAGGTGACTACCATCAATATACAATCTTCCAATTATGTTAAGATACAAATCTGATGCATTGTAAATTTCTTGAGAAACCAAGAAAAGAAAATCAAACTCATTTATAGGGGTGAATTAACTCTGCTGCAAAGTAGATTTACAAGAGAGAAAAATGGTTTGTGTGCTTGTTTTTAACATCAGAAATATCAGAAGCTGGGCTCCCTGCAGTACTTGTGTTTGTTCTGAGATGTTTGCTGAACACCTTGTTTAAAGAACTCAGGCAAACGAGGACATCATATTGAGTGATACCTTGCTTAGAGCTTGTCTACATGTAACATTGTACAAAAATTTCTTGCCATTTTCATCAGCAATATCCTAGAGATGCTAAGCAACATTTAGGGGAAAAAGCTACATAGGTGCTAACAAAATAATGAATATGTAACAGAAATGGGATATTCACACATTAATTCCATAGATTTGCTGTGAATTTTGGGGGACCAAGCGCTTCTACTATTTTAAAGATACTACCAGTCAAATATCACACTTATGCTTGTGGTACCATTCCTAGACACTCCTGGTGGGTACCTACCTGTAATAAAAACAAAACCTGTGCTATTTTCCCAAGAGGACTTTCTTAACAGCCATCATTGTTTCTCAGGCAGTTATTTCCTGTTTGGAGTTGGAAGTGGTGGGGCATGATTTTTTTGGCTGCTACGCTGTGAAGTCTTTCATGTGACCATATTTAACAGAGGCTTCTCACAAGTTCCATCAAGAACATCAGATTCTCTAAAGAGATCTGTCCATCCCCACATCTTACTTTTATTTCTACACAGGTGCTCCCCAGAGGATTAGAAAGTCTTTCAGCATTGTTCTGCCTCTAGGGAACTCAGCCATAAATATAAGCTCAAGTCAAAGATTGCAATGATCTCCCAGCTATTTTAATAACAAGTATTTTTTTCATAAAAGAACTTGCAAGCATATGGCATATCTATTTTGGTAAAGAAGATCTCATTATTTGAGCACTTCACTGTCTGTGAAAGGAAGCACAAACATCCATCAACTGTTAAGCACCAGAAACAATCTGGGATGGAGATTTACTTGATTCCCTCTTTACCATGACCCCCAGCCAAGTGATGGGAGGACTTTTAAGTTTATTCACAGAAAACAATTGCTCATTACAATAAATCATGTTGTTGTTGACTTTCTGAGTAGCTGAGAAGACAGGAAGCAATGTAACTGTCCCTTCAAAGCCTGCTAGGAGGGTTCCAGAAAGTCCATGATCTCTGCAGTGAAGAAAGCCTCATCCAGGGCCTCAGTGAGCAGCAGGCAGATTTCAATGCCTCTGTTCCTCTCTCATGAATTGCAAAAGACTTAGCCTCAACTTTCCCAAGGCAGAGTATTTTCTCATGTTCCTACAGCACACAGAACAACCATGCAGAACTGTGTCTGTAAGATGGAATCAGACTGAACACTTTCATTCCTTCTTTGTGCCTCAGGTGTGTGTAACAAATAAGAAGTCTATTGCTTCCACTCTACAGATAACCATTCTTTAGTGGGGCACAGAAAAAGGTCGTAAAACTCTCTACTTTTTGACAAACATTACACGACCATGTAAATATCAGTTTTGACAGTCCTGTTTCCTGAATCCTACTCCCTTCTTCTAAAAATCCCTATTCCATTAATCTATTTTAATTTCCTACAAAGAGTGAATAAATAAACAGAAAAACACAGTACCAATTACCAGCATCAAGGTAGCCTCTGTTATGGTTCTTTGCACTACAAGATGTTAATAAAAAATCATCCATCATTCTTTCAGCTGGGAAGCAATGCTAAAACCAAAAGGATTATTTTATTTTCTCATGAGGGCTTATAACTGGAGTTTTTAACAGCCACCTTTGCATCCCCAAAAAATCATTTTATTTTATAAAGGAATCCACATCAGAGATTTCATGCACTGTCAACACGTTCTCATCATTGTTTGCCTACACTCTTTGAACTATCTCCTTTCAGCTACTGAAACATTAAAATTGCATTTTCCTCTGTTCTGTCAAAAAGTTATGCAGCTTAACGGGACACTATTCTATAGTTCCTGAACACTTCTTTCTCTCCAGAGAAATTGAAAATGGGAATTAAATGCACAATGTTATGAAAAGTAATCATCAAAATATAAGAACCATAGGCTTGCAGTAGCATGAAAAAGTGAAGAGCAAATTATAATCCATTGTTTTTTCACAATAAACAATGAATGCTAATTAAGAAATATAAGATGAAATCAGACAAAGTTAAAAACAAATACAAATAGCAATGTTTGGACAGATAATATAGCAATCACTGTCACAGGATATGCAGATATCTAAAGTTTATATGGGTTCAGTTAGCTAAACACATGCAAGAAAATGATCACTGTCTATTAAACACAAAGATGCAGCCTCTGATTCAAAAAGTCCCCAGACGCAGACAGCTGCAAGGGTATTACCAAGCAGGCAGGACCTCTGAAAGTCTGCCCTGTTCTCTGCAGTTCCACAGGTCTCCATTCACCAAGGAAGCCCAGGCTGGACTGACCTCATATAAAGCAAGACTCATGGATGAATTTTAAATGACCACCCAAATCCAGCAGTTCAATAATAGGAACAGAGAGCACAGCTGTGACAGTCAGACATGACATTATATATGTTTGATATATTTGAACTTAGCTTTAATGAATAGGTCTTACTGATTTGTTTCTTAGTCTGATTTCATCATTCTGTAATTAATAACGGTATGGTCTCACATCCCTTCTTCTCATAAGGAAGGAAAATGTTAATCCTTTACAGCTGAGTAGTCAAAAAAGGGAAAATTAGGCATTCCTCTTAAGATGACCTAATTTCTAAGATATATTTGGCCAAAGATTTAAGTGTGCCGAGAGAAGTGTTAAGAAACTTTAAATTACTAAAGATCAGCCAGAAGTGTATTAGGAACACAATTATTATTCTGTACAAGGAACTTAGGCTAACCACTTTGTAAATACCACCGATACACTGTGAACAGTCTAATACCCTCTGCTCAGATGACAACTTTGCTATAAGTCAGAAGTTTCTCCACATGAGCCTCATACTCACACAGAAAGATAAGGCAAACTAAGGATTCTGTGGGATACAAGCAAAGGTAAGACTCCAACCATAAGATTCCAATTTCCAAATGCGTAGTACAAGTTCCTTAGAAAATAAAATCACAAATAAGTAACGCAATCCTGAAATTTTCTCATACTGTGCATATTCCTTATTCGTTTATATTTTCAGTATATGCTTGGAGATTTTATTTTATCCACTGGATTATAGTTATCTGCTTCACAGAGTCAAACTGTCTTAAGTACTTAGAAGATAATAATTTTCATGTTCTCTTCCCACCAAATATTATAAACAGCTTTTATTTTTGATAGCACAACTTTTCTAATCATTAGATCTAAAGACTTTTATGAGGCATCACATATTTAATGACGTAAGATTTAAGAACTATACACCAGTTACAGTTGCAATCCCAAAAATATTCCAAGCAAGATAAAGTCTACGGATGCTGCTGGTCCCGGGAGAGTCAATGAAAAGCTGGGAGTGATTTCACACTCACAATATGATTCAGAGTGATTTCTACAGAAACAACTGCAGAATCCTCAAGGGGTTCAATCCAAAGCTGTATCAAGTTAGTGATAAGGCTTATCTGTCTTCTCTGTCTTGGATTCGTCCTCTGTTCAAACAGCAGTATGCTATATTGTTCTGTTTAAAACCTCTTTCTTTTGATTGCCCTCATTCATTTTTACGGTATTTATAGAAACATCATCATAAATGATTGTACAATTGCTAATAATGGACAAATAACTCAGAAACTCCTTGACCTCCCGATGTTTTCCACATCGCAGCTTTGATAGCTGTCATACGACTAATCAATGAATTACTGAGCAGTTAGAAGTGTTGATATACAAGTCACTTTTCATTAGTGCATATTTTACAAAACAGATAGAACTAACCCTCACGCTTTCCAAAATCCTTTCTTGTAGATAAACAGAGACACAAATATTCATCAGTCTTTTCTAGAAAGAAAACCTTACTTAACCCAATGTTCTGATATTATGTCTGGTCTACCCCAAAATATTAATTTATCGTTTTCTCCAAGAACTCTCCCAGAGATACTCCTGTCTATATCTTCTAAAAAAACCATTAAAAATAGATAAATAAAGACAGATCTGACAGTACTGGGATCATCTTAGAAAAGGTATGTGGGACATTTCTGACGTGCTGGTCCTAGAAAAGAACCATGTTACTCAGGGCTTACCCTGTAGCATTGGGACTTTAACAGTAGGAATATTTTATATTTGTTTTCATTTAATAGCCCATCATCACAACCCTATTCATACACGCCAGTGGGGGGTTTTTTGTACTGTGAAAAAAATTAAAACTCCATTAAAATTCCTATCTTCCTAACCCCACTGCCTCATCTATAGTGCCCAACGACATTCATAGTCCTCAGGCTGCCATGGTTCAACTGTAGATCCTAGTTTAAACAAATGGATGGAAAAATGTATCGATTCAAGGACACCGATACACAAATGAGAGTTTGGCATATTAGAAAACATTACAAAGTTTTTGAACACTTTAGTAGCTTTTATTTCATACTTCAATAGCAATTAAATATCCATTTTTTTATGCTTAAGTAACTTTGAAGATATTTCAAAGCTGTATATACTTGATACAGCAAGTATATTTGGAAAGCATTAGAGAAATGCGATAACTTTATTTACTATAAACCAAGGTGCTTTATATCATTCAAATATAATATTGGAATAAATAGAATAGTACAAGAACAGCACTGTTAGACCAAATCCAAGCCAAAATAAATAAAGTATAGCTACCCTGTCACAGAAACATGGACTGCTCCTGTCCTGTTGTACCCTCAATACACCTGAAAAAGCAGCTATACTACCCTGCACACCCTAACATTCAACAGCTTCAAGTGAACTGGAAAACATGAGACCCCTTCATTGAAGAATGATTTTCCAATACTACTGCACTGGAACAAGAAGAGATCCAGCTTGTCTGCTTTTGCCAGTCCCTAAGAGGTGACCTACTTTTTCACAAGGATTAAAACCCAATTATTTTAGAATAAAATGTGGTCTCACACATTAGAACTAATAGCTGAATATCATCAAACAGTCTCATATAACATATGCTGGAAGTGTCACTGTTTAAGAAGCCCACTGCCTCACACTGTACTTTTCTAGACATCTGAATATGTTCTAAATTAATCACACCATTGAGTGAAACACAACAGACACCTATGAGATCTATAAAGGCACCAACGACTACACAAAAATTATTCCATATTGAGAGGATGAAAGAACAATCTCTTAATGAGACAAAAGGACTGTGCAAAAGAAAACATGCCACACTTGCTCCCTCAGCTTAGGGAACCAGCCCTTGTCAACTGGGATCTTCATAACAAGGGGCAGCTGCACATTATCTACTACACGAACTCTTTTTCCCCGCTGGGAAACATCATCTTCATCAGTACAAAACCGATTTCTCTGCACCACTGATGCTGTGTAAACTGAAGAGGAATTCTATTATAGTAATGAGGCTGCAGGCATACCTCTTTTGTCATTATAATTCCCTACATATTTTTTCCAATATTTAGAGCAGTGAGATTCAGCATATCAAAGCAAAGTCCTATGTTCTTCATTCAATATCATAAACTGAAGTATAGGAATTCTACCAAGACTAAACAGCAGAAAGTTAGATATGCTAAAGAACAGTTAATGGCCACAATCCTCTGTGCTTGCCTCACTTACGTAAGCAGTGACAGTGGCACGTCCTGATACACCACTACTGTCAGAAGGAGTCAAGCCTACAGCTTTTGTCACTGGAAACACACATTGCTGTCTAATGAACTGAAGTAGAGCTTAAGAAGCTTAGCAAGTCAGCCAGTAGCAAGGAATATGACTTGAAAGAAGAGTTTATTTGAACAGACCTTCAAATTCTCTGTTTAAGGAGACAAGTTTAAACTAGTTCTACAATGATTATCCTGTATATATATCTATATAGCAATTTATTATTCTAAAATATCTAAACTGTTCATGTGGGAAAAAGCCCCAAAACTTTGTCACAAAGAATTACCACAGTACTTGACCTAAAAAGTCACCTTCCTGATATTACATTTATAGAATAAAGGAAGAAAATTAACCAGTATTTAGTAATAAATAAAATTATGTCTGATATTGGTATTATACCAGTTTTTTTCCAGAATTTTCATAGAACATTAGCAGATTTCAGAAATGTAAGTGCTTTGAAATCTGAGAGGTTTATTAAGGACTTGAGGTTGTTGCTTTCCAAGTTCATAATGTAAAGCAAAATAACCTTATAGTGCAGAAACTATTTTCATTCCAATTATTCAATTAATGCCCTTTTTAACAGTTGTTTAAATGAAAAAAAAAGGAGGGGGGGTCAAGATGTTGGCATACAGGAACTTGTTTAATTCAACTCTCATGGTTTCCAATGCTATTAAATTAGAAAAAATAAAATAAGCGTATTAAAAGGCACTAATTTCCCAAAAGAGTTAATGACCAAGGTGGATCTGAAATCAATAACTCATATTATAAACCCATGATAATAAATCATCACCAAGATATGATGTCCTCAGCTCAAATCCCACTGGCTCTTATATATGCCAAACTCCACATTAACTTGGCTGAAAGATAGGTGGTTTCCCTAGTGCAGAGATGATTTCTTGCAAATATGATTAAACTCCAGGAAAAGCACACAGCACTCAACTAAATGTAAATAATATGATCTCCGCCCTAAAGAATTTACAGCCCAGAAATATAAATGCAAGCAATCACTGAAGTACCAACCAACCAGGAAAAGGGCCCCCCAAGGAGCCTTTTTGCTTCCTGCAGTAAGTTTTAAATAAATCTTATAAAATAAGAGGAAAATCCTTCTATTGTATTCGGAGGATTATCTGGTTTGAAGTAAGTTATTCTGACTTTCTGACTGCAGTGGTTCAGGGTTTGTCTCTGCTACCAGCTTCTCAGAGGACAAACAGCAACAGAGCTGGCTCTGCCCTGCAGCCAGGCTCAGCTAACCCAGCCTCACACCCCCAGGGTGCTCAGCAAGGAGATGCTTCCCACCTCTAAGCTCCCTGCAGCTCACAAGGTGCTTATATACATATATCCAGATGAAAAAGCCTAAATATCCTGCTTACTTATAGTAATTACTCCTGGAGAGAGAACATATCCCATCTTAACAGCCTAACTAAGATTCTTACAGTGCTGTATAAAATAGAACATGTTTATTTTAACAAGGCATTTCATTACAAGGCTAGAAACCAGTCTATGAAATGGAAATATTCTAGAGTCCTTCTTGGTTACTATAGCATCTCATGTAGAAAATTCTTTAGCTTGTCTCAGAGCTTTAATCTGGAGAGAAACCCGTACAGCGCACTGATCTGAGTGTGGCTCTGAGCCCCGGCCCTTTCTCTGGGCCTCGTTTTAAGACAAGCCCAGCTCCTACATTTTTCCTTCTCTCTTCAGCAGGCAACAGACTTGATAAACAGCTAACATTTTCTGTTGGTTCCTCATCTTATGCAGTCTGGGGCAGGGGAAAAAAAGGCTAGACATTAGTTATTCAATGCAAACCAGGTCTCAGCTCCCGTGTTCTTGAGTCCATCTGCCTGTACATTCTTCTCTTTGTTCAAGAATATCACATGTTTCAAATAGGAAGAGAATGCTTTGGAAAGATGTTTTCCATAGGCACAGTAGACTGAAATGAAATACTACAGCCCAGGCTATAATCTAAATTCTCAGAAATATGTCTGAACCAGTAGATCCACTGGAGTGGATTTTTTGAGCCTTTCTAAAGGTCTATGTGTTGCTGTACACCTTTATTTTTTTAAATGATCAAAAAGTAGGTACACAAGAGTCTGGCTTTGTAATATAAGGCATAAGCTTTGAAACCAACCTTTCAAAATTACTTTTTAGAGGTTCAGGCTTCCTCTTACAGGGAAAAAGACTTTACTAACATAAGGTTGCTAATGAGACCTGACTGAGGGCTGACTGGCATGCATAAACAGATTAGCACTATTATCCATACCGATAAAATCACTCTGATTATTCTGCTTAGGAAAGCTAAAAACCATTATTTTCTTACCTATGTAATACCGAAAAAGAGATCCACTTAGCAGAAAGAGAATTATTTCTCCTTTTTCTGTCAAAATTTAAAATAGCTGAGAAAAATTGTAAAAATAACAGTTTTTATATTTTCCATGAAATGTTAATATTCAAAACTATCACTGAATCTGGACTATCATTTGGTCAATTTCAATATCTGTGATTAATTACCTTTCAAAAAGACTCATCCAAGCCCATATTCTACACTTGCCAATTAAAAACAGGAGTAGAAAAGTCTGCAATCCAGATGTTCAAGTAAACACAAAGCGTTCCCACATTGACTGAAAAACAACACAAATTCAGCTTGGAGAATATCCATGGATAATTTACTCTCTTGATGATATACAAATCCTAACAGACTTCATAAAGACAGCTCAGTAAACTGGATAATATATGGAAACTATAAAGTGATTGCTCACATGGCAGGCTCATAATAGTAATGCTCTAAGATCTCCCAAATACACAGAGTCATACAATCATAGACTTGTTTAGATTGGAAAAGACCTTTAAGATCATAAAGTTCAACCATTAACCCAACACTGCCAAGCACACCACTAAACCCCATCCCTATGTGCCACATGTATGTCTTTTCAATGCCTCCAGGAATGGTGACTCAAACACGTCCTTGAGCAGCCCATTCCACTGCAATACAGTAATTATTATGAATTTTTTCTACAAACAATATTTTTAAAATTTAATAATATATTCATATACTCTCCTTTTTAAGAGAATCCTCACGGCAGCATAATGAGTCAGCTGTAATTTCCTAACAGTATAGGCTGAAAGTCCCTAAAAGAGTGAATTACAGTAATCAGCTCTTGAGATGACAAAAGCGTTAATCGGCATCTCTAGCTTTATGCTGATCAAGGTCTCAGCTTGGAAATGATATACAGACTGTAAAAAGGAGCCTTTGTAACAGATGCAAATACTTACCAAATGGTAAAACTAAGAGCATTGTGACACTTTGTGACCAGATGTATCAAATGATGCTAAAAGCATTACAGAATGTAATAGCAAAGGGGAGAAACTAGAGGAGAGAAAAATTATTTTAAATATTCTGCAACCTAATTCATGCTCTATGAAGCATACCATTAGCACTGGTGTTTTTCCAAATAGATTACACTTCTATAAATGAGAACATAATTAAGAATAAATGGAATAACTTCTAAATGGCTTGAACACTTGGTCACCAAAAATGGATTACTGTTGTTGGCAGACTTCTCCATTCTTCTAATTAAAGTCAGCCATTTAAAACACTTTCTTCCTATTAATCTGACACATGTGATGAAGGAACTATGAAATTTAACACCCTCTAATGAAACTATTTCCACCTTGCACTTCTTCTCAGTAAATGGTGACATTCTGTTCCCCAAGCAAAAGAACCAGCCCTATGGATTTCTCAGGTAGTGAAGCCATGGGCAGTGTTTGACAGGTGAAAAAACAGATAAATCACTAGCTGCCTTGCAGTGACTTCGCTGAAGGTGGAGGAGGATGGAGACTGCCCAGACCATGCAGGCAACTTGCTCCACTGCCTGACTGTTCTCACAGAACTGTCTTTCCTTAAATCCAGTCTGAACAACTCATGCCCTAACTTCCAGCAAGTATTTCCTTTTCCTCCCACCATGCACCACTGTGAAGTGCCTGAGTCTGTCTCCTGGGTAACATCCCCCTACATATGGCAGGAGAAGTTCTTTGAGGTCCCCTTGAAGTCATCTCTTTTCCAGGCTGACCATCCCCAGCTCCCCCACCTTCTCAGAGGACAAATTCTCCAGTCCCTGATCAGCTTCATGGAGCTCTGCTGAACTCACTGCAGTTTATCTGTGTCCTCCCCCACTGGGTGGCCCAAAACTGGATGCAGTATCCAGATGCAGAGCTGAAAAGAGGCAGGTAATCCCTTCCCTTAATCTGCTGGCTGTACCCCTGCTTACACAGCCCAGGAGGCTCCTGGCTGTCTCTGCTGCCAGGGCACATGGCTGGTTCATGCTTGCCTGCCCACCAGGGCCCCAGGTTGTACCAGGTTGTGTGACCTGTCACACAAACAGGAACCAGGAGCACTTCTCTCTCATGTCCATAGATGTAACGGTGGCACCTGGGGCCATCTCTCCTGAAAAGGCATTGCCAGTGTGACTAATGGGTTAGTTGTAGAATCATGCTTTAAGAGGGAAAGACAAGGAAAATCTAAATCCTAAAACTCTGGAACAAAACGTTTTCCGAAATAATTTTTCAGTATACTAGGCAACATTGTTTCTTTGGGGACCATAAAACCACTGAGAAGTATGACTTATCCACCTGGAACTGGCCAATAGTTAGGCCCCTCTAAATTTGACATTAACTGTCCTTAAAGCTTCTGTGCACTCTCATGCACCTTAGGTCAGAATTCAAAATACATCAAAATAATTCTTCATGGACACTTTTAATACAACATCAACTGAGATGAGAGTAAAAATGTACTACATAAAGATTCACTACTGGGAAATCCCACAAACAGCTCTAGATAAAATCCTCTGTTAAAACTGATTAACTACCTGAGCCTCTGCTTTTCCTACTGTAAATTATGCACTAATTAACGTTTGCTTCCTACTACAAAGTGGCATTAGTATGACAAGAAACAAGATCACAAACACTAAAAAACACACACAAAACACCTGATTAGCTCCCATTACTGAAAAAGAAACCAAACAGATAATTAATTAGTCTTACTAATTATAGCTAATACTGGATCTTGTAAGAGATCAGTACACATCAGTGTAATTCCTATTCCTATACCCGAATATCATCAGAGGACCTGAACAAACACTTGCCTTTACTTTTTAATCATCTCAGCTGTCATTTCTAAGTACAGTACGGGAAGAAGTTGCCACTCCACTACATCTCATCTCATTGGCACTGGTGAGGCCACACCTCAAGTGCTGTGTCCAGTTCTGGGGCCCTCACTTCAAGAAAGACATTGAGGTGCTGAAGCATGTTCAGAGAAGGGCAGTGAGGGCGGTGAAGGGTCTAGAGAGTGAGTCATATGAGAAGTGGCTGGGGTTGTTTATCTTGGAAAAAAGGAGGTTCAGGGGAGATCTTACCACTTTTGAGAGCTACCTGAAAGGAGGCTGTAGCAAGGTGGGCATCGCCCTCTTCTCCCAGGCCAACAGTGATGGGACAAGAGGAAATGGCTGTAGAGTAGGTTCAGATTGGATACCAGGAATAATTTCTTCATGGAAAGGGTTGTTAACCATTGGAATGGGCTGCCCAGGGAGGTGCTGGACGCGACATCCCTGGTAGTGTTTAAGAAACAACTGCTAATGGCACTTTTGTGCTATGATCTAGTTGACAAGGTGGTGATTGGTCAAAAGCCGGACTCAATCTTGGGTTTCTTTTCCAACCTTAATGATTCTATTCTATGGTTCTATGATTTGCTGTCAACATGGAAACTTTCTTTTGCTAACTTGACAAACAGAAATAAATCCTAGATTCTGAACACATGTTAAGGATTTATCCGTTTTTTTACTAAGATAACGGAATTTAACAGAGGCCTGCATCTGGCCATAGAACTGCCTATTTTAAGTTTATATATGTTCCCCAGTGTATGCTTTACAATAAGTATTTCTCAATGTATTTAATTTTTCAGAACCTGAATGAACGAAATAGGACAGACTTCTTTTAATATACTACTTTGTCTCCATGTGTCCTGGTTCCAGCCAGGACAATGTTAATTTTTGCAGTAGCCAGGAGAGGGCATGGCCCGGACCCAGAGGTTATTCTGTACCACCTCGTGTCACTGCCAGAGGTGGAGAGAAGGGAGTCTCTTCCATGGAGAAGGGCCCTCTTTCAGGTCCGCATAGCATGGCGGAGGTGTGGTCAGGTACTGTCTGTTTCTGGGGGGTTTCTGTGTGAATCATTCCCCTCTTTCTGGCACCCTCTGTCAGTAGTATTGTTGCTGTTCATTATCTAATTGCTGTTTCCAGTAAATTGTTCTTATCTTGACCCATGAATTGGCTACTGAACCAATAATTATGTTGAACGACATGCAACATATGCAATTATATGTATGCAGTAGTGTCCCAGATCATCAGACAAAGAAATTATGGTAATGGGACTCTTTCCTTCAAAACATATTCTAGCTTATTTTCTGAAAATACATTTCTACAAGTAGAATTTAGTGCGTATAGCTTCACAAACTTCAGGAAAAAATGCAAACAAGTCATAAACAAACTAAAGCGCTGACCTTACCGACAAGTTTTTCTCATTTCATTAACATGGATGTAGACTTGGAACAACAGTATGAAGAGCTGATATTAGTCATTTCTCAAATGAAATTGTGCTGCTAGGTAATTCTGACAGCTTTCAACCACAGATAGCTCACACTAATGAAGATGGATGCTATATTAGCAGAGAGATGGTGGTAAGTTAAAACACTGCGCATCAAGGGAGCTGGGTCCTACTTGTGTGACTCAGGCTTTGGACTCATTTTGAGAGACAACTTAATTTAGGTTGTTTTTTTTTCTCTGAAGCACTGGAGTTTACCCTCATTGGTAAAAGCAAGGCAGAGAGGATCCAATACCATGGATGCTACCGCCTCACTGGAACTTCAAATGATTCTTCAGTTTCATATTAGAAGGAATTCCAACTTCTCCTTCAGAAGAATCAGCACTTTTGACAATGTGATTGCCTCTTGGGATCACTTAGGAGTTGTAGCTAGATAAATCCTTGACATCTCAGAGACACAGGACATGGACAAGTCCCTCAATCTCCCTTGTTTTCTTTACTGTGACACTGTAGTTGTCTCTTTTTGGCCTTTCACTACTTTTGTCTTGTTTTAGCATTTGTCACAGAGCAGTAGCAATCACTTTGTTATGGATGATATGTGACTATCTGTGAGGCAGATGTTCCCTAAACATCAGATCCTATGAGGCAGCTCATGTGAACCCCTGAACAAGACATCTGTTGTAATAATTGTAATAATTCACAGTGATTACAGGAGATTAGACTTAATTACAGAGTTAGTTTATACCTGCCCTACCTCACCTCTGTGTAACAAATTCTTTCTTTGCAACTGATAAATATTTTTTTCCTCACTCTAAAACACTATTTCTAGCTAATCCATTAGTTGGAAAGTCTCCTGAAATCCTCAAGTCCGAGAAGGAAACAGTCAAAGCAGTGAGTTAGGCTAAACTCTAGAAGGTGCATACAAAACCTTTGAAGAACAAGTTACCGCTCCAGAATCTCCCCCGTGCTTCCCCGTATGTAGAACACAGCCCCCAACAGCTGCTGATGGAGGACCAGATGATTTCTTTAAAGCAAAGAACATCCAGAGGCTCTAAGTCTCCTCCTGTTTCTCTCAAGCCCCAGCACATCTGTTCAGGACAGTGGATCTGCAGCTTGCCTTATCACACACAGCAACAGCAGACACCTGAAAGATCATAGAAGAGGCAAACATAGGAATTTCAAAGCCTCGGAACTGCTTACCCAAAGCATTCAGCACTAGCCATAGCTAAGTATATAGCAAGTACATTACTGTTTTCTCCCAGGATGCAGTTTTGATGATTTAGTGGCTTGAGATTATTTTTGTGTTTTGTTTTAGGGGGTTATTTTCTTTAAAAGACATTTTTGTCTGTTACAGAGAAACTGGATGAGAAACACTTTGGAAACAACCATCACATTCAAAGCAAGTAAGATTTTTTGGGGTTTTGTCCCATTCTCCATGGTACCACAATGGAAAAGAACATCCTTTCCACAAAAGAACATAGAGCAGCAGTAAGTTCCTGTCATAGCAGCACAGTACAAGCTTCTCTTGACTACTCTTCTTGTGCTGATGGTAAAAAATCCAGACACAATGTAAGAGGGAGGGATAAAGCAACTGCTCAATATAAGCTGTTGAGTGAGAAAAATGTTCTTACCATTACCAAAAGAAGTATATGCTCTAAGAATGTCTGTCCACCCCCAGTGTCACTTAACACAACTACTACGAAAGAGGTACTGCTAGTAATAGACCGTTCTGTCATCTGAAAAAGTTTGGACCTCTTTCAAAGAGCAGCATCAATTTCCACGACACTAACATTAACCTCTTTGCCATGATATTTTGTTCAAATTTCTTTGCAAGGGTCTCAGTACCAGGAAACAGGCCTCAAGCAAACTAGGATTGTCTTTTCTAGGTTTTAAAGGGAAGGATGAAGAGGTAACCATTTCCAATACTAGTGGAAAAAAGAAATAATGGTACTTAGTTGTCAATAAAGTAACAGTATCAACAAATTCTGCAATAACCTAATTCTAGCTTTTACCTGTGAATGACTTCAACTGAGAGGACTCAGATAGTGTTACCAAGCAAAAAAGACATCAAAGAGAAAGCAGAGAGCACAGAATATCCATGTTGATGTTTTAGTACTTAAGAGGCAGAGTGATTAATAGATAGCTCAAGATGGTCGAAATCTAAATTCTGCAAAAATAGGAAGACAAAAGGGGGATTCATTTTGTTAAAGAAATTAATTACCCTTGGAGTACCAGCCTCTGTAAGAAACAAATGAGAATGCACTCTTGCCCTGCCCACTACTGAGGTAGCCACCTTCACCTCTGTTGTCAAAACTATTTTTTGATTGAATGATTGGAGTACTTTCTTCTTACTTCCAATGCACAGCCAGGACAGGGACAGGATATGCATGACAATGGAATGGCTGTATACAGTGGGACTGTAGCCACCAGTAATATTTCAGAGAGAAAAAAACCAATTCTACAAGGGAATAGTTGTTTTCATTATTGAACAAGAAACCTTTTTCAAGAATTAATTTGCTGTATTCAGAAGTCTGAAAAATATATGCTGATTTCAGACAGCCATTCAATTCTTTGGGATTGATCCTGACAAAGCCTTTTGAAACTGATCAGTTCTCTAACAAGAACATCAGCACACTGGACTATTATACTTCTTATCCAACTACATGTTAATACCATTACTTCTGCTTAGACATGTATAGGCAACATACTCTCCTCCTCTGCTCTTAGGATTTTTATTTAATGTTATTCCTGAAAAAAACATGCTGGCACTTTAAGTCTCACATATTCAGCATTTGATTGATGATGTGGTATTTCACTTCACATGCCTCACATGCAAGAAACTCATGCACTTACAAAGAACATGATCTCCCCTTCAGCAGCCTGCAGATGCACACAGAGCTTCTTCCCAGATACTACTGACCAGTTACATTTTCCAAGTCATATCAAAATACCTGTGAGAAGGTATGTCACAGACAATTAGGGCTTTTTTCCTTTTTCTTAAACACATTACCACTTTGTGCTTGAGATGTGATAATTGTGTTCTGCAAGGCTCCATTCCTTCACTGCATGGCATGCAGAACTCCATGTTTCCTATGAAGCCCATCAAAATTAATAGGTATATTGCCTTTAGAGAAAGATTAATCCTTAACATTTACCTTAATTCCCTTTTGGCTTTCTATTTTCCTAAGGTGTCATCCTTCTCCTGTGTACTGACAAGCAATGAGAAAAAAAATGCTTCAGGGAGAAAAAAACAAGCTGAGTGGAATTAGGAGTAAACAGTGTGCTCGCTGGGAAGTAATTAAAAGCCATAAAGCAGGAAGAAGGCTGGAGGTGCCTAAAAGGCATTATAATTAAAACCTAATATATGTTAACTGTGAGTGAAGCATTGAAGTCATTGACATGAATGACAAAACTCCCACTGAATTCAACTGGGGCAGGATTTTACTCTGTAAGTGTTCAACAAGAAGGCCAGTTCAGCTTCAGAGAGATTGATTGGAGGTCTGTGGATAAAAAGAAACCCTGCTGAAAATGGGAACCGGTGATTTATATAGACAATGATATGAACAGTTGTGAAGTAGCCACCAAAGAAATGAAAAGAGAGAATTAAATCCAAATGAGTTAATCCTTAAGAAAAGGGAAGTATAATTTTTTTTTTTTATGTGATTAGGGAAAAAAAACAAAGACCATTACAAAGAAGACAGAATAAAGAAAAATCAAGAAAAACATGGAACAACTTTATCCAAACTAATAACCAGGAAGAAAGTGATGAAGCAGTTAAAAAGCTGTGATAACTTCATAGAGCTTAACTATTGATAAAAAGCATATTGGGAATACTTGGAAAATCTGAATTAATTCAGATAGCACATAGTCAATTTACCCATGAAACAGAAATGAATTAAGAAAGAAAAAGAAAGAGAAATTGCCATTCAGTATATCTAATCTCCAGAGCCCAGTTAAGTAACGGAACCACTCTTCAGAAACAGTCAATGCAGTTTCTGTGGTTTTAGCAGCATACTGTCAAAAAGTGACAACACAATGTAAGTTTGCCCAGACGTAGTTAATGGATTTACAAAAAACCCCCAAAATTTAGAAACATATTGAATACCACCACTATCCTATAACAAATATTCCACTGAAAGTACTACTTGTATAGGGAGTCTAGCAGGCTAACTAACTAATGTTTAATTTGACAAAACAAAAGAAATTTCATACTAGATACACATCATGTGAATAGCAAAAAAAACATGCAGAAGAGTAGGTGCTGAAGATTAGGTAAGAACCTGGAGTACAATTACAGCAAAAAGGGAATTGTGTTAATGTGGCTGGTATAGCCAAAAACCTGACATCAACAGTCAGCAAGCAATGTAAATACAGCAGCCTCTGAGCCCATTGAGTAACCATATTCTCCATGTCTGGAGAACCCTTACAAAGTCACTCCTTACCAGACCAACAAATCTTCCCAGGAAAATAATCTTAACATTGAGTACAAATTCATGAAAAATTATGAGGTGGAATTGTGAACATGCAACTTCCAGAAGGGATGTGAGAAGCCCTGAATACATTGTGGAAAACAAGTATTTTAAACAATACCATCAAGCAGACAATCTCCTAAAACAACATGCAACCTTTCATGATCTGATCTTGCAAGTCAGCAACTAAAAATATACATTTAATTACTTATTTAATTTGCCTGTGTGAGATTTAAGAAGAAAGGACACAGAGCCAAATGAGGGAGCTCAAGAGCTATGCATACTTAAACAGTGTCTCTAGAGAGTCCTAGTTGGAGCTCTCAGCTCTGGAGAGATTTCAAAGTCATCAGAGAAAGGGCAGAGGATGGTGTTTGTGAGGCATCACGAGCTCTGTCTCCACACCTTATACTCAGTTGGGCTGCCTAAGAGGTACTGGGTCTTCTGCAGACTATCCCAGACATCATAACACTTCCTATGCAACTGCACCTTCTCTTAAAGGGCTGGCAGCTGGCTGCCCTACCATGGCAAGCAAAGGCACTTCCAACTGCTCTCATCTCTACAGCACCCTCATGAGACACTCCTGGTATTCCTGCTCTGCAGTGCGAAGGCTTAGCAAGAAAATATTCCCCTCAGACACGAGTCGTAGTCTGTCCCCAGACTGCGCAGCTTGTTCTTACAGCCGTACAAATGCTCCCTGGAGACCTGACGCATACTCTCGCGCACATTCTGCAGGGAGCTCTATTCTTCTCTCTTCCCAACATCCACGTACAGTATACAAAGTGCAAATAGGGCAGTCTAAAACTTTCAACAAGCACACATTACTTATTTATTCTTACTGCAGTTCCACAAGGATGTAAGAAAAAGACAACCCAACCAGCAATTGTCCTATTTCCTTTGTCCTACATTTTGTACCCACTGATTCATATTTACATTTCCAGTCATTTTTAGAATGGTACATTTATTTTTATGTACCAGGTCAGGTCATTCTAGACATACAATTGGTACTCATATCTGCAAATTTTGGAAGGAAAAGGTCTCTTCAAACACTATGAAGAGCTGAGATAACGCTGACAAGATTTAGATTATCAACAAGAAAATCACCTTAATAATTTTGCACATTCATTACTAGTGAGGAAATAACAAGCTTCTTTTTAAGTAAGAAGTTATTTGTTTCTGTCCCTCTACAGAAGTGATATTCAAAGCTAAGACAAGGATATAAGAATAGTTTTGCTCGTGAGTTGCATCATATACGTATCATAATGTGCAACATTATGCACTATTTTTAAAGCTGTAAAAATCAGACATAAGTCATCCCTGCTTCACAAGTCACCTATAAGGAAGCATTTAATGTTTTTTTACTCTACTGTGACTACATAATTGAAAAGTAAGTACTAAAAATGTTTAAACATGAGATTCAATGGCTTAAAATGAATACTGACACAGTAAAAATAGATTCCTTGAGAGAATTAACTAATCATTAATAACTCAAATTGACAAAGGTAGCACTAACCAATTCTGGCTTCAAAGTAATTCTTATAAAAATGGGTGTAAGGGGAGAGCAAGCTAATGAAGTGAGACTCATTTCTCCGAAAATAGTAATGAATCTACAGCACATTAACTCATTACAGAATTATATTTTTATTTCAGGATTTCCTTTCCAGATCAAGAAAATCACAGGTCACTTAGGGCAGGCTGAGAAGGGAAAAGATAATGCTTTTTATTACCAGAAAAGAAAGGTCAATTTTATGTTAGAAAAGGCGATCAAGTATCTGAAAGGTGCTTACCAGAAGTAATAATTCAGTTACAAACATAAATGTACAAGCTACGTTGAATACAATTTATTTGAAAACTGCATTGTTAAATAGAGTGCCCAGCTAGCAGGACTGTTATGCCACACTAAATTAAAGACTAACCTGAAAATCACATTTTTATTCATGAAAGTGTAATCTGACCCTCAAACTTGACAACAAAGTCTGAGGTCTCCATGGGGACCAAATCAACCTCCATGTACAGACTTTACCAGGCTGAAATGTGTGTGCACTGTAAAGCACAGGCTTTTGGCTTCAGAGAGTGATCCGAACCATTGTACATGCATAAACCACATGGAGAGTAGAGGCCCAGAAGACCTTTCAGAAGTGTCAAACTTACAATGCATGGCTCTACAACACAGCACACATGTTCAGAGGCTTCAAATAAAATCGTTCCTATGTTCAGAGTCCCAGATGAGACTACTATGAAATGCTGATGTGCAGCAGCTGGAGCAGGGGCATCTGGGCTATAGTTATCAGGTATCCCTAAATCCCAGGCACATCTATAAAGTATTCAAAATGTGCAAAGATTTCTAGAGAATACAGCTGAGAAAATCCAGACATACATGTGTGCTGGATTTGACTGGGATAGAGTTACTTTTCTCCACAGTAGCTAGTGTAGGTCTGCATTTTGGATTTGTACTGAAAACAGTGTTGTAACACAGGGATATTTTAGGTACTGCTGATCAGCGCTGACACAGCAGCAAGGCTTTGGGCCTCTCCTGCTGCCCTGTCAGCAAATTGGCTGAGGGTGCCCAGGTTGTTGTTAGGGGACACAGTTGGAACAGCTAACCCAAACTGACCCAAGGGATATCCCATACTGTACGTGTCCTGCTCAGCAATAAAAGCTGGGGCAAGAAGAAGTGGGAGGACGTTTGGAGTGATGACATTTGTCCCAAGTAACTAATCCCAAGTAACTGTTATACACGATAGAGCCCTGTGTTCCTGGAGATGCTGAACACCTGCCTGCCCGTGGGAAGTGGTGGATGAATTTGTTGTTTTGCTTTGCTTGTGTGTGTGGCTTTTTCTTTACCTCTTAAACTCAATCCATGAGTTCTCTCACTTCTACCTTTCCAATTCTCTTCTCTATTCCATGGTGGGATGAAGGAAGCAGTTGGGTGGTGCTGAGCTGCCAGCTGGGGTTAAACCACAACAGTCCTTTTTGGCACCCAGCACGTGTCTTGGAAGGTTCAAGATAACAACAGATTTGATTGGAATGTGGCAAATTGCAGTAATGGCTGTTATTGCTGTTTATCTATAAATTGGCAGGCTTCTGTGCTTGCAATGGGGCTTGCTTGCCTCACTGTAAATTAGAGTCCAGTGCTTGTTAGTGGCTGCTTTTTGTGTAGTGCTGTACTGCTTATGACCTTACTCTACTGTGCCTGGGAACATTTTTGTCCCAGCAGTGGCCATGTGCCTGGGCTGGCAGATCACCAAGGCATCGCTGCTGTTTCTGTGCTGCTGTACTGGACAGGTTGAAACTCCAGTGAGAGCTTGAGGCGAAGGGACCGTGACCCATGGGTAAGTCCACAGGGGAGCAGGACATTTCAAAGTGTCTGGCTGTGGACAAGCCCAGACCAGGTGAGGTGCTTCTTGAAACGTCTGTGCCCATCGCTATGTCTGTGCCACAGCAGGTGTGACCTCTGCAGGGAGTGTGGTCCGAGGGGAAGTCCATGTTGGAGAATGGACACCTTGAAGCATCTGTGGCTGTGCATGAGGACATGCTGGAGCATGTCAAAATGCGTGGCTATAGATAAACCCATGTACAGCCCTGGAGGGACTCCAGCCATGGGTCAGTCATGTTGAAGCAGGTTTATTTCTGAAGGGATTGTAGCTCATGGACAAGGCCACACTGGAACAGATGCACCTCAGAGTGGTTGTGGCTGTGGATAAGTCTATCACAACAGGTATACCCCTGTATCGACCCTGGCTCATAGACAGACTCTGGCTGATAATGGGTAAAACACTATTACCTATGTTCTACACATGCACACACCGAGAGTTCAAATTACTTCATGAACCTCCTAGCCAGCTTCAATTTAAAGTGTTCACCTAAAAACTTCATTTAGCCTCTGCAGCTGCTTCAATCACTGAGCTGGCTTGGCACTCTGGTCAGGCGAGACAGCAAGCAAAAGGACTTTGCAAAAGCTTCTTTTCTTTTTTTTTTTTTTAAGTCTTTACTTTTGTGTGGGTAAAGGCAGTCGCATTTATATTCCTTGAAATAAATCTTATTTGACACAGCTATTCTGTCTGACTCTGCAAGGCAGACTGGTTTTTGCCAGGAATAAAAGCTGTGATCATTATAAAACTGTGAGAAAAATTAATGTAATATAAAAGGAACAGTTATTTTACGTGTGCATATGCACACAAACACTGCACAGTCACATGAGACTTTATCCCCTGATCACACAAACAAGGAAACAAATTGATTACATTTGCTGAGGATGCCTTCGAACAACACTACTAGATATTTTCTGGAGGTGGGGCTGAGAGAAAGCACCAACGCAGTTTAATCAGCGCTTGCTATTTTTTTCTTATTAACACTATGTCTGATAATTCAGTTTATGGAAGCCTACGGATAATTTAAAAGACCACTGTAATGCCAGTTACGCTAATGATTTTCCCTGCAGACTTCAACTGATCAGGGTATTTCCCCTCAGTTTTCTGTTTATAATTCTGCCTTGCTCAACACTGATTCTAATTTGAAGTTATAGTCTCTTTTGCATTTAAAAAACCAAATTAATATTCTAGGCAAATCATACCTTCCTCTGGTAGTACTATACTTAGATTTTCTTACTAAAATACCAAGTTCTTCTACTTTGAATGTTTTTTTATTTTTCTTACTAAATTCCACTTTGACTATGTATTACCTTCTGTTACAGCAATTCTCAGTAGAAAATCTGAAATAAACATTTTAAAAAGCCATAATTTTCAAGTCTCTTGAGAAACAAACTGTGTCTAAATTATGCAGTCCTACTTTAGACTGAAAATATTTCAAAATCTCAGATTTTTACTCAGTACATTGCAACACATTTCAAAATCTCTGGTTGCATTTGACATTGCAGATTGACTTCGTTATGTACAAACATCCCTCCTTGTTTGAAGATTCTCCAGTCAGACAGTTCTGGCTGCTTTTTGCACTTCCTCTGTATTATTTCAAGTACCAAGGAAAATTCTTTGTTGCACTATGGCTTGCCTTAATTCTTAAGCATCTTTTTTTAACTCAGCCTGTCTTTGTACACCAGCATAAGGGCTGAACACTCTAAGAAATCACTTCTACGACTGCCAGCTCGCAGAAACTCCCCACACAGCCTCATGTTTTCAGTGAGAAGGAACCACACACTGCTGCTTGATGGCCAGGGAATGTCACATTAAACATTTTGCTCTGCCTCTCTCCCCAGCGGTCCCTGATGCTGCCTCCAGTCCAGGCTGTTGGGTGGAGAGGGAAGATGTCACCATGTGTGCCAAGCAACATGTCAAGCGCCCTAATGGCTGAGTGGGGTTTTCTCTAGCTGCCTTCAGGGGAAAAAAAAGTATCAATCTGCTAGCAACGACCATACCTAAAAAAAACAAACCTAGCAAGGAACTAGTAGTTAAAATGCTTCTCTCTCTTAATTGACACATCAGTTCTGTACATTGCCAAACAAAGGGAGTTCTGACTAAATATTTCTCTCCCACTCTCTCCCTCTATGAAAAATTAACATGCACAGGATCACTCTGATGAAGAACAGTGTGAAAGGGGCTAACAATAAAAGAGTAGTATGAAGTGACAAAACATTCATTAAGGATTAAAAGAAGAAAGGTGGCTTTATACACTGCCAAAAGTTTTTACTTAAACAGGCTATTGCATCTTGCCCCGACTATATAGAACCACACAAGGCTGACACCAGAATAAATCTCAACTCTATAAAAAATTTACTGACAACACAGACTATGAGAGAAGAGCTTGTTTACCCTCATCCTCCAGCTCCTGCCTTCCTGCAAAATTCAGCAGTTTAGTGCTGCATAAATCTGTGTAACGTTTCCTGGAACTTTTCCATCCAGTTGAGAACTTTGGAGACACAGAGACTGCTGGCACTTCAAGGAAAGGTGGGCAAACCCTTACTTGCTGTGCTAGAGGACTCCCCTACAAGACACCAAGAAAAGCAGAGGAGATAGAGGGCCAGGAGGAAGGTAGTATAACACAGCTACACCGTTTTAATTTTCCAAAATTTGGGCTGGTGGGAGAGAAGGGCATGTCCACACAGAAAGAGCATGCTTCACACCCTCACCTGAAGGTGCTGGAGTGGTAGCAGTGCTGTGCAGTATGTCAGGGACTGCAGTGGGGTAAAGCACTTCACTCCCATCTAACTCTCAGTATGCCCTGCAGGGGTGTGGCATGCAGGCACCAGGGGAATCCCACCATTTTTCCTGCCACAACCCAGATACTCTCATGCTGATTCAACTACACCCACAACTAGGGCTCCTCTGGACTTCTGTTCATAACAAGGGGATAATTTTTCAGTCAAACACTCAACTCAGTACTAATCTCATGCCTGAAGGTTTCAGATTCCAGTCTAAACTACCCAATACCACTGTGCTATTTGCCTTCCCCTTTCTGTTGGTATGAGGAACACTTTCTGTGATAAAGGCTAATGAAACCCTAGGAAAGATGGCCAACCCAAATACTGCAGGTTTTTGTGAACAAACCTGCTGTACAAACATCATCCAGGATGCTTTAGGTTCAATTAATCTTATCTTGGGCCAGGATGGATAACGTGACTTAAGAATTCTTGGGAAAACCTTCCTATCTGATTCTGTTGTTTGTTAAAAGGCTATTAACCACCTTCTTCCTTTGCCTCTCCACCATATAACACACTATCTTGAAATTTAGTTTAAAAATAAAGTTTAAGCCCTCCAAGTGCAATAAAGAGTTGAAACAGGCATCTTTTTATGACAAAGGAAAGTTATCCAGTGGAAAACACACCTCATGCTGAACTAATGTTGACGTGAGCCAAAAAAAAAGATTTCATCATAGATTTGTCAGCATGTGCACCTCCACAATCCCTGGAGTTCTGTCCATGTGGTCCTATGACACCAGAGAGTGACATACAGGAGATTAATTTTGGCAGTGGAACAATAAACAGAATGGACAATGTCTATTTGATGCCCAGCACAAACTGGCAACATTGAAATACAGTAACATGGCCTTGGGCACTGCCCACGCTCTGCTCAACACTCCCACTGAGGACTGATGAAAACAGCTCTCCCCAAGAGGTGACCTGGCAGGTGACCTAAAATGAATAATGAAATGCATGGTGGGGGAAGATAAACATGGGGAAGGGGCGCAAACTGTGACTGGCCTTCCATGCTGACTCAACAGCCATGCTGGAAACATGAGATCCCATTTGCAGACAGCTCCCTTCATCTCCTCGGGAAGTGACAGGAAGGATTCTCTATCTTTGTATCAGGTTTCTATGGCCAGGTTTTGGTAGCGGAGGGCTACAGGGGTGGATTCTGTGAGAAACTGCCAGAAACTTCTTCCATGTCCAGTAGAGTCAATCTCAGGTGACTCCAAGATGGATGTGCCACAGGCCAAGGCTGGGCCAATCAGAAATTATGGTAATGCCTCTGTGATAACAGATTTAAGAATTTTAAAAGAAGTTATTGTGAAAATGTAATTGCAGCCAGAGAAGAGCAGAGTGAGAACATGTGAGAGGAACAACTCTCCAAGGTCAGAGGAGAAGGAGGAGGAGTAGGTACTCCAGGCACCAGAGCTGAGATTCCCCTGCAGCCCGTGGTGAAGTCCACGGTGAAGCAGCTGTGCCCCTGCAGCCCATGGGGATCCAGGTGGATGCAGATATCCACGTGGATGCAGATATCCACCTGCAGCCCCTGGAGGAGACTCACACCAGAGCAGATGCCTGAGAGAAGGCTGTGAACCCGTGGGAGGCCCGTGCCGGAGCAGGCTCCTGACAGGGAACTGCAGACCCATGGAGAGAGGAGCCCATGCTGGAGCAGATTTCCTGGTGGAACATGTAAAACCCTGTGGGGGACCCATGCTGGAGCAGGCTGTGCCTGAAGGACTGCACTCCATGCAAAAGTGAGCCTCATTGGAGCAGTTCATGGAGAACTGTCTCCCGTGGGAGGGACCCCACAGTGGAGCAGAGAAACGACTCCTCTCCCTGAGCAGTGGGAGAAATGATGTGTGGTGAACTGACCATAACCCCAATCCCTGTCTCCCTGCACTGCTGGGGGGCAGGAGGTAGAGATGAGAACGAGCGAGGGGTGGGGAGAAGGTGTTTTTAAGGTCTTATTTTACTTCTTGTTATCCTGCTCTGATTTTGTTAGTAGTAAATTCAATTAATATCTCTAATTCAAGCCTGTTTTGCCTATGATGGTATTTGGTGAGTAATCTCTCTCTGTCCTTATCTCAACTCCAGAACCCTTAGTTATATTTTCTCTTCCCTGTCCAGCAGCAGAGGGGAGTGATAGAGAGGCTTTGGTCTTTGGTCTGGCATCCAGCCAGGGTCAACCCACGACACCCTTCCACGTGTCTCCCTAGAAAAGGATGTTCTAGGCCACGCCAAAAATACCAGCATGGCGTGTTTCCACACCACTGGCTTGATGGTTTGATCACTGCTCTGACTGTTCTGACAGGGTGAAAAAAGAGGCTGAGAAAAAAATGTCAGTTACATTTTATCATTTGACAAAAGTTTGATGGAACAATGCGAAGCTTTAGCTGGTACTGGACTAGGACATCCATCGAACTGGAAGGAGGCCAAAGGGCAGAAATCAGAAGAGCTGTAAAAGATTCAAGTGGAAATATCTTTTAGCAAGAGATCTTTCATCGTTTATACCCACTCTTGTTTTGAGTGTTTAAAATACCTTACCAGAAACTAAGGTTAATTATTGTCTCACCCTCAGTGTTGGACATGTCATTCCATAAACTTTTTTAACCTAGTGTTAAGAAAGATAGCATTCCTAAACAGTGCGAAATTAACCTGGGTTTTTTGTATTTCTATTTAGCATGGCTCTGGCACTAAGACCTGCATCCACAAAGCAAGCTTTAGAGAACCTTAGCAAGCACTGATATCTCCTCAGACAATCAGAGGTGTTCAGCTCCCACTCTGCTATAATACCTCAAAAATCTCCCTGTTTGGCAGAAGAGATTTGTCCTGACGAGGAAGGGTGCCAAGGCTGGTGGAGCCAAAGACCTCTGCGCCAGTGTGGGCCAGGTGTCCCCACAACTGGGAGGAACCCAGGGCACAGCACAGGGACATCAGCACCATCCTCATGAGGATTTTTCAAGGACCAGAGAATCCACTGCCCCACACCCGGAGCAATCACAGCATGTCTCTGCCAGGAAACTAAACAGTCTTTAAAGGAGGCATCAGAAGAATCCCCTGGCAAATGTTCAGCTTTTCAACCTCGTCCATTCACTCCTCAGAATTCAAGAAATGTTAAACATTTTTTAGCATTTTAGTCCTTTAGGAAGGGACTTACATGTTATGTTGAATTGGGACCAAAGACTTACACCTGAGATGTGCTTTTAACAAGACACTACTTGGATAATCTACTGGACAAAGTGCATGTTTTCATCCAGAAGGTTCTATCAGTTTTAATGTTTTGGTCAAATTTTGGACATAAACAGGTTAACAAGAATAAAGCAAAGAGATGCTACAAAAAATGTGTCCTTGATTGCCTTATTTTCTCCTCCCTTTTATTTTTTTGTCTTTTTCTCCTGTTAAAAGACCCAAAAAACAGTGTTAAAGGGTAAGATTTCAAAGTCTGTAAGTGTTATTACATGAGGAGCCACAACACATCATATGGAAACTGCAATTGAAGAGGAAAAGATTTCTATCATTAAAGACCCTGGTCTTGCCAAAAGCAAATGTAGATGAATGCAGACTGACAAGCCCTGAAACAAAGAACCAAACTGACAGACTATCAGCTAAAAGAAAGATTCTGCAGCATAAAAAGAGATTGGAAGTTATTAAAGAAAAATCCTTTAAAGCCTTTAGCCAAGTATCCAGTTGTAGTAAAGAAAGTAAACAAGAAGTTAGGTAGTATTGCTAAAGGAATATAAATCAAGGCTGTTGATATCACTGTAATGACACAGTAGCTAAACTTGCAGAAGAAATATCTAGTACACTTTCAGAGCACATGCACTAGAGGGAAATACAACTTCCTTTTTGGCAGGTTGAGCAAAAGAGCTATGAAATACTAACAGTAAATGCATCAAACTAGTAGTCAGAAGCAGTATCTGTAGTCCTCCCATCAATCAATCTTATTTTTTAATGAAGGATTATTTCAATCATTATTAATAGTTTTAATTTAAATTTTGGAGATGCACAGCTTGCCATTAGAGAGTGGTAAAGCAGAAATCTGATATTGAGCATACCCAAGAGCTCTGTATGAGACAGTCATAACTGCTTCTGTGGGACAGACTGGCTACAAGTGAGTTTTCCCTTCCACAAAATGGTATCTTTTGTAACAATTGCTGTCCTTCTTGATAATTTTCTCCAGCATTTGCCAACAAATATTGAAAAATAAGAAAAAGATGCTTTCCTTCTTCTCTTCAGTTGCAATGCTCTTTCCAGCTTTAAGGGCAGCCAGAAAGTCACTGAAATTGCTGGATTTTCTCTTATTCCTTTGTTAAACTTCCTACAGGTCACTGAAGTTCTAGTTCATTATTACCAGGACTGCATATGCCTGGGGTATATCTCTTTGATATAATATTGATGACAAATGAGTTACACTGTTGCCTAATTTGGTATTCTTTAACAGTGGTAGAACTGAATGGTAACATATTTATCACAAATGAGAACACTTAGTATACTAGCTGTTAGTGTGGTTAAAATTTACCTGTTTATATGTTTCTCATCAGAGACACAAAGGTAAAAAATAAAAGAAATATCAATCTAAAAATCACTCATTTAAGGAAATGTAAACAAATACATATTCATAAAGAGCTCCAGGCTTTGATCAGGCATTGCTCCCCAAATACAACCTACCTCTGATATCATCAGTAGAAGAAAATCTCAAATTGTGGATTCCCGCCCTGAAAATGAAACTTCTTCACCAGTTTCCAAGAGCTCATACAAGAGAACTGTTACAGAAAACACACAGCACCTAATTTCAGAAGTTGGCAAAACAAAGAAAAAAGAAAGGTTTATAAACAGCATCATGAAGCTAACTGAAACAAGAAGGAAAGTTAAATCCAGGGAAAAAGAAGTAGCAATACCAATTCAATGGAAAACTATACAAAGAAGAAAATGCAAGAAGAAACTGATACAGGAAATTAGTATGATGACAGTATGAAGCCCAGTAGCTTTCATGTTCTTTTACAATGTTCTTGATGACTTTTTATATGAAATATATTTCTCTGTTACAGGTTGGTTGGCAACACTGCATGATGCATCATTCCTGTTTTGGACTTTGCTTTCTGCAGGCCATCACAGCCTAGTAATCACTCTGAGTTTGATATCAAATTTCCTCCACCAGGTCTTCCATTGGGATAAGAACTGGAGTGGTGTATACCTGCTGGGAACCCAGTCATTTAAATCAGTGTTTACTTTGCTTGTAGCACATGAGGTGATTACATCTCTCCAAGCATCCCAGAGGCCATCCTCAAGACCGGACCAGGCTGCTGTGCAGAGGAGGCCTGCAGTGTCCATCAGCAGAGCTGGCGTGACACGGACAAGCGCCAGGCTTGCCTGCCTGCCCCGACGGCAGATGCTCACTGCAGAGAGCACCTTCACGGCAGCACCATATGCCAGAAAGGGAGAAAGAGCCACTGTCTGCTGCGGATGGCTGCTCCCGAGCCTGCTGCCATCCGCCCAGGGAGGCGCTCAGGAAAGCCAGGCTTTAGTTCTGCACATTGTGTAAACACGCTACACCTTCAAGTCTAATAAGAGCCAAGAGCACCACTGAGAAACAAGCATCAGGAGCTCCACCTTAACCACACAGCACTGTCAGTTCTGTGCATGTGTCTCCCTGAAGATTAGTGTGAACTGCTGGTGACTGGGGAGGACTTCGTGAAGGCTCAGCACGACTGAAAAATATGCAGTTCACTGCCACTTTTCCGTACTGAAAGCTATTTCTAAATACATGAACTAATATGAACTCTGGGGCAGGTACCTTATTTTGTTGTGGATTCATACAATTCTCAAGAAAATAGGGGTTGGTCTACGACTGCAGCAGCATAGCACTGCCACAGCAACAACATGAGAACAACGTAAATGTCAGTCATAGCACTGAGATCCTTCAATATATCTGCCTGTGACTCAAACAGAAAATCAGCAGATTTTCAAACAAGGCCTGCCATGGAAAAGCAATTTAAACTCCAAATCAGCTGAAGTATAAAATTCTTTCTCTCAACAATTTTAAGACAACAAAGCCATAAGGAAGTGCTAAAGTCATTATAAAAAAAAATACAAAATGTTTCTCCTTTTTTTTTTCGTGTAGAGTTTTACAAATGAAAGCAGCAGTCTGTTTGCTGTGATCAGAACTGCTTCCCTATCCTGAGCTAAGTGAATAATACCTCTCACACAACAGCAAGATAAAACAGTTCATGCAGATTTTCTTGGTACTTCACAGAACAAAGCATCCTAAGAACACAAACAATTAACAGCTGTTAGTTCTTGTTATCTTTTTCTTTACAAAATGGGATGCATAACAATTTGTCTAAATGACTGAATACATCACACATTCCTTCCTCCCTGGATCTTTAAGAAGTAGATGAGTATCACATGAGTATCACTGCCTCACTCAGGTTAAAAGTCGTATCTTCTCATGTTCCTGATCATACAGGTATCTTTCGCTCCCTTTTCAGTATTTCCTTTGTCAAGCAGATATGTGTTTAACGAAAATCAAATCCTTAGTGGAGACAAGACGTAAAATGTCATGGAAAACAGAGACAGCAACTAAAGGCATTCCCCAATTTCCAGTGTTTTGTCAGCATACACACTGAGCATACTTACAAAGCCTTGCATCATTCGAACAAGTGTACAAGCTACAGGGTGGAAAAAAAATCCTAAATTATAGTTTAATTAACTGTTAAGTCTTATTCCTGGGGCCATCTGCCCTTCACTCAGAAGCCACCATTGGCACCCTCCCACATGACTAACAACCATTAAAGGTCCTCTTGCCTTCAGCATCCCCTGGCAAAAAAACAAATACTTAATCTCATATAACAATACCATCTAGTGGTAAAATAGATTCATTACACTGGGAATCTCCCTCGTATTTTCCTACAGCATCACCAGATAGACACAGCAAGAGCAGAAAACGTCTCCTCACACACAAAACTCTGACCAGCACCTGAACAAATTCATAACTATTAATTTCATCTAAACATATTCTTAGCTTTAAGCACATCGCTCCATGTAGAGCAGATGAGTCTGTACCCTTCTAAAGGATATTAATGCAGTGATGCCTTAAACCATCACCTAAGGAGCAAAGACACAAATCGAGCCAGGAATCATTGCAAGGCACAGCATGACCTGTTACAAGTGTGCTGGCTACACGTGCGGAAAAACAGTGTGTCCACAGCTCTTCTGTGACACGTAACAATACAAGAAATGCAAATTTCTCCTGTTCTGAACAGAGTAAATAGAGAAGAAAGTGCTTAATCCTCTCTACATAAAGACAGAAATTGTATTCAGGTGGTATCTTGAACCAACTTCCCCTGTGTGACTCCACTTATCCGTGGTAGCTAAAAAGAGTGAAAACTGAATATAAAGGCAAATTGTTACATTTAGCTGCAAAACCTTTAGGAGAATGTGAGTAGTTTGAGACAGCAGAATAAAGGCTGGAGTGAGTCAGCAAGGCAGAAAGACCATAAATAGGAAACAGGAACAACTTGTTTTACAAAACAATAAATAGTAGTTACACTGATGATGCAGAGCTAAAAAGGTATTTGACATGAAATGAAATTATTCAAAGACAGAATCCTGTACTAATGCAAAGGGACAATTTGCTCTTCTTCAGTGGGCTTTGTGGGAACGTTAGCGCATTGTAAACAACATATTACCAAGAAGTGCATATTTGTGAAGGGCAAATTAAGCCAATACTCAACTGTAGGAACAATTTCACACATAAAGAAGTGTCATGTACAAGTCTGGCTTGTTATCAGCATGACCTCTGGAATTTTTCTCTCTCAGAAAAGAACAAAAAGCCAAAAGCTGAAGCAGTGTTATACCCAGAAAAAAAACAAACATTAAACTTGCACCCTATCAACCTACACAGAGATTTATTCGTAGCAAGCTACAAAGTTCTGCTTACACTGGAACACAAGATACTACAAAAAGCACTTTGAAATATGTTTTTATAAAATCAAGGCAATTACTTTCATAAAATGTGATGGTCTAGAAACCTTCTACAACTCTTAATTGCACCTGTTGTTTTTCTACAATAAATTAATCTGAATTAATGAATCATTTTTTAACTCCTAAGTTCCTTGCATCACATATTCATCTAAGAATCTTGAAAACTATTTAAATGCCCATCTTTCTCACATTTAAAACTAATTATCTAATTCAGCGAGACTAATAATGTAACTATCACCCCATGAAAAACTGATGCTCTTCAGAACCTCCTTTAAGAAGCCTTTCACTTAATGAAAAGATCAGCAAAAAAAGCAGATTTCCAAACATGGAACATTTATTAATCAGCAATAAAAACTTCCTATTAAAATTAGCAACAGCAGTGAATCCAAGTTATTCAGAATGCTATTATGAGTTAAGGTGATAATAAGGGAATATGGTGACAACCTCTTATGAATAAAAAATGATGGATAATACTATGTTTTAAGAGATTCTGAGCAGAAATGTCATTGGGATCATACAGTTTCCCTCCAACATATACTATTGCTACCCTCAAATATACACAGTTACATTATCATAAGCTTCAATTTATTATTTTAAATGTTAGTTACCAGCTCTAATACATTTTGGTTTTAAATCTATTCATAAAACTCTTCACACGGACAACTAAAATTAATTTGAAATTCATCCTTAACAGAATCAATATTTGGTTGGTATCTGTAATTTATCAAGACTGTTTGCATAGGGAAAACATTGGTTTCACTGCTGAATTTGAGGCAGGAATTGACATATTCTATAGCCCAAGGTTTCAAAAATGGCATGAATTAGGATCTCAGACCAGAATACTTGCTGGAAAAAGATTCCTGAAGCAGCATACCTGCTCTGCTCAGTTCACATGCACTCTGCTCCTCATACCAACAATGCTATACACTCAGGTCTCTACAGAATTTCAACCTGTGTAATGACTATTGACTAACATAATTTCATTCAATTAAATAAAAATCTAAAAGCAGCACTTCAGAACTAAACTATACCACTGAACTGAACTCCTTGTAATTTTTTGGTTTTGGAGAGAAGTTTTATTTATAAATGATTTGTCATTCCTTGCTGTTACTTGCATTTAAATGAATACCTTAGGAAACGAACTTCTTTACATGGAACATCAGACTGTCATAATTGTTATAATCATATCATTAAAAAAACTTCTTGCATATTGTAGAAACGCTAGAAGTAGTATTCAATCATGGAAAGTAGCTTTCCATCATTCCTACCTTCATGATTCTTAAGACAAAAATTGCAAGGGGTCAATTATCTTAAAAACTGAAAAATGAACTTCCTAAAAAGCTTTCGTAGATTAGGAGATGTGATTGAAAAGTCTCATTATACAGTTTTCAAGATTCCCTGATGTCTGCTGAAAGGGCATCATGGCAGGACACAAGCAGTCACGATTACTGAAGGTGTCCGGGAGAACTTTGTTCTAGAGGTACTGGGTGGGCCAAGCAGGATGCTGCTTGCCAGCATCTGCTGGTCACTGACAGGTAGAGCTGCCTGGGACAGGGTGGCAGCCAGGGCTGTATTGACCATGCAATACTGGGGTCCAAGGTCCTGGCAAGTAAGAAATGGAGTACTGCAGAGTTCTAGCCTGGGACCTGTCCTGCTTAATGTCTTTATCAGTATCTTGGAGGAGACAGTGGAGTGCACGAACTGTGAGAAATTCTGCAAGGAGAAAAGCCAAGTGCTGCCCTAGGGAAGATAGCCCCCCTGCTGCAGCCCAGGATGGGGAGGGATAGGCTGGGAAGAAGTTCTGCAGAAAGTGCCCTCCTGGGCAGCTGAGCATGGGCCAGACCTGTGTCCTAGCTGGAGGGAGAGCCAGCAGCCCCTTGGGCTGTATTAGTAGGGGCACAACCAGCAGATCAAGAGAAGAATCATTCTCCCTTCATCACTCAGAACTCACTAGACCTCATCTAACTGTGTCCAGTACTAGAAAGACAAGGACAAACTGGAGGGAGGTCAGCAGAGAGCCCCCACGATGGCTGGGGCTCAAGCACTTGCCCTACAATGAGAGACTAAGAGAACCAGTACTTTCTTAACCTAGAAAAACTTCGGGGGTATTTGACAGCAGCCTGACAGTGCCTACAGGGAGGTTAACAAGATGGAGCCAAGCTCTTCATGGCACGAGGACAAGAGACAACGGATGTAACTTGAAATGAGAGGTTCAGAATGGATTTAAGGATTAAAATTTCACCCTTAAGGGCAGTCAGGCAGGGAAGCAGGTTGCTCAGAGAGGCTGTCCATTCCTTCCTCTTGGATGTTTTCAAGACAGGACTACTTAAAGCTCTGTACAATTCAGTCTGACTTCAGATCTGAATGTGCTTTGAGCAGAAGTGGACTTTGAGGCCCCTTCTCCTGAATTTCCCTGTGATCCTACGGCCCTAAGACTAAGTGATAACCTATCTCTTTCTTATCTTCCTACAGGACGCAGCATATATGCTGGTTAAATAACTAGAAGCAAACAGCTTCCCTTAGTTTGAAAGGAGAGTTATATCTATCCATGTTAAAATTAGAATCAATAAATACAAATAATACTTTACTGTCAATGTTCAAATACTTCCACTTTGGCATTTTATGCATCGCCAAATATTACTTACAAAGTTTTGCTGCTGTTTTGAAAACAGTCATGCAGATAATGGATTACTCCTCTTTCAGCTGCACAGTAATAATAACCCTAAAAACCATCTGGATATTCCAGAGTCTGAGGATTCATTGACCACAAAGAAACTGATGCACTTTTCAGATGACATTAGTTATTTTCTCAGCTAAAAGAACAGGAAGAATACACATGAACATTCACACTACCAAGGTGCACATCTGTTCTGTTCCAAGATCAGATGAAAACTACTCTTTAATTATTTTCATGAACATTAGTCACAACAGGTTTTACTTTATTAATCATCCTGGGTTTCTCCTTATGATATTTATTAGCAAACAAAAATTTCAAGAATTCTTGGAACACATGTTAGCATTATATGCCCCACTACACATCTTATATATGAGCAATTAAGAAACTACTTCTACATAAACTGCAGTAAGCTTTATGGCAATCTTCACAAATTCCTGCGAAAAAAAAAAATCACTCATTCTGGAAACCACAAACCTTATTCTCACTCTCTGAAACATTCTGACTTTTTAACACATATTAGGCCTAAATCACTACCATAATCTCAAGCTAGAAATAAATTTAACCAGGTAAAACATAAAATGTTCAGTCCAACATTACAGCGCACTAGCTCTGTTACCTTTGCAACCTTGTGTCCAAGCCAATAGACCAAAGACATTTTTCCCTGTGTAATATTTATCGTCATGACAAATGCAAGGAATAAAACGATGTTTGGACACAAAATATATAAGTGCAGACATAATCCACTTTGAAGTACTTTTATATGGACCATATGTGTTCTGGGAATACAGCTCAAACCTCATCTTCTTCCATATTCCTCGTCACAGTACACTGTTTAAATGTGAGATCCTCTCACATTCCTGAACAGGTGATATGTACAAGTGAATTGTCAGTGCTTCAGATCAAGTACTCAGGACTGCTCTGATGCTCCCATGAAGAGGTCTCCTACAATAAACTGATTATTCATAATACTGGTCCAAGTCCTTCTTAAGTTGCTAGTGAGGTCCATTCACCTAATTATAGGATCTGAGAGATCTTCTACTTCAATTCTCTTTTTGCTGAAATTCTCACCTAATCCTTATCCTTAGTGAAAAAGGATCCAATCTCTCTCCCTCGTTCTACCATGCGCCCTTGAAGCATCCCTGTAAAAGTCATTTCAGCAATTCAGAGCACAAGGAAGACTCTGCCGTGAAGATGAACAGGGAATGAGGTCAGCTTCTTTTTATGGGCTGCAGAAATCAAATGGAAATTAAGGCCACTAAATATGAATTTTCATGTCCCATCAGAAGATGGCCTGCTACTGTATTCCATCCTGCACAAAACATACACAGAATACTTGAAATAAAACTTACAAATTACTACATGTGGCAAACCTTTTCTTTTTTCTGAATTTTTATTCTTGCATTTTCTGATCTAGGTAGCGAGTGTAAAAAAAAAAACAAAAAAAACCCAGAGGCCTGGTGCAATAACAAGTTCTAACAAGAAAGATCTGAAACATGAAGCTGCAATCATAACCTCTATTTTTTGCACGCAACTTGGTAGACCTTACAAGGATACAAGGGAGAAGTTTCAATTGGATGCATTTTTAAAACCTTAACCACAAAACTCAAAAAAATACAATGCTTATTTAGGTTGATTCTAAAACAGAATTACAGAAAAAGACTGAATCTGCAGTTATATTGAGTTGTTCTGCAGAAGTTTGACTACTTGGTTCAGATTTCCTCTTACACATGCCAAAGACAAATGAAACGAGGAGCACACCCTTAGAGAGAGAAAAGTGATCGTTACTGTAGAGTGGCAGGCACAAAGCTGACACAAAAAATCCTCTTCAAAACTTAAGGCATTCTTGGCAGAACCTTTTAATGGAAAGATTTGTTTCTGAAGACTGACGAGGATAAAGTACAGATCACCTGCAGGATGTCTCAAAGCACCTAAGGTGGATGCTCTGAACTGCACATCTTCTGGATGTGTCTGGTGGTCCTTACTGACCATAGGAAAAGCCATTGGAGGATTATGACAGCTGTCTAGAGTGAAGGAACAGTATTAAACTTTTTTAAGAACGTAATGATTTTTGGATTTCTGAAGTAGTCAGTGACAATTTGTCCTCTGCTGCACTGACATACTGTCTCACTGTGGTTCTGAGTAACTGATACACCACTGAATTTTTGTTCCTCTAAAAGAGTGTTTTAGGAGCACAACACACAAAAACATGTTCCAATACACAGGAGCTTAGATCTGCCATACCCTCCCCTGTGGAAAACTCAGTCAGACAGCTTTATTACTACATGGTGCCTAAGAAAAACATGCAGGTTTTCTGGAAAACAGGCAGGAAACAAATCTCAAAATAACAGAAGTAACTAAATGTTATTAAGATTATATTTAAGACTAAAGATTTGGTTTCCTCATCTTCTTAGCTAGATTCTATCTCTCCTTTTCCTAGTTTAGCTGAAAATTCTCTAACTTAACATGGTGTTTCCTGTCCAAGATGAGTGGTGCCCGTGGAGGAGGAAAGGAACCAAGGAGGAGGAAGAACCAAGACTCTCCTTTGAAGCCTTGCAGGCCTCAGCATTGCTTAATTCTTTTGCATTTGGATATGATATTATATGTGAGGATTATTTAGTGAGAATTTAGCATCAGAATAAATACTAAATGCACAAGCTGCTTATTTCATTCATAGCTATTCTTTTGCTATGTATACCACGCAAAGACTGATCACAGTATTATTAGGAGCCATAAAATTTGGACTTAGATAATTCAACACAGAACTGCATCTCTTCTGCCTGGTTTTGGTGCTTCAGGGTGTGCTGAAGGACACCATCACCCAAGTTCCTGTTCCTCTGAACCTATAATAAACAAACACCAGCAGAACCATGTATGTCATGTCAGCTTGGGCTTCCTGAGTCTGCACACCACCTGGAATCACGACTCAGTGACAGGGACTATCTCACTGCTCACTGCTCTCTCTGAAGTGTCACACAGGCACAGCCTGCAATACTTTCACAAGCTAATCCGGAAAAAGGGTGTAGAAACAACACCAAAGGTGTGTAAAATGGGAGTCTTAGCACAGAGGAAAGCAAGCAAAAGGCAGTAAGAATGGTAAGGTGCAAAGAGTCGAAGTGACAATACATACAAAGAAATTTAGGGACAAATGCTTTATTCTTCTCGTGACCTCCACAGGAGTTCCCTTGACATTACAGAGAACTGTGGAGGCTGGCCTCAGCCTGCACTCCATCTGACAGACTATCAAATAAATGCAGAATCTTGTCTTTTCCTCTTCATGAATTTGCCATGCCAGATCAAAGAAGTGGGAATTTGGGACCAGTACAGTACTGATGCAGCTGGCAGAGTTGTTTATTTGAGAGGCTAAATTCAACCTTCGCTTGGTCGAATAACTTAATTGTGCTTACTGGGAGTCTGCTTTTTAAAAGGTTCAATTCTTTCTGCTGCCAAGAATCAGAGTTTGCTTTCAGCATGAAATTATCTCAGGGGAAGGCTTTTCTGAGCCAAACCAGTCCAAAAGTATTCTTAATTGCTTTCCACGCTCTTGTGAAACATGAGATTATGCAGCAAAACCGTATTCTAAACCAGAAAAATTAAGGAGAGGGAAAGGTGAAAAAACAACCTGACAGAGAAAAATAATAATCTTGTCCACATACCTTGAATAACAAAATGCAACTTCAGATGTTACGAGTTTTTAAGAATTATTGTGCCCCACCATGGAAAACTACAATCGGGTTACATCAGCAATGGAACATAGACTGTGTAGATCTATTTAAACAAGAACAGTGTTTGAAAACTATTTGACTGGTCTATACAGATGCAAATTATATATTATTTTTAAATTGTCCCATAAATTTAACCAGACTAATAAGATAGAGAGAGCCTTCTGAAGAGTAAATAAACTTTCCTTTCTCTTGATTTGCTTTTATTAATACCTCAAAAGTTTCACGAAATATGAGAATATATTTCATGCTACAATAGCAATGCTGACACAACAATATCAAAACTATCACTGAAAAACATTAGTCTGCAGATAGTTTTCATCTATTGTACTGAACTACAAACATATTTCTTCAGGGTTTGGCAGCAATGCCTCAGTATGAAGGTAGACGAAAGCAGCAGTGGTATACAGCCTCTGTAATCAACAGCTTTATACTTTTCAAAATGTCTAGGATTATGTCAGGAACATTCAGAGAATTTCTCAAGTTTAGATACCAAGGAACTAGAAAGCTTTGAAGACAGATTAGTTAGAAACAGAATGTCTATAAGTATTATGAATCATTTAATACAGATATGGATGCAGATGGGTCAGATAGATATCAGTCTGAATCATACAGGATGTGACACGTTTTGTATCTTCAGCAATCCTTCTGTCAGCTTGAATAATTTGCAGAGGAATATATCTGGTTTCCCCCCTCATCTACAGAGGCATCTCATTCTGTCATTCAGTAAATGTAAGTATCCAAGCAGAAGCCTTTTCTAAATCTATTCACAAACACACTCATGAGCACGTTCGAAAATAATTGTACCGGAAGCTCTAAGCATTGAGGTGAATTAAGTACTTATTTTAAAAAAAGGTATAATTTATAGGTGTTCCCTGATCATTTTCTCTGTAAACAGAATACAAGAAGAGCAATCCATAATTAGTGGCAGCTCAGCTTAAAGCCAGGGAATGTCAATATACTAGGAAAATTAGGAGTCTGACATAAAATCTTTCAGGCTCAAAGCAATCTTAGGTGAGACACTTGCTAAAACAGGCAGATGACAGGAACATGCAATACAGGTTGGCCAATGTACACCATATGAAATACTCCCGCCTACAGCCATGTTTAAAATTAGCATGCCACTCACCAAAAATAATAACAGCTTCTCAGTACATGATGCTATTTCATATTAAGTTGGAATGAGTTGGGCTGAAGTAATGCACATAGAAATGTAAAAGGTCTGAAGTCTCTCCACTATTCCACATAAACTATAAGATATCTACAGGACTCATAAACTGCCATGGTAAGGTGTGTCTGCTTGGAAGCAATTCAGAGATATTTGACCAAGTGCTCAATTGGAAAGTAGATTTTATTAGATTCAATCTCATTAAATAACTTATTATTAAATTTCTTCTAGATTAGACATATATTCTCAGAAGCCACATATTTTCAAATTCAGATGATATAACATCCTATGAGTAAGTTAGACATCTATCATCCATCAGCACTGAGTCTGTCTGAGTTCAAGAAGTGTTTGGACAATGCTCTCAGGCACATGGTGTGATTCCTGGGGTGTCCTGCACAAAGCCAGGAGTTGGTCTCAGTGATCCTGATGGGACCCTTCCAACTCAGCATATTCTGTGATTCTATGATCTACGATCTATAACGCCTTTGACGCAGTATTGTCTGAAATACTAATTAAAATGCTTTACACAAAATCAGCTTAGCACCTCTTAAATTATTAGGGAAGTAATTCTTCTCCAATGGTTCTATTTCTAGTGGAATCAGATAGGATGTATCATTGATCAGAGATAAAAATATACTATGTAAAATTATTTTTCGTAAGATTTGCACAACACATCTTCATCCAAAACAATGTCAAGAAAAATCTAGGTTCTAGAAAGTGACTTTATTTGGTAAACTGGGCTTATTGAATTAGGAGTACTTGTAACAGAACTCTGTGTATCAGGGTTGAACTATTTACATTACACTTACTGTATGAGAAACTTTAATGAATTTAGAAGGTAAGATGTCTAATTAGTTAATCATAGGTGTGCACCATGGTACAGTGTAATGACATATATTTACTTTTAATAACTATTGAATGGGACATCAATGGAAATGCTGTACTGTGCACTGTAAGGTACTACATATTTTAAGCCCATCTGCAGAGTTAATGAAAACAGGCAAGGAGAGAAGTTCCCCCAAATCTCTCTTGTTGACCCTACAGTTCTTTGGGAAGAGAACTCATTCAGAAAGTAACACCAGGGTATATAAACTACTTCCCAAGCAACTGCATTACTACCTACAAGAACAAAAAAAGAATGAAATTACTTTCACATATGTGAAAAAAGATTCCCATTGTATTTGCTTAAATTAATATAAAATGTCCAGGCTCCACATAATTTACCTTCAGCAGATCTGTACAAACATTGTAGTTTGTAGCTGAGGCAATAAAGAGGGAAAAAAATTAGAATAAAACAAAAAAAGGTTTCAGCAAACAAGAATTAAAAAAATTCCATTTAAACTTTTACATTTTGTTTGACTCAAAAGGGCATTTTTTATGGTTTTGGTGTCACACTTTTCAATCAGTTTAGAATTCAGGTAACTTCAAAAGAAAAATGTCATTTCAAAGTAAAATTTAAGTAATTTCATTTCTATAACATTACAACATTGTGTAGTCCTGAATACATGGATGTTTCCCTTAAAAACTAAGAACATTTTTATGTTTTCAAAAATTCCCTTTTATATCCAACCAAATCTGTTTCCCAGACTGCAACCCATTTCACATTTCAGCCTCTCCTTACAACATCACTGAACCTGTAAATCAAGTGAAAATGTATCTCAAAATATGTAAAATAAAAAGGTTACACTGTGTAAATTACAATCTCCAAATGTCAGTGCTACATTATTTCCTACTGCTGTTCACTGGTCTTTTCTATCATTCCCTCTTTGAAGGGCTGTGTGTAAAGGCTGTAGAAGAGGTGAGCTAAACACTGTATTCAACAGTATTTTTCTGTTCTGCAATAATTATGCACAGAGAAAGTCAAAACAAGTGTAATGACTCATAAAGGATTAGCAAAATGTCACATGTAAGTAGAAGTCTCATGGTGACATCCATCTACAGCAGAACCTCACTGGTAATCTTATGTTTGACAAACCAAAACCATGAGAGAGGACAGCTGAAGACTGGACGAAACTCTCAGCCTAATGTAGCTCTGAAGGGAACTCACAGTCAGCAGACTGAGATGGGAAAGAGTCGTTCACGCCTGCAAGATTGTCATGGTACGCATAAATAAGAAATGCATACAGCTACACCTTCACGCTCTGGTCACTCTTGAGGTACTGATTTCCAAAACCCATTGGAAGGTCTCCGTAAGAGCTGCATGGTGGAATCCCAGAGATAGCAATAAAAATCTCAAGCATCCATGCAAAGGATTTAAAGACTTCTTACTTTTGAGTCTCATTAGGTATAATGGAATCTTAGATCTGTACTTAGACAAACTATATGCAATGCAAAAATAAGAGCTTTTCACACAATGAAAAAAAAAAAAAAGAACAAAACTTAATCCAAAGTTTAAAACCCTACTCACTATGAGTAAGCATTTTGAAAAGTTTGTGCCATCCATGTTTGACCAAGCACAACAGAAACTTACGTGCAAGCTTGTGAGGCCTTTTTTGAGACTGTTAATAACTTTTATTAACCTAGAATTTGGTTTCTGCCTTGTATTTTCAAGTGGGACCCTGTCTAGAGTGGGAGGTTTCTCTACCACTGTCACTGATACTTTCTGATTTCAGATCGTTTTCATCACAGTTACGGAACTATGAAAAATAGATTAATGCAAAGACTTGAAAAAACTGTAAATAACATCCATCACATCTACAGTTAAGAAACAGCAAGTTTTTGTCAGTCTAAATGAGCATCTTAAATTGTGTTTAAAATTCAGCATTATATACAAATGTTTGTTATGATTCTTTTAAAATAATTCAAAATTAACTTCTAGTAGAAGTAGAATCAACAACTGAAATACCAATACAGAGATATAACACTTTTTTATCCTAGTTGGTGGTGAGGTCATATGTGGTTTCCATATTATGCCTCACGTACACATTTAATCAGAGAAACAAAATACTCTTTTTTTTTTTTAAATTCTCCCAAATAGCAAGCTCACAAATCCTCTAATGAGAGGTCCTAAAGAATTCACATCTTTTCTGAGGACTTCTACTTTACTTCATGATCCACGGAAAGCAGACACAAGACAGCCCTTCCCCTTACCAGAGGGCAATCTGCTCTTCACAGGTGTCTCACTCTGGAAACCCTGGCTTGTCGGCTCATGAGAGCAGTTGTACAGGATCAGACTGAAAGTGCATCTCCTGCCATAAATAGTTTCTAACAGTCATCAACGGCAGGAGTCTTATAAGAAGTTTATACAGAACTTGTAAGAGGGTTAACTTCCCCATGCTCACAACTTCTAGCAATTTGCATCTCAGTTAACTCCTCAGGCAGAGAGGACATTTTTTACGTTTCATAAGAACTTGAATTTTCTTCATGGAAGTGACCATTTCTGAAGCCAAGTAAACTTTTAGACTCCACAACAACCTGAAGCAAGCAGTTCTGCACCTCAAACACAAACCATGCAAAGAATACCCTCTGCCTTTCTGCAAGATCCAGCCTGGTTCTCCTCTTCTTTCTCCTCTGTCCGTACATACTTTGGGATTTCTTTCATTCTCTTTCATCACTCTGTCCAACTTAGGGCACTCCAAAACATCCTGATCCCTAGCTGATCACTTCTGCATAGAAGACAGCTGGTCTACTACAGAGCTTGATCCCTCCAAACATTATGAATTATGTAAGTCACTTGCCTGTCATATTCATCTTGAGATCAAAAACATTTCAGGGTTCTTCCCAATAGACCACTAAGGCTTCCATCTTTGTAATTATAATATTCTTGATCTCTAGTTTTGTTATGTGAGGAAACAGAGGGTCACAGTATCACCTTATTTGGGTTGAATGCTTACAATCTGGTGCACCTGTCATTCTACTGGTTTCTTAGATAGTTAAGATGCAAGCTCAGATAAATAAAGATCAATAGCACCACCTTGAATCAAAATATGCTATCAATTACACTCAAAAGAGTCTGAAGAATCCTGCACACATGTTGTAATATATTCCCTACAACCCACATTGCTAAGCATATGAGACAAACACCTAGGAGTCGTGACATTATTTTCAATTATCGGAGTTTGAGTGAGATCCCCAGCTAAGAGAACACACTCTGCCAAGTGCCTGAAGAAAACCATAACCTCCATAGGGCATCACCTTGGAAGGTACAGGATCTGTTGAGAGCCTGAAGGAATAATTAACTAGAGATGGTCACAACACTGCAGACAGATGGCAAGGAACTAGCCAGGGAATGTAGAAGTCCTCCTACAAAGCCTTTTTGACAATTTTATGCAGCCTCCCATTCCAGAATAATCACATAAAGTAAAGCTGAAACTACGTACTTTCCACAAGCAAAAGGCCTCCTTAGTCACCATACCTGTTCTCTCAAAAAGCTCAGGTTGAATTCCAGAACAGGTTTCTGACTTTGGAGGAAAACTTAAAGGAAAAGGGTTTTTATTCAGTTCCCTATCAGAATAAAGACATATTCCAAAAGCATGAGAACGAAGTAGAATTGATACTCCCCGGTAGTGGTTAATTTATTTTCTTTTTCCACTTTCAAATTTCATTGGGAATCTCAGTCAATTTAAATCAGAAGAGGAATCTGCTTCCTACCTACAGTGGACAATTTTCACCCATTGCCTTTTTCTGTTTGAAAAATACTCTCAGGAATGTGTCCCTACACAGGGGAAACAAGATCACATTAGAAGCCATGAGTATAGGTCATTCCTTCACCCAGATATCTTCTAGGATGCACTGGATGAGACACTCAAAATGCCCATCAAATCATATGCTCGTCCAAGAAAATGATAGCCACTTATTATACCATGCTGTTATGTTTACTGTCCATTTACAAAGAGGGGTTTTTTTCTCACAATAGTACAACTACTCAGAGAAAGACTGCCACATGAAGTTTTGTCAAGATCCTCGCTAAATTTAAAAATCTTGAGCAAAATTTTTATTTGTAAACAACATTGGCCCAGCTTTGTATTTGTACAAAGATATCAAAGTCTTGTCACTTCTGCAGGCAGCACATTTAGAAAGCCTTTGATGGAGGTTTTGAACCCTGAGGATTCAAACATAGGTCTAAGGTCTTTTAGAATGGCACAAGTTTCCAGAAGGCAGTTTTAAAATCTGAGCTCTAAAAGGCAGAAAGCTTTGTGGAGATGACTGTTTTCCCTGTGACATTACAGGGTAAATTTCCCAGGCTTTTTCCAGCCTAAAAGAGGTCTCAGCACCACAATTTGGTTTGGTACAAATTGAGCCCACCTTCCACTAAAGTAGCAAGAATTCTCATGCAATAACAAGTGTAGCGAGTACATATTCTCAAATACTGTTACCAAAGCTGGTAAAGATAGAGACTTTGTTGGCTGAACCCCTTTGACAAAGTTATTATTTGACTTCTCAACATGTGTTGCAGGTGATACCATCTCCCAAACCTGACTTCAGTCTCCCTTACACATTAACAAACAACATCCTTCTCACAGTTATAATCTTGTTATAAACTGTGTGAAAACTTCTATGAAGTTATGCTGCTGGAAAGCAGCCTAACTTATCTGCAGTTTCCAGGAGAAAACCTTCTTGTATAATCGCAGTATGCACAAGGACAGATCCTGGTTCAAAAATAAAAGGCTACAATGTCTTACGTAAATCTGGGGGTTGAGTGAAGAAAGGGCAGCGATCTGGAGGTCATAAATATTCTGGCTATGCTCACTCCATATGCTCTGAAGTTCAACTATAAATAGCCTTCAAATTGCTACACACTTCAAGAAAGTTGAGTAACCCAGCTTTCACTTTGTAATGTGAGGGTAAAAGTCTAATAAAGCCACAGAAGGGCAGAGGAAAAGAGCTGCTGAGGCCACGTAGACATCTGCTGAAAGGGTCCTAGCTGTGAATTTCCATAGAGAGAACCAGCTGGCTTTAACACAGACAAAGAAATGAGAAAGTACAAGGCCAGTCAGAACAAGGTCAGCTCTGTATGGGGAGCAAGCAAAGCAGCTAAACACTGACGTGAGTGGTCCATGGGAGGGAGAAAGGAACAGCCACACACACCTCTGCCTCTACACATCCAATTCCCAGCAAATTCTACAGCCATCTATGACTTTAGACTGTTTTCTTTTTACATATAAATACAAGTCTTTCATATTTATATGTTTGGAATCAAAAGTACTGAAAACAGAAGCTGGGTCATCTGCCACCCCTTTCTGGCCAATTTATTGGTAAATTTTATTGTCTTTGAAATACATTTCCAAGCAAAAACTACTGATGTGCCGGACTCTGCCAGTAGCCTTCTTGTTCCCTCTTTTTCAACTTTTTGTGTTCCTTCCAGCTGCTGGCACTGCTTACACAAACCATTACCCTGGGCATCCCAGGTAACAGCAGCTGGACACAATCACCAGCCCTCATTCTGCCAGAGCAGCTTCTGTCATACTGCCCTTGCAACAGCTCTCACTGAGTTCTCAATGTAAAAATGACAAGGACTTTGTCATCTGTTTGGCTTCATGCACAAAAGTCATCCATCACTTCAAAAATCACTTTTCCCATGCCCCAAATTACCATTTTGGACAGAGGCTGAATTGTAAAAAAAACATCCCCAGAACACTCAAGAGAAGCTCACTCTTTTCCCCTTCTGTAATATCAAAGGAGGTGAGCCACAGCCTTTCAAGAACCAAGAAAAAAAATCTAACCCATATTGGCTTATTATTGGTCATTCATATTAGTACGCTACTTTTGACAGTCATATCTAAAAATCCTCAAAATATGCAAACAAAGAAAAACTTCTACATATTGCTTCTTCAAGAACATTACCCCCAAAAAAATCTGAATTTCAATAATCTCCCTAGTAATCACAGCCCATTTATTTTGAAAAATAAAAAGGAACCTTTTTTTTATGAACAGTCTTCCATTCCAGGCAATCAAAGAAAGTAGATTATGAAATCTAGTATTTGATCCATTTTGCGCAGGCGTGGTTCAGAAAACATCTCTGCTTAGGCCACAGATCTGTACATAACAACACTTTCTCTCAGAAGTCTCTAGATGAGGTAAGCTCATTGATCTAAGATTTTGTGGATTTAAAGTTTTTGAAGGGCAGCCAAAACTTTCACATAATCTTTCTGCTCTTTCCAGAACTTGAGGTCTTGCTTCTTGTTCCTAAAATACTTAAACATATTTACATTGTAAATAGCATTATGCTGAGAAGTATGAAGTGGGAAGGTCAAAAAAAGAAAGGCATCCTTAACATTTTGTATTTCAAGTTAACCACTGAGAGTGGATTTTATTCTAAAAATAAGTCTTGAGCTCTGTACTGAAAAATAATGTGGGTTCATTTTGTTTGTTTGTTGGTATGGTTCTTTTAACGTTGTCACATTCCTCTATCTCGCACTCTTTGAAGATGCACGAATTCAACTGCTTGGCCCCTATGTTTACTATAAAACACTTTCTGATAATATGAGGATGACCTTTCTCCACAGACCTCCCATCTCAGGAACACTGTCTCTCCCTAAACCCTTTGAAGGACACATCATAGCTGAATTGGGTAATCTAATTGACTATGTAAAGATTCTGAAAACACTTACTCAGCTTCAGACAGAGCACAAGAGTTGCACACTGTGCTGGAGTACTTATCAGTGTTAGATGTTTATTAAGACTGCCAAGTCTTTTTCCAAGAGACTGCTACCCCTAAGTAGCTTCCAAATGGGGAATGTTGTCTCCCACGGAGTATGTTCCTAAGTGCCATGTCAAAAAACACTTCATACTCAACTTCTCTGTTTCCAGAGAAATTTTAGTCCTCCAAACTGAAGGGTTGAAAACCAGTACCTTCAGCCCAGACCCCAAAAAAACACAAAGCCTAATTTACCAATCTTTCTACAAGATGAGGGGTTCCAATTTGCCTAAGTCATCACTGGCACACAATAATGCTTTAGTGCACCTGCTATGAAACACACAGTATATATTCCCAACAGAGCACAGTAAATCTCCAATATACAGAGGCATCAACAGTGCAGTAATGTCATGAGATCCAACAGAATATGTATAAGGTAAGATTCATTAAAGGATATACTTTTTCCTTTAAAATTAAAACAGGTCAATATAAATTGTTCAGGTCATCATAGATAACCACATGGTTATTCAAGCTCTCATTCTCAGTAACTTGAAAATTGCTCTCTGAACTATGAGCTCAAAATATTGCATTTTCAATAATTACCAGCAAGGTCACAAAAGCATTCCTCTGAAGAATTTTTTAAAAATTCAACACATATGAAGGATCAAAATCTGTTAGTCCTGAACCACAGAAGAATCTGAAAGTTTGACGACCTGGTTCCAGGACTGGGTAAATTTTTCCTGTAACCAGGAAGGGGCATGGCTAGGACCCAGAAATTATTTTATACCACCTCATGTAATTTTCAGGGGAGAGAGAAGGGCTCCCTTCAGAGTTAGCACAGTTTGGAGAAGGGCATGGTCAGGTATTGCCTGCTGTCGGGGTGTTTCTGTGTGAATCGTTCATTTCTTGTACCCCCTGTCATTAATATTGTTGCTGTTTGTTTTCTTATCTTACTGCTGTTTCCAGTAAATGTTCTTATCTCAACACATGATCTTTACCTTTTGTGCCTCCAATTCCCCTCTCCATCCCACCGCAGGAGCAGGAGCGTGATGCAAGTGAGCAGCACATGGTTTGGAGAGTCTCAGTGGGAGCACTAAATTGGGGAGTACGATTCCTAAACCAAGACATTTGATCAGCTGATTTTTTTCTGTGTGCAGCCCAAGTTCAGATATATTTATGGACCAATGAAAAACACCAGCGAAAAACTCAGATTTGGTCCTCAAAATAACATGCAGCTATCCTGACAGCTTTGTTTCCCATGACCAGGAAAAGTGAATCAGACTCTGGATTAGCAAAGGTGAATATTGCTTCAAGGTTGTTTCACTAGGGATTGAAATAGTGAATGTCACCACTCAAAATGCATTGAATTTCAGTCCTTGCACTCAAGAGTCACATCTTTTCATCTCAAGGCTGTTAACAGCTCTCTCAAGCATCCAAAGTCCACAGTGATTCTAACCTTGCAGCTGACACAACAGCATCCCCTGGCCAGCTAAACTTCCTAACTAATGCACAAAGGCAAAGGACCTTCTTGTCACCTGTACTGCATAACAGATACAGTCACTGAACTAAATAAGCTGAACTAGAAATGCCAATCCATCCTCTGTGCAACCAGGATGCAGTTCTTACAACAATTTGTTTAGTGATCGAGACCTAAAAATGTTTTAAATCACATGTGGCTTGAAGCCAAAAATCTAAATTAAATGTTAGACAAAGAAATGGGAAAAAAAATTCTACACACTACTTGTAATCAGCAAATTTCTCTCTTGGGAATGTTCTGTAGAAGTCTTTGGGGAAAAAAAAAAAAACACTGCAGCTATCATTGGAGTAAAGGTGTGCAAAAATATTATTTAGGCAAATATTGCTTGAAGATGGGGATTAGTTTCTCTGAGTAGCCTACTTGAACAAAAACCTTACTAACATTAATCTCCTTTTTCCAGGACTTCATGACAACCTTTTAAGCAAGCTGTACCTCCAGAAATTTTTCAAAACTTTGAACTGCTTAGTGTAGACAAGGGTTTCATAAAGATCTGAGATAGGACTCTCCTGGGCAGACAGATTAGCAAGTAGTTTAAATTTGATTTAACTAGGGAACTTGATTAAAATACAGTGTTGTTTTTTTCAGCATATGGGCTGAATTGTATGCACATAATCTTTTTACATGCACAAATGACAGTAAGTTATGCAGGCTGTCTCACAATTTGCACATGCAATCTTAATTTGTGCTCAGAGGAAGTTCCCACTTGGAGTTCAGAACTGCAAATTATAACTGAGGTCAATGGAAGCTCTAAGAACTTCATATCCCTAACATAAAGTACCATGGGCAGGCATCAGCTGAAAATACAGACCTCCTGTCCAAAAAATGCTTTGACTGGGGATGATTTGGTTTATTGGCTCTGAGAAAGGCATCTGCATCACTCAAGGTAAAATCTGTTGTCTGCAAATGTTGAAGTTTCATTCCCATCAGCGCTAAGCAGTGCTGCTGAGGTAGCCCAGCAGGTTAGATGGACACTACAAAAAAAGAACTGAGCTTCTCAGAAAGCAGACTTCCTGGTCTATGTCTCAAGTGAAAGTAGGATGAAAGTCAAAATTTTAGGTAGAGCTTTTCTGATGCTCCCTTCTGTGCTGCTATGGAAAGGAAATAAAACTGTATGAAGAATTAAGTAACAGTAGCAAAATTTCTTCTAGGAAATGATGCTGATGTACTCGTTTGGGGAGGCTTATGAGGAAAGGAAAGGTGAGACAACTCTGAAGGCCTTAAAAGTTCTGTTATCTCCATTCTTTTTTATTATAGAAATGGAGGCTGATTATAAATACATCTATATAGCAATCAAAATAAAACCTGCCCAAAGCTACAGAGGAAAAGATTAAAATTTAAAGTAAATAGAGACCCCGAGTTAATAATGCAATCTGCTTATTATGGAGAATGAACTTACAGACTCTTGAGAGATATTCTCTACAAACACAATATATATGTATCCTGATTAATATGAGTCCTACAAAAGCCACCATGCAAATAGCCAAAAAGTAGGTAAATCAGTTTTACTTTCTGTTCTTTTCCGAAGCCTTTGTTTACAAAGGTACCTATGCATGTGTACAGCATGTGAGCTGCTTCCTGAAGATCATGCACAGTAACAGCCTTCAAATACTTCTATCCCATCTAAGGGATGGAGAGAGTGGGATGCACAGCAGAAAGTACTGTTTGTACTTGTTTTTGTGAAATGCATTCATATGAACTCAGAAAAAAATTTTTAAAAGACCCAAAGCAAAAGCAGATGCAGCATTGCCATGTTGCTAACCATTAGGTAACTGTTTTAAAGCTGTCCTCACACAGCTCATGGGCATTCTAGCCATATGCAGACTCATGGCTCAGTCAAAACCCGGTCCAAGATGCAACGGCACTTTGAACCAGGGTTGAACAAAGTTCATCCTTCATTCATTTTTACCTAAACAGCACTCACCATCAGCTCAGCTGTACAAAATGCTGATGCTAATTCTTTCTGTTATAGACAGGCCCTAGGGTTTTAAACTGCATCCATCAATATATCTACATCTATCCACACTAACATTTAAAGACAGATTAGGTCATTAGTTTTGAAACTTGCAATTGCAGTTATTGTAAGATACCACAAATAATGTACTAGGATTTCTTTCATTTGTATAAGCATTCTAAAAGCAAACTTTTTAAAACTGGGGGTTTTTTAGAGAGGGCCATTTATAAAAGAAGGTAGCTAAGTACATAAGAAGGATAATGTTTATTCACTGAGAGAATTATAATCCACAAATTCCCGCAGGAGCTTACAATTTCACCTACCATAAAACGTTTTATGTCTGTATTACACATAGCACGAGAAACCTTTTTTTAAAATGTTATCTATTTCGTTATTTGCATCATTTCTTACAGTTAAAAGAACTCTTCACAAAATGGTATTTAGGCTCTTTCCAACCATAATCAACATTTTCACCTGTTTTGCAATTAATTAGAAAGTTAGAAAAATTCATTACTCAATACTGCTTGGACATTTCAACTCTAATTAGTCAGATATTGATGTTCTGCTAATACAAGTGTCCTGCAAGAAAGGGCTTCTCAAACACAGCTATTGGAGGAATCAAGGCAGATCCTTCATAAGAGCCTTGAAAACCCTCAGCAAATAAAAATAAGGTCAAAATTGCTTTTCAGTTAGTGAGGAGAGAGGAATTCTGGGGAAGACAAAAAAGAAGGGTACATTGTCTAATCATGTAAGCATTGGGGTCCAAGCATTTTATTTACCAAGTGACATCAACTGTTGCTGTCTACACTACGAATCACTTCACCACACAAATGATAAGCAGAACTACTTCTTATGTGTAAGATTCTCCGCAATTCTGTAGTAAAGAGTTTAAGAATCTAAGAAGTAGCAAAGCAGACGTATTACATTACAAAGGAAGAAGAGTTGCTTTGTTTTGTTTTGTGTTGGTGTTTTTTTCTAGTTCCATAGACTAATGCTACCCAGTGCCAAGGAGCACAGTGGGAGTTTGGGAACTAATGCCAGTAGACCTATATTCTACAAAGAGTCAAAACTAGAGAAACTTAATGAATCACAGTCAAGTTGCTCATGAGAAAATCAAAACCACAAAAGAAATCCTTATAACATTATCAGTATTTTGATAAAATACTAGTAGATGCTAGAAATCACATACCTTCCATTCCTCCTAGGTCAGGACACATGGACCACTGCCACAGCCATGACAATGTTACGACCTACATTATGTAAACATAATCACAGGCAGATGCAGAGAGAACTAAGGACTCAAAGATCCTCTTGCAGGGGTCAGTCTTGCAAGTGAACAAAAGTAAGGTACAGAAAAATCTTTTATCATTGTTCAGGACCTCACTCCTGAAAGGTCATGCTAAGTGCCACTGTCACAAAAATAATTAATACAGAATATGCCTCTTTCAAGACTTCACATTTGGTTTATTGCTCTGAACCTCTGTAAGAAGATTTCTACACATATTGAGTGTATGGTTATTCATTCATGTGGAAACTCTTCCTCTCATTTCCCCCTGTTACATCATTGTCCAATAAATGCTTGCTCTGAAGTTAACTAACCTTCTAGATGATGGTCTCAGTAACAAAACCTGACCTGAGAAATAAAATTTAATTAATGTCATGCTCCTTATGAACTAGAAGGAAACCAGAAATCACCCTTTCCAGACCTACTTTTAAAAGCTGACCCTTTTTTTCTTATTATGACATATATTATATTTATAATACATGTAATATATTATATTATACATTCTATATTATTTTTATTATTAAAAGTCTCTGATTATTTCTTTCTCTTTGAGTTATCAGAAACATTAAATCTAGCTTAACCAGCTTGACTAAGAGGCTCACAACTTGTGAGGTATTTCAGACCTCAGCTGAAGAATCAGACTTTCAATGGGTAGCAGAGGGTTTTTTCACACATTAGAATGTTGCATTAGACTACATCACTAACTGATAGACAAAGAAAGAAACAAAAATGAAAGTTTTAGCAGAAATTGCCTTCAAGGTTAATTAATTTCATCTTTGTTGTATATGGTGCTACTATTCTTTCTGTTATCTATCAGTAACATAGGCACCAGTATGTTTGAGATTACGGCACCTAAATTTAGGCAGTGAAATGTAAGTACACAGTTCAGTTACCTAAATCATAGAACCATTAAGGTTTGAAAAGACCTCCAAGATCAAGTCCAACCTTTGACCAATCACCACCTTGTCAACTAAACCACAGCACTAAGTGTCATGCCCAGTCATTTCCTGAACATCTCCAAGGATGGTAACTCCACCACCTCACTGGGCAGCCCGTTCCAATGCTTAACCACCCTTTCCATGAATGAACTTTTCCTGACATCCAATCTGAACCTCCCCTGGTGCAGCTTGAGGCTCTATCCTCTCGTCCTGTCACAAGCTGCCTGGAAGAAGAGGCCGACCCCCACCTGGCTACAACCTCCTGTAAGGGAATTGTCAAGAGTGGTAAGGTCTCCCCTGAGCCTCCACCTCTCCAGGTTAAATACCTCCAGTTCCCTCAGCCACTCCTCATGTGACTTGTGCTCTAGAGCCTTCACCAGTTTCATTGCCCCTCTCTGGACATGCTCCATCACATCAATGTCCTTCTTGTCGTGAGGGGCCCAGAACTGGACACAGCACTCAAGGTGCATCTTCGCCAGTGGTGTGTACAGAGGGAAACATGATGTCTGACATGTTACTGATCTGGTACATTGCTATAAACTCCATCCACATATCTTAAGTATTCTGACACATTTAAAATGTTCACTACAAATAGTTAAACTGCTGCCTTTGAGGCAAGTTATTCAACTTAACCAACTTGCTGTGACTTGAAGTACAATTCAGTTGATCCAAAGTAGACATCTGTTTCAAAGCAAGCAGAATCACTCTACATGTCTATTGATAAGCAACAGGATTTAAGTGCCCAAACATAACCATTTAGAGACATCTGAGATGCCCAAGAGAAGGGATTAGCAGATGTGATACAAGCCATTTTGCATCTGATTCAGGTATGATTCTGAACCCATCTGAAGCAGCACTTGGAGGCCAGACAAGATGCTCTAGGGAGTTTTAAATTATGTTAAGCACCTGAACTCTACCCAGCAACTCACGTACTCTGAAGCTAAAGCACCTACCTCTCATGTAGACAGTTGCAATTGGATAGCCATTTTAGGTGTCAATCTCAAGCTGAACCCCACCTTTAGTGCCCTTTTCTGGTTGGTTACAACGAAATTTCCAACACCTAAAACCAAGCAGCACCAGACTCTTCTTTAAACTTCACAAAGCAGCAAGGTGACATATAAAGTGTTTTACACTTTCAAGATCACGGAAGCCACTAAAAAAGGGATTTCTACTACCTTTAAAATAAGACATTGTAATTTCAAATGTAGCTTTGCAAAGGTTCATTATCTGACAACAAAATGAATCACAAATAAAGGCATATTTACTTTTAATCTTGTGTAGCTTGTGGTTTGGGGAGGATTTTGAAAAAGGGAGGTATCTAAAAAGGTGTTCTTTTCACATTCTGTATGCTGGCTCAGGAATTTTATTTGATGATGCACCATTATTACTCTTCTCCAAATATCAGGGAGTTAATACATTCTTGCACAGAGGCTTCAAGATTAAAAAGAATAAATTCAAAAAATAAAATTACTACCATACTTTTGAACAGGCAAAGAAATGCAATACTATGAGACCTACGAGACTGCTACGCCTAGCTGTATCATTCCAAGTCACAAAATTTAACTGCTGGAAAAAGATATTCAGACCAACCAAGTAACACAAGGGGGGTGGTAAAACACAACTGTAGTTGTTATCCAGCTTCTGGATTTGATAATATCAGTGAAAAGGTAAATTCCAACTACAAGTTTTATTAGTGCTGAAAATGCTGAAAGGTGGCTCCACCTTCACCTCTTCAGTCAAAATCAGCCATCCAAAGAGCTTTTAGTGTATGAGATGCTCAAAATGAATTTCAGAGTATCTGCAATGGTTATGTGAAGGGCTCAGCTCTCTTTTCTCTGACAGATCTAGGCCATCTGAGCAGGTTTTAAACCTCCTTCAACACCTCTGAGACTGAAATTAAACAGGAGGTATGCAGTACCCAGTCTGAAAGCTTTATAGTATTGAAGGCTAGCAGAGAAACTGAACACATGAAACTAACCATGAAAGGATATTATGCTATTGTAATAACCAACATTAATGATTGTGGTGGTATCTTTTGCTCAAGTCCTTTAGCATTTTCTGAAAAAGCTACTGATTTACACAAATCTTTGAGAAACTGCAAAAGTCAAACCAACCTGGGCTACCAAATGGAAGAGATAAGATGAAGAGTAAGATAGAAAGGACACACTGTCTTTTAAAATCCATTTTATATTTTGCTATATTTGATTCTTAATATTAAAAATAGCTTTGGGTTTAAAATGTTTCTGTCTGTTGTATTGAATCCTGATCACAAATCAGTTAGACTCACCAAGGAAGCCTGGTGTTGAAAGTCAGGGTGTACTATGGAATGGCAAAATGACAGCAATGTTCAAAGACCGATAAAGGGCTAGAGGCTTGAAAGCACTCAGAGGTATGAGGAAATGCCCTCAAATGGCAAAGAAAGGGAAAAAAATTAAACCTAGTTCAGGAATCATTACAAGCTCACTACATATTAAACTGGCAAATTAAAACTCTCAGAGAAAACTATTACTATAACTTGTTATGCTGGTAAAAAGAAAACCAAGGAGTTGTGCTCTTTTATTACACCACTACTTAATGTAATTGGTATTCATTCATTGGAGTGAGAAGAATTTAACTTAGAGATCAAATTCTTGTAGAAGAATGTATTTATAACTATACAGAAGTTCCTAATTGTTAGTATGTCATTACTAGTCAAAGACATTATTTCATTCAGTAACAATTTTTTTTAAAAGAAGAAAAAAAACCTACTAAAAAAATCTAACAGAAGATTTGGTTTCATTTTTCAAAGAAAGTGTTTCTTGGGCAGAAGCCTAAGTTAAAGATTGTTCAAATGTAAAAAAGGAAGGACATGGACATTCTCCTGTTCCCCAATTATGGTTTTATTTTCTTCAGTGTTAGAAAGCATTTACAATAGTTAAAAATGAAAAGGCCTTACAAACTAGGCTTTCACAGAAAGTCATAGGAAGACACACTTTTCTCCAATGTATGGTTAGACATTTCTGGGAAACACTAATGAAAGGTCTTCCAAAAATACGAAAAGAGCATAAAATAAAAATAGAACAGAAGGCAGAGGCCAGGTACAGTTTCTTTCCTCCAAAATGGAAACAACCATTCAATGCCTGGACAAATTAGCATTATGTAAGTCCTCCTGTAACAGTGCTATGTGAAACACTGTCTGCCACTAACCAACAGAAAGAATAAGACAAAGCATTAATCAAAGCATAAAGCAGTACTTTTCTTACATTCTCATTTCTTTCTTCTGTTAGATTCTAGTCCTACTTGTTCTCTGACTCCGGCCATTGCTGAAGTTCCTTAACAGAGAAACCTCTCTTCTCCTTCACAGAAGAGATCTAATGGATAAAAACTGAAAGTCTTTACCACTTACCACAGAGTCACTGGAGAACCTCAGCAACAGCTGATAAAAACAAAACAGAGAAATTTTTTGTCCACTACACTATTTCCTTTTCCAGTGGGTTCCAATCACTTATTTAATGGACAATGAGTTAAGTTCAAGAATTCTCCTGAACTGAGGGGAAAGGAGAAACTAAAGCAAACAATGATTTTCAAATAATAACTTCCACCAGAAACAAACATATTGTGGAAGCCAACATATCATCATCCATTTCCCTCTACCTCCAAAACTACCCCCAGCCCAATACCTGAAACCATTACGGTAGGTCTGATTCATGCTTTGGCAAAGACCAACTGAAAAAATGTTAATTAGCCAATAAACCCCAAAAGGGGAAAAACAGAGAAAGATGTACCTTTAAATCTTTACAATATGTCATCACTATGATGATCTGAACTCCACAGTCCACTTCTGAGACAGGAATATGCTGTACATACAGCAAAACTATGCATGTTTGCCTCATGGTTTCTGTTGATAATGTAGACTGATAAACACTAATTTTCTGACTGTCACATAGCTATTTATACACAATCAGTACATAATGTTTTAAGGATTATTATACTTACAGGGATGTAAATGTATTTTACATGCAAAGGGAAGTACCAGCTGTAAATAAAAAGAATAAATATATCTGTGGAAGGACAAAAACTGAAAGTCATAATGGCTTGGCCAATAAATGGAAAAACGTTCTTTTCAGGTGTTAAGATAAAAATTATACAGATATTCTGGTCAAGATCAGAATACACACAGAAATTAGAAGAACCAGACAGCTACAAATTGTCTCTCCAGGAAGGATGCCATGAACTACGAACAGTTGCTTACGACACTGAAAGAAAGGCACAGAGACTGAAATATGCAACTCAGAATAGCTGTGGACATAACATTTAATCATAGCTTCTTACTTTTTCCAGTAACACAGCAAAGTTTAGGTAGGATTTGGTATACACAGACTTCTATTTTACCTCTTTGTTTAATGGGTAGGAAGTTTGGGAGAGTAAAAAATATTTTGCTTTAAAAATCTGGCTTTGAATCACCTGAATCATTCACTAGTGAGAAATATTTTATTATTTCAGCTGACAGAAATAGGCCTGTCATGTTACTATGATAAGAAACCAGAAAAGATTGCAACTGAACTGAAGCAGTGCTGAACCAAAAAGTTCCAGAGAAATGCAGGGAGAAGTAAAGCTACCTGCTTGACTACTTACTCACCCGTATACTTATATATTTATTCAAACAGGGGTGCAAAGGTGCACAAGGCACAGGTAAGGCGTGATTTTACAGTATCCAGGAGAGCAGAGAATACACATCACACCCTTCAGCTACAAAGGCAACAAGGATTCTACATAATACCAAAGCTTCTCAGTACGTTTTTCAGTCATATGTATCTTGCATTCATTTTGAATCTGCACTTAACATCTACTGATTCAGAGAAAGGAAACTTTCTCCCAGGAATATTTTCAATATTGTTCCCACAAACTAACTGTGAGAATGAGGTATGAGCTTCGATACACAACCAATGAAGGGAGTCTATTAGAGACTGACTTTTACAACAGCTGGGACATTTCTACCAACTTCCATGGCAGAGTCATGGATAAGTTTTCCTTCTGTTAACCGTTTCCATATTTTGCTAAAGTGGAACTCTAAGTAGCATGAAAACAAAAATATTAGGATTCATGGAAACATTATTAGGATTTACCACAAGGTGATCCTTTGGCAGGTAGCACATACATTTAGTTCGTATTAATTAACTAGATATAATTAACCACAATGACAGAAATGGGATTATATAGCCTGTACAAGTACATATTACTAGATTTACTAAATACACAGACATAAGGGAACCTGTGAGCCACAAAGGTTGAACTCATTCATTTATTGTTACTGAGTCAGCTGCAATTTTTGCCAACATTTTATTAGACAACTACTCAATTTGAAGAATTATCCTAACAAACTGAATATTATCATTAACAAAAAAATGTATGAGAATAACATACCAATTCAAAAATGTCCAAATCTATGCAATACACATGGAATATTATTTGAGTTTGTGCTTAATTTAAGTTTACTCAAAGCATTCTCCTCGAAGAAAGTACATAAACTAACTTTTTTTTTCATTTAGACCAAGTAAAAACTAACTACTCATCCACCCACCCACGCTATTTTAACTTTGTGTTTTATTAAAACAGCATATGCAGTAGCCTTGTCTATTTTATTGATGACACCATGGTGTCTACTGGACTGATATAGTGGTCTCCAGGAGTTTCCAAATATAAATATATTCTAATGAGATAATCCTTAGTGCATGGAGATGGAGTAATGCTATCTAAATAATGCCACTTCTGTTGCAGAATTGGTTTCAAATTAATTGTTTCTTTATAAAGCTATAATTATCAGGAGGAATGCAGTTAGTCAGAAAAAATGAAGTTAAAAAGTGCATAATGCCTAATAGCTCATTAAATAGAAAATACATTGTAAATTTGGGAATCAGAATGACTTGCAGCTAACTGTGAGATGATGGGTCATGCACATGAAAAGAGACTTTTTTGGCAGGAAAGCAATTTGGTAATGCTGACTGCAGTCTGCATTTACTTGACATTCGGAAAGATCATATGACACCGATGCAGATGAGGTGAACAGTGAAGAGGAAAGGAAGGGCAAGGAGAGCTAGAGGAGAAAAAGTTAGGTTATGAGAGCTGAGAGCATGAGGAGGAAGGGGAGAATTTGAGTGTCATCACTGAGTGTTCAATTTTTAAAGTGGAAATGGGAACAAGGTGTCACATTAAAGAGACTTGGAGCATTCATGCAGCTATAGTGATAGCCAGGTCAGCATTTTTCTCACAAAGGGGTTTTATGTAGAGTTCATATAGGTGAATAATTAGCAATATTTTAATTTCTCTTCCGATGAAAATACATAGTAACTGTTATGTACTCATTGTTCTGTTTTGTTTAAAAAGCTTACTTCATTGTATAAAAGCATGGTGTATAAATCTGTCAAATATATATTTATAATAATGCAACAAAACAAAGAAACTCCAAAGAATATTTGAAACACTTAAGAATAATTAAGTTGTCAAAAAAGCCCCAAACCTAAAACACTATACCACAGCCTCAAAGCAAAAGAAGCTCAAAACAGCTGAGCTAGGCTTCAACTTTCTTCTAGTGCATTTCCATAAGCAGTGACCTCAACAATTACACAAGGGGATACAGACATGATCCGAATGGTAAAAGGCAGCTATGCATTTGCATGTACACAAACAGGTGCATGCCACACCAGCCTGCACAAACAGGAGGGCTAAAGCCACCTAAAACCTCAGAGTCATCTAAAGGCACAAAGTAACGTACAAACTGCAAGCTCTGGGCTCAGAATCACAGGTGATGCACTAGCAACACACAGGAGGAAGAAAGTGACCCAGAATTACATTCTTCTTTGGTTTTAGGTTTTGGCCACAAGCTGATCTTTGTGGTAAAACAAAACCTGGAATCAAAAATACTTCTGCCAACGTAGTGGTTTTAGCTAGGATAGAGTTAATTTTCTTAATAGTAGCTCATAATGTGCCATGTTTTTGATTTGTGGCCCTGAAGTGACAGGGGCCATGGGTAAGGCCACAACACAGCAGGTTCACCCCGAAGAGGCTGTTGTCTATGGATAAACCCATGCTGGAGCAGAGGCAAGCAGAAAAGTTCATTGCAATATAAACCGCTACGGCCTGGTCCAAAGGGGCCAGTGGTGGAGATAGCAATAGATATACATTTAAATTGCTGTAACCCATGATTTGAGTCGCACGTTACAGTAAGTACTACCACAAGTACCACTCAAACCAGTCACGGACAAGCCTTACAACAACCAGTGCAAGTGCAGCAGCGACCCAACCGGAGCTGGCTTTAGTGCCCAGTAACTCCACGTTACACATCACCTCTCCTCTCCTCAGTGACCACCGTAACAAATAGAATTCAAGTCAGGAACTAAATGAACTCAATGGACATTTTATTGACACTATAAAGTGGTGGGCATGACTAAGGGAATAATATCTGCATATATCAAAGAGTGGGAAGGGGAGAGGGTGTTTAATGAGAGTGTACTGGACAACGTGGAACCGAAGCATGATGCAAATTATAAGAATAAGGGGTAGAGATTGTACTGGGTTTGGCTGGGATAGAGTTAATTTTCTTCATAGTAGCTTCTAAGCTGCTGTATGACCAAAACGGTGTGGATAATAGAGATGTGTTAGTTACTACTGAACAGTGCTTAAACAGCATCAAGGCCTTTTTTTCTGTTTTTCACATTGTTCCACCAGTGAAAAGATTAGAGGTGCAGAAGTGCTGACCCCAACTAGCCAAAGGGATATTTCATACTATATGAGGTCATGCTCAGCATATAAAGCTACAGGAAAGGAGGAGGAACTGGCATACTTTTGACAAGACACCACTATGCATGACAGAGCCCAGCTTTTCTGGAGATGGCTGCTTCCCTGCCTGCCAATGGAAAGCGGTGAATGAATTCCTTGTTTCGTTTCGCTTTTGTGTGCAGCTTTTGCTTTACCTATTAAAGAGCCTTCACCTTAACCCACAAGTTTTCTCACTGTTACTGTTCCAATTCTCTTTTCCATCTCACTGAGGGGGAGTGAGTGGGTGGCTGAGTGGGGCTGAGCTGCCTACCTGGGTTAAACCAAAACAATCAAATTACAATGCTTATAAACAGAACAATAAAATCACATTGCCACAAAGGAAAAAATTAATCTGCATTGGGGGAAAAACCTCCAACATTTCCTAAATCAGAAGCTCAACCAGGGTTCATGGCCACTTCTTCATGTGAACATCCATTGCACAAATACCAATTTAATGCTTTCATTATGAAGGTTTGGACACTTTGACAGTAGTGCATTTTAAATATTACCTTAATTCCAATGCAAGGTTTATCCCTCGTTAATCTAGACTGAACAGAAAAAAGCAGGATCATAATAATGAGAAGTGTCAGTGTACTGGCTGATAATACCATATCTGAATTTATGGCATGTTATGTTAGCATATAAATACAATATTTCTTCTGTCTTGATTCCCGTAAGCCCATAAAACCGACCTTATCTCTCTGTATTTGCTGCTGTTACCAGATCGCAACATAAAACTTCCAATATTATTTAATAACAGCTTATTTGTTACAATCCATAGATTGAAATTTTTTAATGCTAAATTTGCACAGGTAACACAGTTCAGAGAGGGTATTCTTCTCTTGTGATGGTGTTGAAACAGACCATTTTTTCTGCAATTAGGCTCTAAACATGACATAATTTCTTGCACAATAACCACAGCTTGATATACTTTGTCAGAAAGTGATATTTTACTTTGGTGCCACACCAACATCATATTTGAAAATTCACATTATTGTAATGGTAGTCTCTAACACTGTTAATACAGAGTAGTTACCTGTAGAATCTTTTCGAAATTTACTTGCTGTTACATAGTCTCAGTTCTGAATATAATGGGATTGAAGCTTTATAAAAGGTGTAAGACTGATAAACCATTGAAATAAAGCTCAAGTCTTAAATTTATACTTGGAATACAGACACAAACATAATTGTCACGACAGCACCCCACCTACATGCCTTCAGCACAGATCACTCTAAGCAGTTAGTAATGTCTATTCAGGGTCACTTCAGAAAAGACTTAAAGCACATAATTAATTTGATTGGTCCCACTGAAGCCACACACAGCAGACATGCCTGGCATGATCAGACCTCAAGTTTTGCCTCTCTACACACAGCAGGCATACATCCTAATTTTTGCCAGTGCTGACTTTTGGACACTTCTACAGTATGAACCCAAACTAAGACTACCAACTCACCTTAGACAAACCACGAGACAAGATTCAGATGGTATCCACTTTCATCCCTTATTGGAAAATATCCAAATTTCAAACAGTTTACAACATACAAATAGCACAGAAAGCCATCAGCTTTCCTCAGAGCCATTGAGCCATTCCGTGTGACTTTGCAGTTGTCATTAAGTGCAGTAACACAATAGCCAGCAACAAATTATGGTTGAGTCCAGAACCTGAAAGGCCAAACAGATACCTTAAATGGGAACAAAGAGTGAAAAAGTCTCAACTGAAAGAGGATCTAGAGTGCATAGCTTTAATGCAGTGCTCACAGCTCTCCCAAAAGCACAGTCACGAGGCAGACGGCAGCACCTATCCAAAGACTGCACAACGGCACAGCAAAGGCTTTGGCACAGGTTCTCTCATAGGTGCAGTTTCACATGGTGAGGGAGAAGGCAGGGAGAACCTGTAACCAGGAAGACTGTTCTGTATAAAGATGCTCGGATGAGCATGAAAATCCACTTGGTGACCCAAGGGCTGAACCGTACCCTCTACCCCATCCATGACATGACCTGTCAGACAGAGATGAAAAGCAGGGCACCTGCTGCATAGATAACTGGTTTGTGGCAAGATGGACCACAGGCCACAGCTCTGCCTTATCAATATGTGATGCAGAAATTGCAGTGAGGGAGCAGAAGAAATCCAATATGAGAGTATCACTGCAAATGTGAGAGACTTGTCAGGTCTGTGCTCCTGTCTCTAAAGGAGCTGGTGTGAGACTGCATGTTACTGACAGATTTATTTTAGAAATGTTTTAAAAGTAAAAAATAAAGCAAAAGCAGTGCACTAAGCAATTGCAGTTTGGCCCTAGTAAGTAAAATAAATATGCAGTACTGCAATACTGCCTCCCTGCACTTCGAGAAAGAAATTGCTTTATTGGATCAAGCCAGTGGTCCATCTAGTCCAGTACCTCATCTTCAAATACTGGACCTTAAAATAGCAACAGAGGAGGCAAGAAATATTCCACAGAGAGAGAGAGGCCAGCAAAAAAACAAGACTAAAAAATGATCTATTTTAGAAGTGTTTGATACTTACTGATGCATTTCTTAATATTTTGCTATGTATACAACCAACTAGGTTTGTTGAGCTGTGATTGTTCATTATTTACTTGTGAAGTTTGCCGGCTTTTGCAGGATTACCTCAAATTTGTGATCTAGGCATACAAGATTATCAAACAGCCAGGAGTCAAAAAAAAGCTACGTATGCTTTCAGCTACCTTGTACTGTCTCTCTCCCCTTGGCATTGTTAACGGGATTCTCACAGTTGAGGCGGCTGTATACAACACTGTCCTGGTGCCGAGAGACCTGTGTTCAAGTTTCATATTACAAGATCAGCAAGATGTGGAGTGAGGCAACCAGAAAATGCAAGCTACTAACATAGTATAGATCAAGAGGTTTGATAAGCTTCAAAGTTGAGGGAAAAAAAACCTATTTCCAACTTTTTACGCATGCAATTATATAAGCAGTTCTTCCATGCCACAAAAGATACAGGAGCTACTTCTCTAAGTGTTTACTGAAGGACTAAGGATCAAAGCCATACAAAGCATTATCCAGCGCTACTTCAAGCTACTGCTACAGTGCATTCTACAAATCACTGTACTGATGTATCCAAACAGAGAAAAAGCTAAGAAAGCTTTTCTCAGTGATTTCATCCCATTTTATCTAAGTATGTAGTGTCATGCCATAACTACTTATGCTAACTACTTTAACTAGTAAAGTCTTTATTTTCTCTTTTCTATCTCCAAAGTGTTTTTCAAAACAAATGGCATAAAAGAAGCTATACGAAAATGCCTTGAATTGTTTATCTTAAAAATGTGACTGTTCTGCACTAGTAGTATGAAAAAGTATATTAGGTGGACATTATTATTTCATCATCTCTTTTGATAACTCTCTACATATGGCAAACAAGAGTGGTTGGTTAGGGTATATAAAGAAGCAAAGAGTAAAACCCACTATCCTCCCAATTTCAACCAAGAGCAAAAAGAGATAGCTTTGTAGCTGTCACCAGGAAAAATGAACAGCATTACTGCTGATGTTTCCAGATTCATTCCTATGTCTGATGAGTGTTATAAATTTGAACTTAGTCATGAGGAGAAGTGTTTTGAAGTATATATTAACAGCTTACAAAACCAAATCACTGGGTCAAATTTCATGTTGAAGTGAGCGAGCTTCTGTTTTTAAAAACCATTTCAAATGTGAAGGTATGCACTTAGTATGGACTCTGTGAAGCTCAGTATACAATGTAAATGTTTTCCTGTGCTAAAAAAAAAAAAAAAGCAAGCAAAATCCTTTTTAAAATATACTCTTACATTCAGTGATCTAAGGATAATGGAGCAAATACTCCAGCTGGTTTAAAATGTCAGAGCTTCAACTACTCCAAGGGAGCAATGACAGTCTACATCAGTTGGGGATGCCCCTCTCAACACATAAATATGGTTATGAACAGGCTCAGGTCAGTATTCACTTCTGCTGACACAGGACCCTTCTGTAATATTCATCCTAACACAACTTTTGTCTCAACACCTTTAAAATTCAGCATTTCAAAAGGTAAATGAAAAATGTATTTTCCAATAAAAAGCTATTGCTACCTGAATTACTAGGAGATGCAATAGAAAAATGATGAAAGACATATAAATGAGATGTTTAAATATAGATTGTAAATATGAGACTGAACATTAATTAATTAGATTTGTAGGGTCTTTCCTTGCTTTAGCCTCTGTATTACCATGCAGTCTTTGTTTACTGCCATTTATCTTCTTTGTTTGATGACATTTGACTAATAAATACATTGATGAATTGCATCTGTAAATGCCATCCATATATCACAAAAACAGGATGTACTCAGTGCCTCTGGCACACTGATGCTAAAGGATTTTGTTTTATTTGAACTTTCAGTACTTAACAAAGGAAATATTACTGCTCTGCTGGATAAATTTCCTGATTTTTATTTTAATTTTCAGTGAACAAACAGCTGCAGAATAATGTGACTTAATGAAGCATTTCTAATAAAATCCTGCAGAAGATAAAACAGGGGCATAGAACTGCTTGCTCACTGGTAGTTGTATCATTCAGAATAATTTTTCAAGATGGTGATCACACTTCTGTTTAGATGAGTACTAGGTAATGTGATTTTCTGTCTTCCAAGTCAGTGATTTCCTTTAGTGAGATAACTGGTTAGCACTGTTGCATTACTTATTTATAGTAAGCAAAACATACAACTAAATAAACGCAATATTGTTCTAGTGCATTATTTACGCTTTACACTGGTTGGTAAGTAGCAACACAGACAGCAATAAATTTAAGTGTGGAGATGCTCAGATCTGAAAAACTCCATGGTTACATTTTGCTTACCAAAAACATACTGCCTGTATTTGTAAAGATGTCCTTTATCAAGTCTATCATCACCTGTGATGAAATCATGAAACTTCTTGGCTGCTACATTTTTCTCTGTCACCACACTTCAGTGTAAAGTATTATTTGCTTTATGTAAATCTAGATAGGGTTCAATGAATCATCACTTTGCAACCTGCCAGTAAAACAATCTCCAATATCCATCTGTACACACATCTATTTACTTTCATTCAGAACAAGTTCTTCACGTATTCCCCACCAGAATAATGAAGTGCTTTACAAGCATCAACACATAAAGCTGAGATCCCTGAGATCATAAGAGCCAGGTAAAAAGCTTCCCCCATGTGTCCAGTACGATAAAAGATACTGCCAGATTAGTCATCATTCTCTCATTAAAACAGCAAGACAGAACCAAGATTTTATCTCAAAGTCACTCACTACCAGCAGCGTATCTAAAATTAATACCACATTTTTGAAAGCCCCTTTACGTACAAATAACATGCAGAACTAGTGAACAGTAAACGTGATTTGCTATATCAACTAATTGAGCCAAGCTTTCCACTGAAGTTACAGCACTAAGGTAGTTTACATTTTTAAGAATAACAGCACTGGAAATTGGGACTATATGAAACAAAAACCACACAGTTTTCAATACTGCCTCAGCAGTATCAGCTCTCCAAAAAAAATACTCATAATGAAATTTATATTAATTACTTTACTACTGTTAATTATACACTCAAAAAACAATTTAGGCAATAGTATGAGATGACAGCACAATTACTGTGGAAAAGTACAATGAAACACGTAACCTTTGCCACCTCTGATAAAAATACCTTAGTATGCTCTTTCCCAACTTCAGCTAAGCTGCTCTCCTAGTACCATTAAACTACTAGGTTTCTGGTGTGTACCCAACACTACAGAAAAGAATCTTAATTTCTCAATCTGACTTCACTTGGATTAGCCCATAAAGTAGCTTTAAAGTCTTAAACATATAGTAGATTGAATGCTAAAGTCTTAAACTAGTTGGTAAGACAGAGAAACCAGACAACAATTATCATTTAGTCAATAGCAATTTATATGTATCCTCTGTGGTGCGAAGATCCTATGACCCTGAATCCTTTACGGGGCTTTCAGAGATAGGAGTTGAGTATGTTTATTATTTAAATTGACAGTTCTGCAGGAGTCAAAGCACGGTTCTTTAAATACTGAGCCAGTGTCTAATGGGGGGAAGGTGGTAGAACTGAGGTATTAAAAAAAAAAAAACAACGGATAAGCTCCAAGCAAAAGCTGGAAAGAACGAACTGTAACTACACATATAATTTAGAATGCTTTAAGCAATGATTTTAACTCCCGGTAGGAATGAAACATACAGAAGTGCCATGCATGGCAACTCCTAACAGGGCAGTGCAAGCTCTTGCTCTTTATTCTTTGCATTGATAACCTGGTGTTCGATCCTACAGCTCCACAGGAATAAAGCAGGTTATTTTAACTTTCTCTTGCCTAACAAAAATGGGATGGAATAATGGAAAAGCCTTCTCACTGTGGCATACAGAACATGCAACGCATTTAGTAGGTAAGTTCACTGAAACGCAAAGAAAGCAACGTGGACAGACAAGGTATGTTTCATACTATACACCCACAACTTGGGGAGCACTATACGCAGAAAGAAACGAAGCCATGAATCTTCTCTTTATGGCTTTTTTTTTTCTTTTTAGAGGACACATAAAGGGACGCCTCTTTCTTTCAGCTGCTCTCTGAAGCCGGCCGATAAAGTGTCCGGGTAGAGTAACCCCAAAAGTGCCCGAAGAGCCTGCGAGTTAGCGGCCACCTTCACACAGAAGTTGAAAACCGGGTGGGTTCCCCTGCTCCCCCCGCCTCCCTCCCGGCTCTGTTGAACTGTTCTTTTAAATAAAAACAAAGAAAAACAAAAGGGAAAACAAAAGCCTTGAGGATCGCCTGGCGAAGGGCTGTAGCCGGCTGCTCCAGGCGCCCAGGAGAAGGACAGCAAAGCAGCTCCTCTTCACACCCGGCTTCGTACAACTTTAGGGCAACGGGAAGGCGCAGCCCGCAACAGCTGCCGCCGACATCTCACGCCTGGCCCCGCCACGGCCGCTTGAGCCCGCCGCCCGCCGGGTTTCCGCCAACCGCGGAAGGTATCTGCCAGCGGCCCCACCAGCGCCCAGCCAGACACACGCCCCTGGAGCGCTCCGCTCACCTACCTGCAGTCCCGATTCTTGCTAGAAATGCCTAGCGATCGGCCGCCTCCCGTCCGGGGGGAGCTCCAGCCTTACCGCCCAGGCATCGCCGGCACACGCCCCGCGCCCCGCCAGCGCTCGGGGGCATGGAGCGGCGCCGTGCCGCGCTCCGCTCGGCTCCCCTCGGCTCGGCCGGGCTGGGCAGCAGCCGTCCGCGGGGCCCGGCTCTCTCCCCCCGCCTCTCTGGGAATACACTAGGAATCCGGTTAGGAGATGCTAGCGGAACGGTGAAGTAACTGGGAATGGGGGGAAGACTTGAAGTGTTTCTCGTGCACGATTTCAGAGTATTAAAAAAATTAAAAGAGAACGAAGTATGGTTGAGTTATTGGAAGAGCGGAGATGAGGAAGTCCTGCAGCGCGGTGCGGCTCCGGCCCCTCCGCCAGCTGCGCACGGTCCCGATACAGCCCCGCCGGCAGAGGAAGGAGGAGAAGCCGTCGCGTCCTGCAGCAGTCCCTCCGTTAGAGCATCTCTGATTGGTGTGCCTTCCACACACACAGCACGACTTCCCCCTCCTGCTGCCTCCTTCTCTCTCTTGGGGAAAGTAATTGGAGAGCGAGAGCTTCACCTTCAGCAGCAGTAGCAGCTTCCTGCGCCCAGCCTGCGCGCACCGCACCGCACCGCACCGCACCGCGCCAAGGAAGGGCACGGAGACGCCCCGGGTGCCCGGCCAAGCAGAGGCAGCTCCAAGCGCGCCTTGCACGGCGGGGGGGAGGGAGGAGATGGAGGGAGGTGGGAAGCAGGAGAGACGCCCTTCTCCTCCCCCGTGTTTATCCGGCCACTCGCTGCTCTCCTCCCCAGCACTTTACGACGCAGCAGGTCCCAGCGGCCGCTGCTCCGTCTGACTGAGGAGCGGGTCTCAGTCGGCAGCGCTCGCCGCCGCCCCCGCGGCCCGCGCACACAGGGGCTGGGCCGCCTCCCCCCGCCCGCCTCGCAGCGCAGCTCTCCCTGCTCTCCTGTCCCCTCCGAGTGGCGGGGCGGGGATGCGAAGTTTCCGCACAGGCGCACGTGGCCGGGAAGGGGGAGATGCCCGCGAACCCCCAGTGGCGCCGCTGCTGCTCCCCGTCTGCAGGGACCTCTCTGCCCCTGCGGCGGGAGGGTGGGCGCCGGGCCGGGAGGCATCCGCCGGGCCGGGAGGCATCCGCCGGCCTGGGCAGGGCAGCTTATTGGGGGAAGGGGGGCCGCGGTAGCCGGAGCAGGGGCAGGAGCAGGAGGGACGCCGCGGCGCCGGCGGCAGCCAAAATCTGGACTGTGTCTCCCTCCAGAGGGAGAAGGGAGTCACGCACGGCAGCTCCGGCGACGGGAGAGCCGCGGGTTCGGCCGAGCCACTCTTGCCTGGGCGCTGGGCTGGCGAGCTTGGTCCCTGTACCTTCGCTCGAGAGGTAGTGAGAAAAGGTAGTACGGGTCAGGTCCTGAAGGCCTTTTGTTTCTTTTAAGATGGGTTTAAAGACGGTTGGCGGGTCGCAGTCGTTTGTCACGACTATTGAGTAATAGAGGGAAATGTTGCCGAGGATAAGTAGAAGCACAGTTTGCTAATTTATTTTGCTTTATTTTGTGCCGTTCAAAAGGGAGTGCAGAGAAGTGGAGGGGAGGGAGCCAAGGAAGAAAGAACCCTCATACCTTACAGTAATACCAGAGTCAAAATCTCAGTTTTCTCCTATAATTCTGGTCCACTCCTAGGTCAAATGGGGATGAATGCATGCAGCATTGAGAAGTACTGATATATCTGACCATCTGTTGTGTATTTTTAATTATACAAACTAGTATAATGGCCAGTTTTCAGAAAAGAACCTTTTGTTGAGTCCTTAACTGTTACCATATCTTACATGATGTTCATAATCAACTCTGTCAGAAACAGAAGAAGGAAGTGAAACAGTTCCCTTCTTGTTATTGTTCACTCTAGAGTTTTTCCATGCAAGTAAGCATCTGTAGAATCCTATTTTTTTTTCAAAGCAAATGTAGACCTAGAGGTCTATGCAGTCACAAAAAAAAAAAAAAAGGCACCATAAAGGCACAATTGACCACACCTTGCACAAGTGATGTAGCTGTACGAGGAAATGCAAAGAGGTTGGTATCGAAAGGGCAAGTTAAAAGTAGTCTGGTGTGTGACTGTCACAAGCGCTGTTGCAGAAAGCACGGCAGTACACGTACATGCCTGGATGCTGACTGCAGCCAAATTAAAAGACTGCTGGTTGTAACATGGTCTTATTCATTGGAAGCTAATACAATAACTTCAGAATTTCCCTAGTTGGTAACAATGTTTCTTGATTTGCAGACAGCTAAAAAATTACGTAGAAGGAACTGAAACAAACAAGGTTGTACTGCTTATCAGCATCATAACTCCAGGACAAGAGAAAGCCCCAGACTAATGTGGATCCACAGGGACTGGATGCTCCTGCCCCACCAATGCAAAATGACCAGGGATCCTGAATACATAGTGAAATGGGTATTCTTTCCTGTTTCCTGTCTCAGTGTAGGTCCACAAGTATTACTACCAGATTAAAAGCAGTGAAAGCACATGGAAAATCCAACTACAGTAAATAAAATGCGACTACAGCAGCTGTTGCACTTCAGATGTAACAAACGGTTTGTTATTATAGGAGCACATATGTCTGTTTTACCTACATACATCATTACACTCAAGTTGACCCTGTTGTAAGGCCAGAGGATACTTGGGAGTTTCATGTTGGTGTCCTGCTGTTACAGTAATCTGGTAAAAACATCTGAAGACACAGAAGTATTATCACCTAGTTAAAACAAACAAGTACCATCCAAACAACAGAACAAAAAGTAACAGACAAAACAATAGGTAAGCTGACCTGTTTTGAAACCCAAGAATTTTGTCTGTGCAAATACTGAAAAAATGTGATCTTTGTTTATGGCTTGATGCTGCTGCACATGAACTGTTTCAGATCTCTTTGCACAACATCTGAAAATCTGAACAAATCTGCAGTACTCACACTCACATGCATATGAAAGCTTCTCTGCTCACTTTCACAGTGTGGTCAACACTCCTGGGAAGAACTGAAACGATCTGTTGCACCTATACAGTGCAGCGGGTTTTACAGATGCTTACTTGGTAAGTCTGACTCATGTCCAAAGGTGCCTTTGTACATGCTGCACATGCACGATATGATAAATTTACCGTTTTCTGGAAACAGGAGCTTGGTAGTCTTTGTCTTACACAGCCTGTATTTATGTCCTTCTGACTGGAAAATCCCCAGCTGAACACTGTGGCCTTAGAACACAATACAGTTATAAACCACAATTTTTCCATGAATGTTCTCTCTTTATTCTTTCAGTTTGTTTAATTTTTGAGTTAGTGTCACTATTTCTTACTTTTCATCAATTTGTAGGGCTCTTCCACCTGCTGAAAGACAAGCATAAAACCTGAAAATGGGCATTGTCACTTGCAACAGGTGTAGTGTTTGGAAAAGCTTCAGCATTTCAATTTCAAGGTGAACAGTACAGCATAAAAATCAGGAAAACAAAAACTAGTTGCATATATGTGGATCTGGTGTGTATATCTTTTAAATGCTAATTTGACTCAGAGGCATATATGTTCTGAGTTGCTAAATAGAGGAAAGGAAAATTTATATTTCCGTAGCCACATGTAGATTTCATCTCTAAGAACTGACATTAATATCAGTAGTGTTCATTAACCTCTACCAACAATTCTGCTCCTCGATCTCTCTCAAGAGACTCCTCCCCTCCCAGCACGCAGGATGCTACTAATTCCAAGCTAACTAAAAGTGCCAGTTTTGGCACTGGTTTTCCTTTTAGCAGTTAGGTTCTTGGTTTCTCATTTTGTTCCTAAGGATTAGGATTTTGATTGGGTCTTCCAACTCTCTTAATATTGAACTGCATGTACTAAAATAAGAAGCAGCTCAGACCACAGCTCTCAGCAGGAATACCTCAATATAAGGAAACATAGAGCCTGATGTACAGCAGCATCCTACAGCATTCCTTTATTGCCATACTGCAAAGCTGGGGAAGAGGAAGCAATGTCAGCTGCTGTAAATTATTTGTGGTTATCATCCTGACACTCTGTGAGCTGAGACAGTCCAACAGTGCCTGTAAGTCCCCTCTGCAATGTGCGTACAGATACACAGTCACACAATCATGTTTTTATCACAGGTGAGAACCTGGTCCACCAAATTTAAGTTTTCTAAAAGCTCTGGTACATTCTAGATATTCACATTCAAAAATAAAAGTAATTGGCTCCTGAAAAGCTGATGGAAATGAAAAGGCAATGGAGCAAAGTTATTCTGGGGTTCTTTAATAAGTCTCCCACAGGCATTTACTAAAATCATGCTAGTTATTGGATTTTGAAGGAAAAAAGGTTTTTAACTAGCACGCTGGAATCATCACTGATCTTTCAAAGCTTCCACATAAAATGGAAAAACTGACTGCAAAAAAAGTAACAAAAGTAACTACTCTTTCTTTTCTACAACACATAAGTTACACAGATAAACACTATGGTTTGGAGGTTTTTTACCATTTAAAATCATTCTCCTAAGATATAAAACACATGGATTGCTTATGCATACTGACATAAATGCTGCTTACAGAGTAATGACATCTCCCAGGGTAGGGGAAAAAAAACCAAAAACAATAATCACAACAATAACAGAAATTTTTAAAAAACCCAACCCACAGATACATGTATATTCAATGTAATTTTGGGAGAAAGACTGTTGCTTTCATTCCAGAGGAGAGAAGGTTGGGAATCAGGGAAAAAATGGGTTGAACAGGATCTCTGGAAATCTGGTTAGGCTGAAGTTTTAAATCTCAGTCATGCATGGACTGACTTCAGAGTTAACTCAGGTTGCTCAGGGCTGTGTCCAGTGGTTTCAGATACCTCTAAGGACAAAGATTCTACCTACTCGCTGTTCCTTTTCCAGTCTTTTACCTTCCTCACTGGAAAGGATTTCCTTCCTTACATCCAAACAAATTTCTCCGAATTTCTCCCTTTTGTGTCCATTGCTTCTCAACCCTTTGCTGTGTACTTCCAAGAAGCCTCTGGCTCCATTTTTCCTGTAACCATCCATACGTAGTTGAGTACAGCAGTTATTTCTCCCCTTTCCCTTCTTTAAAGGTCCTGAACAAACACAGCTATCAGTTTTCTCATGTCATGCCTTCACCACTGCTAGGACACATGGCTGACTCACATTCAACTTTTTCACCAGCATCTCCAGGCATGTTACTGCAAAAATGTTTTCTAGATAGTGCCAAGCTTGTACTATTTCATGGGGTTATTCTGTCCCAAGTGCTGGACTTGCATTTGTCTTTGTTGAGCTTCATGAGATTTCTGAAAGCTCAATTCTCCAGCCGGTTTCAAACCTTCTGAGCAGCAGCCTTGCCCTCCAGTGTATTGACTGCTCCCCACATTTTAGTATCACCTGCTGGGAGTGTTTGCCACTGTCATCCAAGGTTGTTGATGAGGACTGTCAGCAGTATCAGCTCCAGTGATACAGGGAAAACAGGGAAATGCCACTAGTGACCAGCCACTGCGTTTTAAGCCTTGCAATTCAATCAATTTACGTCCATTTTTTAAACCAGCTACCCAGCCTGTGTCTGCCCAGTTTGGCTATAAGGATATTACAGTACACCGTGTCAAAAGGCTAACTAGATTCAAGAGAAACAACACCTACTGCTCTTCCCTTCCCCACACAGCCAGTCATTTTATTGTAGAAGGCAATTATGTTGGTCAGGCAGAATTCATCTTTAGTAAATCCTTATTGAGTATTCCAAATCACCTTCTTGCCCTTCGTGTGTGTGGAAATTACTTTCAGGAGAATTTTCTCCATAATCTTCCTGCAGAATGACCTGTAGTTCCCCACATCCTCCTTCTTGATTTATTGAAATTGGACATATTTACCATTTTTCCAATTATTTGGGACCTTCTTTTGTCACCATGATCATTTGCAGATAGAGAGTGGTCTCACAGTGACATCAGCCCACTCCCTCAGGGCATTTGGATGTGCCTAGTCCCACAGGTTACTGCATGTCCACTTTTCTTAGATGGTCCCTATTGATCGTCTCCTATCAGGAGTGATACTTTATGCCCCCAAATTCACAAAGAAACCCTGGGGTACATGCGGTTTATCTGACTTACCCCATGGAATATCATATGATCAGATCTTGTGCTATTTCATCAAAAAGAGTAAAATCCCCCAGACTGTGAGAACTGTAGCTATTTTGAAATATAAAGATTCTTCTTCGTAATACTTTGTAAAGCACCTAAGCTCCCTAAAGAGGAAAGATTTAAAAATCTGCACTTCTCATTTCTCATTTGCTACCTCTTGACAAGTCAGTACTGAGCTTTTTCGATCTTTTATATATCATCATAAGGCACCTTACTTTATGTGTTTGAGACTCTATGCTGCCAGGCATGGCTTCTGAATCTTGCTCTGGATGAAGCACGCACAAAAAAATTAGGTGTTGTGGTATTTCATGCCATTACTTCTACATTTCTTTTTTAATTTAGACCATAATTGCTGTGAAAAGCAGAAAAAAACAAACACCAGAAGAATTCAGATCAAAAGTACAACAATACTTGGCCTCCTCACCTTTTGGATTTAGTCTTAAATTTCCTCTTTAACAAGTTATTTACTACACGTTTCATCAGTAACAGGTCTGAGCTTTATTACACCAAAAGGAAGAGTCTGGCGGCCAAATATTTGGGAGTTCCTACAGGGCTTTATTGCACAACCAAGTTGTAAATGACAAGAATATTAAGTGTGGTGCCATTTTCTTATTGGTGATACAGCAAGTGTTATTCATGTGTTTGGGACAAGCCTCAAACTATTACAGAAGGTGATTTCAGCCATTTTTCCTTCTTTTTTTCTTTAAGAAAACCAATCAACTATTCCTCCACCTGAATCTGTAGGACATAGAGCAGGAAATAGAAACAATCACTAAATCAGGCATCCAGAGAAAGAAAACCAAATAAATAAAATCAAGACAAAAAGTACTCACACACATCTGGCCTAAATTTGGGTTACTATATTACAGTCATTTGTGCATGCATTTTTCTTAATCTGATACTATATGATAGTTCCTATTTTCCTGTGTATCAAAAAGCATCAACTCTTGCAGTCACGTTACAAAGAACTCCAAAATTAATCAGTGTTTTATCCTTGGTTATAAGTATGTTAATTTTGTTTCAATTTTGCATTAAGGGTTACATTATAGACAAAATAGGAAACAAAGCAGACTTTCTTACCTAATGAAATTTTCAGTCAGTTTTAAAATAAATATAATTATTTCCAAAATTATGTATTGCATTATTTTCATGAATTAATTATGTTTACATAATTATATTAAAGGAGACCTTGTGAAAACAGGAGGTTAGGCAGACCAATAGCAGTAAGTAGGTAAGATCAATCAATCTGATTTCACAAAACAAACCATATTTATTTTTGTCTGAAACCTCTTTACCAAGGGCAACCTGTTGGCAGACTTGGGAACTCATCTACAAGAAGGTTTAGACTTCACTGTAGAGATTCATGGTACCATTTATTATCTCAGGATACAGCATTTTCTAATCTGTACAGTGTTGTTTTAAAAACAGGCATCACAATTTCTGGTAAAAAAGGCATCAAAGCTTGTTAGCCCAGTAACTCAGTTCCTTCTAGGCTGGAGATAAACTAAGGGGTTGTCAGATGTGTTGTTTACTCAAAAACAAAAGGTCACTGTGAATTTACCTGTGCTGTTTTTTCCCCTGTCTAATAGTTATAAATCACTCTTTAAAACAGCATCATCTAAATTTCAGAAAGTAAGTTTAGTGAAAGATGCAGTGTATTAAATAATTAAATAGGAATAAGTTGTTCTGTTCCTCAGTATTTCTTTCTAAGTCTTTCTTCCTCTAAGTTTTAACCACTTACATTTTAATAAAGGAAGGAAAAATAAAATTGCACTCAGCAGTGTACTAGGCCTGTGTATGTGCATTAAAAAACATTACAAGATGGCCTAAAGGTTGTTGAAGACTGCATTTTATGATGTTTTAATATCAAGGCAAAAAGATGTATCTTGATACCATGTTTCTGCATACTGAGTATGGGCAAAAGTAGAGCTTTTCAAGAGCCAAGAGCAGAAGAAGTGGTATTATTTAGAATATTACCATATTTATTCCAAAATAGCCTGAACCTGAGGGGCAGGGAAGGGCAGAGAACAGAATGGAACTAAAACATGAATAGAACATGATAATTTTTAAATGTACTGAGTTGCAGATTTCGAGATCTTTTCAAATGCATGACCAAAAGGAAACACTTTATTTTTTTTTTGAGAGGAGAGAACTAAAGAGCATTTCAGCTTGGCTGAGGTCAATCAGCTGTTAATTCAGCATTAAAATCAGACCTCTGATTAATACAGAATCAAAAAAAATCCAATCCATATATATAAAAGGTTACACTATCTATTTAGAGTTGCTGTACTTTTCAATGAGATTACAAATGTGGAGCTGATGGATTACATAGTTAATAGTCTGACTATAAGTAATTTCTCTTTTGTAAATATGGCAGAAAATTATATATTCCTAGAGAGAATTACGGCCACTTAGATTTTTAGGATCTGCAGGGCTAGGAAGTCAGACTGACTGAGCTTTGCCTTCCGTCTCAAGCCTTTCCTCCTTCATCAAACACATGGTAGGAAAAGCTAAAGGATGTGCGGCTTTGAATTTTTCTGCTTTTGTGGCTCTCATTGACTGATTCTTTTGAAGGTAGTAGTAGACAGCCCTTTAAGAGCTTTAATGTATGATGGCAGAGCACTGTGATGCTGTGGTACTGCTCAGAAAACTTCATGTGTGCCTATCTCCAGTGTCAGAATTAAGTCCACCCTCACCTGACCAAGGGGAAATTAGTTTCTTTTTACCCGTGCTAAAGAGTCACTTGTGGACAGACATAAATGACACCACCTGACTCCTGCACATGCATGCCCTGCCTGGCATTCATCATCCTGCCAAAACATTTGCCCTGAGGGACTGAGTGCCTCTCTTCTGGCCCAGTTGCAGGACTCCACCACCTGCCAGATTGCCTCACATAGCAAGTCAGTTCAAATTTACATTTCTTTCTCAACCACAGAGCATGGTAAGCATAGCGTAAGCATCTTGGCTTGATCTTGGGTATGGGTAACTCTCATTTTTGGAAACCCAGCCCAAATGTAATGTAAGGATAATAAACAGTGAGGGAGCTCTAGATTCCTGGGGATATATCTTATATGGTCACAAGAATAATTTTGACATTTATGTTCTGACCCATGCTTAATCATCCATAGTCTTCTTCTAAAAATATATTTTAGGACCAGTCATTTCTGTATGCACCTGTGGCCCTGAAATTCAGTATTCACAATGAGCAAAATCAGCATTTTTACTTGTGGTTGAGGGTCAGACCCCATAGTAGCTGCAGTGTCAGGCAGGTGTGCTGGGATTTCACAGCTGGAAGCAGGCTCAGTGCTTAGAGCTTGGTGTGGAAAAATCTGCTTTTCCAAGCAGTTCAGAGGTATCTCAGATGTCTCTGCTCTGCACAGAAGGCAAATCCTGGGATGCAGAGGGATGCTGCTACTAGAGTGATAAACCCACTACATAAATCTTCATTTTCCTCCCACTTTAAGCTTCACGGCATATCTGTTGCTCCTGCTGGACACCAGTTACGTCCTTATCCACAAGTTCCCTGGTTTTCACTGCCATCAAGTACTCACAAATGTCAGAGAAGCCGATAGAGTTCTAGGGGAGGGATTTCTGAAAAATTGAAAGCAAGCAGTGCAATGGTGAGGTTTTGCCAGCAGATGTCAGAAGGCAGAAAACAGATAACACACCGCCTCACCAAATGCTGAAAAATGACATTTCAGTCCTTTTATGCTTCCCCTGCCTGCCTTCTCCCCTCCTCCTCTCCTAGCACATATTTGCATAACCATATAGAAAGAAAATCACCAAGGGATCACTGACTTGAGGTTTTCTTGTTTACATTGTAGCCTTATATAAAAGACAGAAGATCCAATACCCTGTTAAGCTTCCCGTGACATATGCAAGAAAAAGAGTTGTTTAAAATTTGAAGTTGCTAAACAAGCTGAATAATAACAAGTTCTGTGAGCTTGGGAAGTAATGAAGTTTCATTTTTTTATGGATTTTATCTCATGGTTTATTGAAGCTTTTGCTATGCTGGGAAACTTCAAATCTTTCGTTTTTTGTGTAATGGTGATCCCAAGGGATAGGTTTTCAGAGAGATGCTGAGAACATCTCTCTGTGGCTTTTCTCTTTTCTTCCCAGGCATCTTTCCGTATTGAAATCAAATAGATTTACGACTACTACCCATCTCTCAAATTTTGTTGAAATCAGATGGGGCTCCAAAATACACAAGGCTTTCTTCTATTGGAAACCTAGCAAAAGAAAATGCAAGGACAGCTTAATCTATTACAGACTCAGAGTAATGAGGCCATTTATTTCACAGTACAATTCTGTTAGAATTACTTAAACACCTGAAATTTCACTGGCAATTTAAATGTTTCATTAAGTATTCTGATGAGTCCTCATTTTTCTACCAGATTATGAATTTATGGAATATACATAAATGTGTCTGATTGACCATCAATCCTTGCTGATGAAACCCTGTTCCTATGACTGCATGTTAGTAGATTACTTCTTCTCCCTTGTTTCTCCCTTCTTTCCAGAACAGAGAGTAGGTAGCATGAAATGCCATCTTTTACATCATTTCCACATCCCTCCAGGACAACTAAACACGTGTCATTGATAACAGTGAGAGAAGAGCAGATTTGCCTTCTACTGGTATCCTGTAACTTCCAGCTGAAGTTACTCTGAATTTCTACAGTGATCTCAACGAGAGTAAGATTAAATGCTCATCACTTTTCTCTTAATATAAGCTTGTCCTTATTCTAGCTCTTGTGATTATATGTATTTTTACTATACCAAATTAATGAGCTTTGTTTTATTATTGTACAAGATTTTAAAGCTTTGATTAGTCTAGCTCTTAATATGTACATAAAATTAGTTTGATTTTATTAGCTATTGTTTAAATTATCACCCTTAAATTAATACCTTTGTATTGTGAAGCTGTTTTTTGTTGCATTATAATGGTTACTTATCCTTCCTGACCTGAGATTATATTGCATTATAAAAATATAGCAACAGATTTTAAAAATTAAATAGAATTTTTATGAAGCATGAATAATAGTCATGTGGACTTATCTATATTAATCTATAATAATGATCCCTTTTGAGCTATTTTTACAGAAATGGGTCAATTCTATGAAAACTTAGAATGTAGCTAAACAGACTTAGACATGACTGAGATGTTAAATTTTATCTCCTTCACATTTAAAATATCATCCTCAGCAGATAGATTCAGAGCCATTTCAGTGTCCGATAACACAACTGTACAATTTCTAATGCAGTTGTGGGAGTCACAGCAAGCAAAACTGCTTAATGGTTCACCTGGAAATTGCACGTATGGATAAGCATAAGCCAATTTACTCCTTATGTAAACAAGTTTGAGAATGATGATGACAATTGTTCAAAACCAAAGTCCATACATCTTATTAATTTTCTGGAGTTAGATTTGGCGGTGTTGGTCGTGGGTTTCAGTGATTTTATTTTTTAAATAACGTAATATCAATACAACACAAGCCAATACAAGCCTTCCCTTCATCCTCCTCCACACTTTCACAGTTTATGCTTACTCAACTCTCCTCCACTCTGACATCCCTGTCCCAGTGCAAGTTCTGTCTCTTATGGTATGCTTGTTCTTCATTTTCACTCTTCTCCTGTATTATCAAGGACAACACATACTCTCATTACACCTTTTTAGACCAATGATCTAATTTATACAGACATCTGAATTCAATCATAACCACTGATAAAATATATGAAATTTTTATGTCGTAGTTTAACATGACAATATTTTTAAAGTACTTACAGTAGTCTTCAAATACACATTCTGCTTATTCTAAAGAAAACTCAAACCTATTCAAGCTCACTTGCACTGTCTCAAGACTGTAAAAGCAGCTTTCCCACTTGCCATTATCACCCCTCAAAGAGACAAAGAGGTGGACAAGAAATGGTGGAAATGAGCTTTCCAACACAAACTGAAACTAAAGGCTCTTGGGCTGTCAGAGATCAGGAGGGAAGAACAAATGGTAACAAAAAATGGTTTTGCTACTAGGAGCGTAATAAGTCAAGTTATCTCACCTTTCAAACTGAAAACACACAAGTACAGTGGTTTTCTAAAGTATGGAAATCCAGACCTTCAGATGTTTTCTTGAATAAAGGCAATACTAAGTTATATTAAGCAAATTACTGTAATTCAACAGGCTGTTGGATCTGGCTAAAACTAATAGAAATTCGTGTGTCTGCCCTGGACAGATCATGTAGGATCGTATTTCTGCTTGAATCAATAGAAGGTGCAAATGGCTGGGGAGATGAAAATTCACCATTTTCTCAGAAAAAAATAATGCCAGGATCCTACCAAAAGGACCAGGGTGCAGAAGTGTGGATGACAAAAGGTTGAACATACGTTTAGTTTAAAGAAACCACAGCCTCACCCTCACTTTAGTCGCTGCTAGCCTCAAGCACCTTTTCACACCGTAGATTTGCCTACATATTCACACAGATCAGCCCAAACAGGAAGGGTGGGGAGAGTTTCTGTGAGGCCTACAAGCTTAATGCACTGGCAATTACTCAAGAGGTAAACAAAGTATCCAGCCAAACTTGGTCATAGTGTTCTCTTTCTTGTATCACGCTGGTGAGTTCTGTGGTCTGCGAGAACAGTGCACCTTCCTCATGCAGGGAGCGTGCACCCCAATCCCTTCAGCCAAAGTACTGGTTGCTATTGCATGGCGATACAACCAAGGGAAGTTCTCCAAAATGGGAAAAACTGTGTCCCTTTATATGCAAATATTAACTGTGAAATAAAAACCAGAAGTATGAGCACAAAAGCTGCAAGACAGCAGTAAGTGTGTTGTGACTCTGAGTATTGTCCACTTCAAAAACCAGGTCCCACAGCTGATGCAAAGGCCAGGCCTCTCCAGCAACTTTCCTATATTCCAGTATGCATATATTTAGATGCAGGGAAATGGAGTGGGAGGGACAGGCAGGCAAGCGGTAAAAGGGGGCAACACCATAGGTTGAAGGTCATTCCAAATGTCAAAAGTAAAATAATTTTGTCAATATCTGAACAAGGCATGAGTATATGGACTGACCATCTCCTGAAGTACTTCAGGCTGCTGATTTCAAGGGAAATCTTGAATCATCTACAGTATTTATACGAAACTCCAAAATTAGAAGTATATTTATATTTCCATTGCTAATGTGGCCCATTAAAAAAATGTATTTATTCTAGTGTCAGCTTGCAAAAACAAAACAATAGAACGCAAATTTTTGCAATCTGAAACAGAGAGCAGAATACACTTTGTCCCAAGCAGAAGGTTTAGATGTAGACTGGGGTTAAAGCACCAAAGTCAACAAGGTAAAGAGATAAAACAGGTGCCTACACACTCCTGTTGATATATAACAAGGAGTCCAGCTACATGGATAAGCACATTCTCAGAGATAGACTTTCCCATTCCCACCCCTTCTTCCTCCCTCTAAATCCTCAATCCTGTGCCTTGGATCTGCTTTCAGTCTGGATCAGACATGTGCACTGCAGGAAACACCTGAGACTTAGCTCTGCCTAAGTACACTGTGGCAATTAAAGTCCAAGCCCCTATTAAAAGGTGTCTTGCTCTCACAAGAAGTTGAGATGGTTTTAAAGTTCACCATTTTCCCTAAAGTACTGGTAAACCTGAACTCCAAACCCCACATTAGCCAACCACACCCCTGTTCACCACCATCACAGATTGTTGTACTTCCCATCAGACTGGAAGGGGAAACCACTTTCCTTTGTATGATTACAGGAGGCAGTTTGATCCCATTGCAGACGTGAAAGAGGCTTTTTGTGCAACAGGTTCCGGGATGACTGGATCTTGTGTATGTACCACAATTTGCCATTGTTTCTTCTCACTATACTCCCGCATGCACCCAGCAAGGGACAACCTGACGTTGATAAAAACGAGTGTACTTTTTTCACTTACTCTGTGAAAAATTCTCTAATCACCAAAAGCTCCTGCAGCTTCTTCTGAAAAGCCAGAGCAGCAACTCAAGAATTTTTCAATTTATAAAACTTCTCTGTGTCTGAGATATTTCGATCATAATATTTATTTCTCAGTCAAAATATTTAATTTTTCCTTTTACAGATCCAGTAACACTCTACTATGAAAATTTTTTGCTCTGTAAGTTGGTGTGTGTATATTTTTCAGGTTAGAATAAGTCTAATCAAATTCCATAGTAACCGTAATGTTTTATTCTAAAGGAGGTTTAGAAAAGGAAAGCAGAAACCATACCTCTAAAATGTACAGTATTAAAATATATATTTTTGTAATTCAACATGTAATGTATAAAAAACATACCTTCAATGAGATATTTCCTTAATGCTTGTCATCTGTACACATACATGTTTGTGCATGTAAAATGTGAAGTTGTGAAGTTGTTCTAATGCATTTCAGTATTGTTCTGTTGGATTTCAGTGATACTTAGTTAATGAATTGAATGTGAATTTATTCATACTTTAGATAGTCAAACAGTAAGAATATGCTGAAACAAGTTTACTTGTGCCAACAGCATTCAGTTCTGCCACTTGTCTGTTGGCAGTATTAGGTCCTACTGTAAATCTCACCATTATCTCCTTCCACTTAAGCACCAATTATTTTTCTTGAATAGCAGTCTATTTTTAGCACACAATGTGCAAATATTAGAAAACCTAACTTCTACATTGTGTTTAGATTTCATACATCTCCAACACCTAGAGCTTAAAGCCTACATTATGAATCATCCTTTTAAAACTCATAGCTCTTGAATTACATTGTTGATATGCTTTGTTCATAATTAATGTACTTAATTTTACCTCTTGCCTTCAAAACTAAACAGTTCATTTAGCAATGACACAGGAGAAAATTTGGATCCATTCTGATGTGCTAATCAAAGACAGGAATTGATAACCGTTTTGACATATCAGACAACCATGGCTAAAACCATCTTACCTTTAAAATTAACTTCTGTGTTTAAAATTCCAAAAGGAAAAACATTTTTGAAGACACATACAAATGTTAACTAATTTGTAGCAGTTTGAAATGGGGGAAGGGGTGGGGTCGCTGTGTAGAAAAAAGCATCTAGTAAAGGATATGGGAAGTAATTTTATCTAGTGGAAAATGGGTATTTTTTACTTACATTAATATCTGGTTAGAATCAGATCATAAAAAAGCCTGTTTTTCAAACATTCTTATTTCAAGTCCTAGACCATTAGAATTTAACATATTTTTCAGTGTATGTTAAACACATGATTAATCAATAGGAATACAATTTATTAATTACATTTGTTAATGTAAAACATTATTTTAATATTTCTATAAAGCATATTTACCTTATATTTCTTTTAATTCTTTGTATAGTGTAATTAGAAGTCATTCTTCAGAAAATTAAAAAAAAAAAAAAGGAATGTTCTCCAATATTTAAAAATTCAGAATTGGAGAAATTGGAAAACACTGGCTTTTCTTTCATTGTCATTAAATTAGGAATACATCTGGGATACCCTTTGTTAATCTTATTGAACTTTTCTCTATCAACATTCCCCTATATTCAGATCTATGATCTTTCTGACTTAACTTGTCCAAGGATGCCTGATCCTAGACTTAGTATATTAAGGCAAAAAAGTAAAAGCAAACTGAGCATGTAAGATTATACACATTTTAAAACTATCCATCCCTTCTTCAAGAGTCTTGTTCTCTCACATGAAAAATAATTTTGGTAATACTAATTACTAAAAATGTAGAAAAAATGTAACAGTCTGATTAAATCCACTGAAAATAAAACCAACAAATTTTAAAATGTCAGCTTTTTCTTGTCCAAACAAAAGTGTGTTACTGCCATAATATCTAGTAATTTCAATTCCATCTAGCTGAAACAAGAGTTTAACATGACTGTGTTCAACCTCTGTGAATGAGGCAGACTATGCACAGACTGGATTGGGATTATGATTCAAAACTACAGTGCAGTCATAATTTTATGTCTGGGACAGAAATGAGTGTCTTAATTACATGCTATTTCCCCACCTCTTAGCCTGTCCAATTTTTTCTGTTTTCTTTCTCTCTGTAAAAAATGTGTATTCTTATCTTCTTCTGTCCATCATTCAACCCCTTCTTTCTTGAGTTCCCCCAACATCGTTAAGCACTGAATTTTTGTTCCTGTATCTTCCCCTCTTGTGTTTACTTTACAGAAGCCCTGTTTTGTCTTTATAACTTTAGTCTACAGTTACTTCTGCTTTCTTGGTTTTTTAACTGAACTGTTTCAAAGAGGCTTGCAATTCCATCACTATTCAAAGATTATCAACTTCCATACAGTAAAAAAAGAATAGGCAACAAAATCAGCAGTGGTGGCACTAGTAATTGACCAGTTGCTCCACTTTGAGTTTACAAAAACATATTCAGCTAGTAAAATTAGCTCTATAGGGGTTTCCATCAGATATCTCAACTAAAAGCAAAGGTACCTATGTTTTCCTAACTGTATGTGTGAATGCTACATGTATAATACACATTCTTCATATCCAGTCTGATATGTCTCTGTGTCCAGTGCAGCTCCAAACTAAAGAGGAAATTCACACAGTTACCAGTGGCTGTAAGCTCACCATAGACCACTGGGGAAGGGAATCAGAAGCCATCTTTTCCCCCTCCATAAATTCACAAATGCGATGTAGGTGGTTGTCCTGGTTCTGGCCAGGACTGGGTTCATTTGGCAGGAGGGAACATGGCCAGGACTCAGGGGTTATTCTGCACCACCTCACGTTCTTGCCAGTGGCAGGGGAAAAGGAGTCTCTTCCGGGGAGAAATACCTTCTGGTCAGATAAGGGCAGCAGAGGGAGTGATGAGATAGTGTTGGTTCTGAGCCAGAGGGAGAGGTTGGGATGGTGTAGCTGTAGTTGGGTCGGGCTCTGCAGTGAGCAGTTTTGCGTGTGAATCACTCTTTCTCTTTTGTACACTTTTGTTACTAATATTGTTGCTGTTACTGTTCATTTTCTTATCTCGTTGCTGTTTCCAATAAATTGGTCTTATCTCAACCCGTGATCTTCACTATTTAGTCTTCCAATTCTCCTCTCCAACCCCATTGCAAGAGGGGAGAGGGAGTAGAAGGGGGAGTGAGCAAGCAGCACATGCTTTGGAGGATCTCAGTGGGACCACTAAATTGGGGAGTACCACTCTTAAACCATGGCAGTGGTTTTGAAAGAAAATAAAAAGTGGTTGAAGTGAATTATTCTGTATTACCTGTGAGTGAGACTTACAGTTTTCTGTTATTTTAACAGAATTTATAGTGTACAGAAGTTTCCACTACTGAGATATAGAGCTTCTCATATCCCCAAAAACCAAGTCATATTTTAAGCTTTGTTAGCCAAGTTCACTAATTGAGTTGAAAACAAGAACTGAGAGCTTAAACTTTATGTTGTATTGGGAATCAATAGAATCATCAGTCTACACAGTTTGTTATCTGCAGCCCACTTGCTCAATGTCTGTGCTGCTACACACTGTATTAATTGCATCCTTTTTTAGGATCAATGTTTAAAAACACAAAAAACATATTTATAGAAATGTATCCGTTAGCAATGAAATCAGTCAAGGACAAAGGCCCACTGATAACTGGAAAGCCTGTCACCTCAACTAACTTTACAATATCTTGCATTTATTTATATCACAAACAGTAAGATATAAACCCATATTACAAATGCTTGGGTTTCATTAGAGAAGGTAGGTAATGCATCACTATCTCCAGTGCTGTTTCTGTTTACCAGGTGGTTTAAAATTTAAAGATCCTCAGGCACTGTCTAGCACAGAAGTACTTGGAAACAATTCCTTGCCAGCTGATAAGGCTTTAGAAAAATTTAACACTAACGTGCATTTTCCAAGAATATGAGTTAAGCTTAGGATATTGTTATATTATGAAAAGCACAGTTGCTTCACGTGAAGCACTGACAGTCCCAGAAAGTCTTACTCTTGTCTTTCCTTCGCAATTCTTAAAGCTCTGCTTCAAATGGCACATTGTACGCTTTGCTGTCTCTATTTGTAGCACCTAATACCAGCCTAGTATCTGTTTCTGTACCACAAAGAGAGTGAACTCAGGAATAGGAGATCTTTCACCTGGTAACTGCAGTTATCCAACACAAAACACAGAGGCATGGGTGGCTCCAGGTTAAGCTTTTGGCAAAGGAAGCTGTTGATGGTCCTACTACAGATTGATGAACAATGAAACTGTTTTCCAGCACGGTGGATTGAGAAATATTTTCCCCCAAATTTCCATGAAAATATAATTTCTGTATAAATTCAAGTTTGACACAGAGATAACTTTCAGAGTGTATAACACTGTTCTTTGCCAAGCCCTGGTGTGACTAACTGGTGTGGGAACTTGTCACAGTTCTTTCTAAACGTGGAAATTCTAATCCAGAAATTTATTCCTGAAGTGGCTGGACACCTTCTTCTTGTTGTCCAGTTCAGTTTTCTCTCATTAAATGTAGCCATTAGATCCACAGATCTCCATAACATTTGTCTTTTACTTCCTTGCTCCTCCTGGAATTTCATGTTCCAGCTCTTAGAGAAGCCATGAATGTCAGCACCAGTCCCTCTGAGCTCCTGGGAGTTCTACTTATATATTCAATACGATTTTGGCTTTATTTCAACATCATCATCTTCACTGGTAATCCTTGTTATTGATAAGTGTTTTGGTTTGAGCCT